>OX326957.1:1696313-2023813 GCA_946800325.1 Luzula sylvatica | reverse complement strand
GTTTTTGCGTAATTTACACGCATGATTAGATGATGATCCAATTTGGGTTTCGTCGAATTCTGGTGGGATCGATCGAATTCTGTTCTTTCTGAGGTATGAAATATCCTGATTTCTTCGATTTTGTTCTCAATTCTCTATAATTTCCTTTTTCAATGCTTTTTAATTGCTTTCGAGTTCTCGAAAGGATATAACACTGTAAAATTTGTTCGAATAGATCGAATTCGTGATTTCGCCGGTAAGAATTACTTTATATCGATCGAATTCGAGTTAATTAACACTATAAATTCCCAAGTGTATCTGGTTCGAATCTTCCTTATATGGAAAAGAATTATAAAATTCATCAAATTCTAATATTATTTTTATGTGATTACTGTTTGATTAATTTTATCTGATTTGCAGGAAAAAAAAAAGGAAATAAAATAATTCGTCATGGGGTGGCTAAGCAAATTCTTTAAAGGATCTAGTAGTAATAGAATTTCAAGAGGACAATATAATGGAAACTCCCCTTACAATGTAGGTTCTTTACACTCTTAACCCTACTTTGTACAATTTAATAATTTAATAATTTTATTTTATCAAATTTTACAGGATTTTAGCGAGACTGAAGAAGATCTAGACCATGCAATTGCCTTGTCTCTATCCGAAGTAGATCAGACAAAAGAACCACCAATCGGTTCGTAATTTCGTAATAATCCAAATTCATAAATTGACCATTAAATATTTATCATATTTTTTTTTGGCATTTCAGATCCAGTTTCACAATTAGAGGAAGATGAATTACTCGCAAAGGCAATTCAAGAAAGTCTGAACTCAGAGTCAGAGTCTCCCCAACCCGTTCAACCTGTTCAATCTCCGACGCCACCTGTCATCCCCCCAACCGGTGCCAGGTTTCTTAAAAAAAAATTCAATTTCTTTATTTAAATTACAAATAAATCAAATGAATTAATTAATTAATCAGGATATGTGCGGGGTGTAAGCTTGCTATCGGTCCGGGCCGATTCTTGAGCTGCATGGATTCGTATTGGCATCCTGATTGCTTCTGTTGCGATGCCTGCAATAAACCCATCTCCGATCACGAGGTAATAACGATCTTAAAATATCGTAAATACCCTTGAATTTATATATTTTTTTCATTCGGCACAGTTCTCGATGCACGACGACCATCCGTATCACAAGTTGTGCTATCGCGAGCTCTATCATCCCAAATGTGACGTGTGCAACGACTTTGTAAGTACCATTTATTTCTATCATTTTTTAATAAGTACGAATGTATTCACGAGTCGATTTTTTTTGTTTTTATTTTAAGATACCGACGAATAAAAACGGGTTGATAGAATACAGAGCGCATCCGTTTTGGAATCAGAAATACTGCCCTACCCACGAGAACGACGCCACTCCTCGCTGCTGCTGCTGCGAACGAATGGAGGTCTCCAGTCCCTCATAATACAATTTACAACAACAATACTATTATACAAAGTACAAACATATATAATTTTTATTTTTGACGTAGCCGAGGGACGTGAAGTACATAACGTTGGATGACGGGAGGAAACTTTGTTTGGAATGTTTCCAAACCGCAATAATGGACAACGACGAATGCCATCCTCTTTATATCGATATTCAAGAATTCTACGAAGGGTTGAATATGAAAGTCGAGCAACAGATTCCTTTGTTGTTGGTCGAGCGACAAGCTCTCAACGAAGCCATGGAAGGCGAAAAAGTGGTCAGTTAGTTAGTCTGTTAGTTAGTTTAAAGAATTAAATTTTAAGGGGTATTTTTGGAATTTTAATTTAGGAGCATCATCATCTTCCGGAGACGAGAGGTCTCTGTCTTTCTGAAGAGCAGATCGTCAGAACGGTACATATTTTAAATTCGTAATTACATGATTAGGAATATGATATTTAAAAATTATTTCGATTTAGATTATGAGGAGACCGGTTATTGGTCCTGGAAGTAGACTCGTGAATATGGAAACGAGACCTGAAAAACTCGTTCGACGATGTGAAGTTACCGCCATTCTAATTCTTTTCGGCCTTCCGAGGTAAAATTCATTCATTAAAATATTTTTTTTTATCAAATAAATAATTTATATTTTGTAATTTAGATTGTTGACCGGTTCTATATTGGCTCACGAGATGATGCATGCGTGGTTGCGGCTCAAAGGTAATATAAAACTTTCAGTAACGAATATTATACATTTCTAAAAAACAAAATATTTAATTTCAGGATATAGATCGCTTAGTCCTGAGATAGAAGAAGGAATATGCCAAGTTTTAGCTCATATGTGGCTCGAATCCGAGATTACGTCTGGTTTAGCCACCCATATCGATACCAGTACCAGTGCTGCGTCCACGTCAGCATCTGCGTCCTCGGCGTTCACCTCAGCGAAAAAAGGACCCAAATCCGATTTCGAAAAGAAATTGGGGGAATTTTTCAAAAACCAAATTGAAAACGATTCATCCGTTGCTTATGGAGACGGTTTTAGGATCGGGATTAAGGCCGTTGAAAAGTACGGGCTTAGACAGACTCTCGATCATATCAAGTGGACCGGGTTTTATCCTTCATGAAATGTACATTTTGGGTGTTGATATAAAATGGTATATTGAGATTGTGATATATAAAGGGAATAAATAAATAAATAATAGAGAATATATAGAATATAGAAGAACGAGTGGAATAAGAAAAGAAAAGAGTACTTGTTATTTTATTGTTGTTGTTATTATATTATTAGAGGACAAGTATATTAATCTGTGGGTAATTTTAATATTTTTGTAGAATGCTATTTGAGACAAGACAATAACTTAATAATATATTTATGTTGGTGAAATATATGCTGTATTCTCAGAGGAGTATTTTGTTTTTGTTCTTTTCTATAGCATTGACCTAAATTTTATTTTTCATCCATTACAAGTATTAGATTTTATGAATTTTTTTATCTTATGAATTTTTTATATATTTTAATCGGTTATGATGTGATTTAATCTAGTTTGAACTAGTTTTAAGTCGAGCCATCTCAGCTGGAAATTTTCATTGAGCTCGAGTTTGAACCTGACTCGATTTAGCTCAAACAAGCTCAGCTCGACTCGATTTGGCTCGAACAAGCTCAGCTCGAATTGATTATGACTCCAAATAATTTTCAGTTTCTAAAATAACTTCAGCTCGATTTGATTCTAACTCGTATAACTCTGGGCGGCTCGGCTCGATTCGATTATGGCTCGATTCGATTATGGCTCGAAACGGTTTCCAGATTCGATTATAGCTCAGTTCTGCTTGAAATTATGAATGTTTTCAAAAAATCTAAATTATTCCAAGTTTCAGAGTATTATGAAATACTGGATATCTTAAATACATGTATTTGATAATACTTGTGAATTTCAAAATAATGCAAACAAAATCGTTATTTGACTTTCGATAGAAATTCATAATTTATAATATTGAATGAGTTAGTTATATTATATTATGTTCAATTAATTATATTAGATTATATTAGATTAGATGAAATAAATTATGTTATATTATATTATAAAAACGTTGTATTTACGAATACACAAATTTTAAGTGCATGTCAAAATCATAGATAACGATAAAATCAAACAAGAAATTGGAAAGGAGAGGTCCATGATTAAATCCAAAAATACATGGAAATCTCTCAAATCAAACATACCCTACAAAGCAAATACAAAAGCATCTACGACTACCTCCAATAATCCAAAACCCAAAAAACGAAGATTTTTAATTTTTAATTTTTTGGATACCAACAGGTCTTTTGAATACAACAAACTTTTCCTTCATTTTTAAATTTTTTCAAAAACTCCCTAGAAAATGTGTTGAATTTTTTTAATCTCTATGAAATTTAATTGAACTATTCCATCAATTTTTATATTTCCTCTTTTCCAAAATACTCCCATTACATTTGTTTCTTTTATTCAAAAGTATTAAATAAAAAAAAAAAACATAATATTTTCGACATAATACTAGTTTGATAAAAAATTATATATATATATTATTGTAGGATGCACACTTTAATTCTATGAAATTATATTATAGCAAAAATATATTTTTATATTTTATGCAAATCATAATATTATTTTGCATAAATATCAATTTTCATATTTGTTTATATTTAATTATTATATATATTTCATGTAAACTATTATTTTTATTTTTTTATGAACTATAATATTATATTCAAAATAAATATGAAAAGTATACTCAATTCGTAATAATACAATAAATAATACTCAATTCAAAACAATAAATAAATATGTACATTATATCAAAAAATAGTATGGAACAAATATTATGTTGAAAACATTATTTTTATTACTTTCAGTTGAATGAAAAAAAAAATGTGTTTTGGCCTTAAAATAGATGAAATAATTAATTTAACCTTAAAAAAAATTTTAAAAAATTATAGTAGATTCTTGGAAGAATCTTAGAAATAAGGGGTGTTTTGATCAATTAATCTGTGCATCACGCACATAAAAACACGCACTGTACACGCACTCCTTAATTGGGTAGTAATTTTCCTAATTTGATTATCATTGCATTAAATACCCATTAATAAGTTTACAATTATACCTGTGCGTGGTGGTTGGGGGTTTATAATTGCGGGGTGCCTATCATTTCTCGTGTTTTGATAATATTCAGAAAATTTAGTAGGTATTTGAAAATTTTCGATTTATAGAGTACAGACCTTTAAATCCCTGACATGTAATTAAATATGTTTCCATATTACAAACATCTCATGCTTAGATGATAGATATAAGATATTAGATCCTCCCCAAATCTTAATTCATAAATAAATATCTTTCTACGCGTTTTCCTTTCTAACAGTAACTCTTTTCAAATTTCAAAAAATCACTTTCAAATACTTCATACTTGTTTGCCAAATGCAAACTCACATAAATACAATGCAGAAAGAAGAAAATAAAAAACAACTCTTTCATAAATATCTTTCCTTAAATTAGTAAACTTTTAACTTATTAAAACAACATTCATCAATATGAAAATTTTGCATTTCATGACTATAATAGCCAGAAAATAAATTTATATACTCAATGGTCAAATTTTAATTTTCCAGGACATATAGACAAATAAAAAAAACTACTGGGTTATTTACTAAAAGCCCGCAGCAGAGGAATTTGGGAGTAAAATAGATTATTCGAGAACAAAAAAAAATGAAATTAATTATTAATTATATATTTTGTATATATTATTAATTATAATAAGGAAAAAATACATGAAAGAAAAATAGTTTATATTAAAAAGTACATGATTAAAAAATAGTGTAGTATTATCCCAAATCCCAAATAGTATATAAATGAAATGAATATAAGAATATCACATAATTACAAAAAAAACGCGGATATAAAATTAAATCTTTTTTTTGGACAGCGTCCAATATATTTTTCGTCTTAAAATTTAAATATTAAACTTTATATATATACATTTTTTACATTGAAAAACATATAAATAACATCACATTTGCTCCACGTTACAAAAAAAATGTATAATTATTTAGGCAAAAATGTTATGCTTACCGATACTAATCACAAATATTGTCACGACAATCTTTTTAAAGTAAATATAGGATGGGTCCCATGAATATTATTTTTCATAAATTGTATTTCGGTGGAAGTTCGGTGGAGTTCGGTGGATTGATTCCTGCACTGTATCATTGTTGATTATTTAGGTAGTTATTTTTGTACAGTTTTTCAATGTAAATTTAAATAATTTACATATAAATTTAAGGAAAAATGCCACACTTACAAACATAAATTACAAAAATATTACCGAATGGTAATTAATGAAAATATATATGTGTGGGTCCCATAAAATATTTACCATAGAAAACCTTTCGGTAATTGTTTTTGTGAATGTAGCATTTCCATAAATCTAAGAGAAAATGCCACAATTACAAACATAAATTACAGAAATGTTACTGAATGGTAATTAATGGAAATATATATGTGTGAGCCCCATAAATTTATGGGAAAAAGCCTTTCGATAGTGGTTCGGTGGATTGCTTTTGTGAATGTAGCATTTTCATAAATTTAAGTAGTTTTTTATGCACATTTTATCCACGGTACATGTGTTTTTTTTTTTACAATTTACCTTCGTATTCATATATTTTTGCAAAGGAAAAATATAAATAACATTAATTATTTTTTATAGTATAGAAAAATGTATAAATGCTAGTAAAAATTATAACTAACGAGCGATCTTAAATCTCAAGTATACAAAAATATATACATAATAATAAAAAAAATATAAATAATAGTAAAAAAAATTAATAAAAAATACAAAAAACAATAGATATTTAATCTATAATACAGAAAAAAATATAATAGCGAAGATATATAAATAATAATGAAAACAACATAAATATCAATCTATATTTTTCCAAAATATTTTTGAGAGCATTTACCCTTCCCCATATTTCCACCGCAATCTTGTATATCCTAATTAACACTAACATGTCACATAAATAACAATTAATTACTATATAATTAACATTGGTACGAAACAACAATTTTTAATTAATGTTGATTAATTGATATTTGTGTGGTCTTTGATAATTACCTTGTTACTTGAATGTGTTAACTAGGAGCAGTAATTTAGACATGAATATTTTTTATAGTTACACCAAATTACTTCTTGCAAGCATCAAAAATGTTTTTGTGGGAATTACAAATGACGATTGGGTGATTAATTTTTTTTATGATTGCAGAAATTAATTTTTTGTAATATGTACCCGTTAACTATGATATAAGGATAATGATATTGACAGGAAATAATATTACTAAGAATATTAAATATAAATTTGAAATGATAATTTTATTTTTAGTTCATGTTAAATTTGAATAAAATTGTATTTATTTTTTCTGTTAATATCACTCTCCAGTATATAAAGGGTGTGGTGGTGAAATATTGGGCAAAGTGAAATGGGGAATTCTTAAAAAATCTCCTAACTTTTCTACAAATTTTGAAAAACTCCCTGTCTTTTTAAAAAAAAACCCTATCTTTTTTAAATTCTCTCAAAACCCCCCTATAATTTTTGTTTCGTCCAAAAACTCCCTAATTTTTTTAGATTCCCTAAAAAGCCCTATCTTTTTTTATGTTTTTAAAATTGACCATTATACCCCCCATAATTTTATTTTATAAATTTCTATAATTTAATAAATAATAAATAGATATTAAACTATTATAAAAAATGTTAAAAAGCAAATAATAAATAATATTAAAATATTATAATAAATAATACATAGATATTAAAATATTATAATAAATAATATATTGATATTAAAATGTCATTTTCAACAATCATTTGTATTTTAATATCTTTGTATTATTTATTATAATATTTTAATATCTATGTATTATTTATAATAATATTTTAATATATATTTATTATTTATTATAATATTATAATATCTATTTATTATTTATTTTTTGTATTTTAATATATATTTATTATTTATTAAATTATGGATATTTATAAAACAAAATTATGGAAAAAGGTATAATGGTAATCTTCAAAACCATAACAAAAATGTTGGGGTTTTTTGAGGGAATCTAAAAAGGGAAATTTTTGTATATGGACGAGGTAAGTTTGGTAATACTCAAAATGGACAACATAGTTTCGAAATTTGCATTATAACACTCTCGACATTTGAAAAGTCGAGAGATTTCAAAGCTCTCGACTTTTGAATTGTCGAGCAGAAGTCTCAACATTTGAAATGTGGAGAGGAATCTTCTCGACATGTGAAATGTCGAGAGATTGCTGAAATTTCGAAATTTACAAATAACCCCCTATATTTTCTTGAATTTACAAAAAAAAACCTTAACTTTTGAGAAACTCCAAAAAAACTAGGATTAAAATAACGAATGAATGCATTTTTCCGCAGCTAATTTTAATTAAAACTAGGATTAAAATAATATGATTGCCAATTTTAATTTCAACAAATATTTTTATTTTCGTAGCTCGTTTTGTAGTAGGTATTTTTATTTTAGTAGCTAGTTTTTAGTAATTATTTTTATTAACAACTGTTGATTTCATCAACTAATTTGCTAATAGTTAATAAAAATAATTACAACAAATTAACTGTTGAAATAAAATTAGCTGTCAAAATTAGAACTAACGACAATATTATTTTAATGCTAGTTTTGAGGTTCACTTATGCATTGCTAATTTGGTCAGAAATACTATTTAATAACTATTTTTATTAATAATTATTTAATATTAAAATTAATTACTAGAATAATATTAATTTGTCAAGATATTAACATGAATATTTTTTAGATCATATTTTTATTTAATTTTAGTATTCTATGATACAATATATAATAAATTAAAAATTAAAATTATGTATATGACATATAGTTTTTTAAAATTAGTATGTTAAAAAATATTTATAGTGATTTTAAATTAATATAATAATGCAAAAATATGTTTATTAAATTTAAAGATGAAAAACAGAGGGGTATTTTGGTCCAAATTTTTTTGCAATACCATGAAATATCCTTTAGGGGGGTAATTGAAAAGAAAACTTTGTATGTAGGGGTTTTTTTGGAGTTTCTCAAAAGTTAGGATTATTTTTGTAAATTCAAGAAAATATAGGGGGTTATTTGTAAATTTCAAAATTTCAGCAATCTCTCCACATTTCAAATGTCGAGAAGATTCCTCTCCACATTTCAAACGTTGAGATTCTGCTCGACAATTCAAATGTCGAGCAGAGCTCTCGACTTTTCAAATGTCGAGAGTATTATAATGCAAATATTGAAACTATGTTGTCTATTTTGAGTATTACCAAACTTATCTCGTCCATATACAAAAATTTCCCATCTAAAAATGTTAGGGATTTTTGGCGGAAGCCACAAATATAGAGGATTTTTTTAGGGAATCTAAAAAGATAGGGGTTTTTTCATAATTTTCAAAAAAATTAGGAAATTTTTAAAGAATTCCCAAGTGAAATTTCCAATATTTGTCTACGCGTTTGCCCTTTCTAGCCCTTACTTTATTCAAAAGAAAACTTCCAAATAAGCTTTTACAAACTTTCATATTTATATAAAAAATGTTGCACATGCTCCTTATCCTCCCCCCACATTCTTGATGTGTCACTCAACACTTAACACGTTTAAATTTAACGTCTTAATTAATGGTTTAACATCTTAATTATATGTTCAATCATAAAATAATACAATTAAACTATAAATTAAGATGTTAAACCACGAATTAAGATGTTAAATTTGAAGGTGTTAAATGTTATGGTGATAGATCAAGAGATATGTGTATCATTGCTCTATTTAAATACTAGCTTGCAAATTGCAAATTGCAAACTTACATAAATGCACTTCAGATTGAAGAAGAAAACAAAAAATAAAACAAATATTTTCCTCAAATTAGCAAATTCCAAACTTAGTAAACCAACATTTATCAATATGCAATATTTGCAGTTCATGATTACATTAGCCAGAAAAATAAATTATATACTCAATAGTCAAAGTTCAAGTTTCCAGGGACATTTACACAAATAGAAAAAAACTACTGGGTTATTTACTAAAAAAGCCAAAAAGAGGACCTCGTGTAGTAAAAAAACAAAACAGAAGAGATATCAGAGTGGGTCCGCATTTACAGATCATCAATGGAGAATGGCGTACGTAACAAATCATACGGAGCCCAAAGTGCGTCTAACGGGCATGGCCGACCCGCATCGATCCGAACCCAAGGTTTTCCTTTCCCACTCCAATGCAATAGACTAACGGGTCCGGGATGCAAATTCCTACACAATCCGCGATAATTATCCCCTCCTAATCCGTGTTGATTCCATCTATGATCAACACTCGCGACCCGACCCGCAAATACTAGCAAAAACGGAGGCAATGATCCGAGTTCATAGATCCGCATCCGCTTTTGCAACTCCATCCATTCTTCAATCTGTTGCGTGTACCCGTTAACCCGCCACCGATCTAGATCCATTACCATTACGCCAGTGTTGAAGTAGCACGGTGTTCGATTTTGAAAGTTTATTGATAGAGAAGAATTCGACCAAAATGTGGATGTAAAATACGAAGTGAAATTCGCTTTGCAGTATTGAGGAGCTGCTAAGGCAATGTTATCGGGTAATGGAGTCGAAGCTAATCGTGCAATGTCATCCACGAGAACAAGGTCCGAATCCAAATAAACGATTTTGTGGACGGATTTGGGGAGGAGAACAGGGAGATATGACCTGGCGTAGTTTAACGGGCGATCAAGTGCTTTTCGGATGGAAGTGGAAATTAGACCCGAAACCCGTGATTCGTCAAAATGGTAGATCTTAAACGAGAGAGAAGGGAAAGTGGATCTGATTGTGGAGATTAAACTGGAGATGGAACTGGAGGCGACGAAATGGAACTGGATGGATTCAGGGCAAGAGGAGTGTTGAAGAACGGAAAAAATGGCTGCGATTGAGCCGCGCAAGTAGGCTATATCCAAGGTCATTGCCACGTGGACGGTTGAGGTCGCCGGACAGGACGGGGAGTTGTAGAACTGAGGCGCTTCCCGGAATGTACGCAACGACGGTGCAGCGTTCTTTCCTGAAGCTTGGACGAGAATGGAGGTTCCAGTTGTGAGGATGAAGACGAGGAGGTGAAGAGGATGCATTGAGAGAGACGAGGAGATAAGGAGAATTTTTGACTGGAGTGAAGTTTACGTTTCTATTTATAGTAAAGAGGAAGACAGTACGGATTTCTTTCTAGAGTCAAAAAGAAATTTTGCATGCATACCCTCTCAAAATATACTATTTGTCCAAATTATTGGTAACATCAGCAAAATATATTATAGAGATAATGAAAAATATTTATGGAGGGGTTTTCTATAAATTTACCAGTAAAAAGTGCTTCCGAGTTGACGAGCGAACAGAACAAGAGCCAAATGGGACGCCTGAATGACAATATTAACCCTTGTAAGTTGTCGTAAGATGAGCAGAGGTAAGGGTAAAATTGTCTTCGTTAATTGGATCGAGTAGATTTACAGAAGAGAGACCCCACACGCAAACATGTTGAAAAATGAGAAAGTTACAAAATACCCTTCGTTGTGTTCAAATTGTAAAACTGTCCCTACATGAAAAAATTGTGAAGATCACGTGGTGAAGAATATGAATATGAATATGACAGCTGCGAAGCGTTGATTTTATAGGTGTGAAATGAAATGCTTTATCATAAAAGAGCTTTTTAGTGTGTCTTTTTGCTTATAAAAATATATACCTTAATAAAGAAACTTTACAAAATAAGAAATTGAAATGGATTTTGTTTTTTACCAATTTTGAAAAGAAATATGCCGTGATTGAAATTTTTGGTACTACCATTTTTGTGTGTGTTTGGTACAGTTACTACTTATGTTACGCGGATACTTCAAAAATGCAGAAGTATCATGAGGATACGCGTATCCGATACGGATACGGGTGCGATACGGCTCAGATACGTATCGGATACGTCACGTGGCGTATCCGAATATTTTAATATTTATTTTTTTCGGATACGGCGGGGATACGGCTGGGGATACGTCCAGGATACGGTTGAGATACTCAATTTAGGATACTTCGGCCCATTATATATTTTGGCCCATAATATTTTTAAATAAATTATATAAGATACTTCTAAAATATTTCCAGATTAATTCTAAAATATTTCTAGAACAAGTTTATGATAATTTTATGATACTTGTATTGTTTAGTTGATATTATTTATTGTCATAATATTTAATTTAAAAATATTATTAATTTATTACTTATTTATTAATTATGTATAATATAAATATATTAAACTAATAATTATATAGCCGTATTCGTATCCGTGGTTTTTTGAAAATTGCCGTATCGCCGTATCCGTATCGTATCGGATACACTATCCGTATCCGTATTCGTGCAACATAGTTACTAATTTCGTAATGTAAAGACAAATTTCTTAAAAACAAAAATGTTACATTGAATTTTGAACATGTTTTTACTGTGCATGAATCTGCAAAATTGTCACCTACCAATTAATATTATCTTTTTCTATATAAAAAAAAAACAATCACAATATCTTGTCTCTGAACTAAACCCATGCTAAATAATATTTAATGAGAGGGAATCTAATTATCCAATGATTCAAATCTTGACATAATAGGAAATAATTGTGGTATTGTTAGGGATGTCAATGGTGTGATGTGGATATTGCTTGAACTGATCTGAATTTATCCACTTCCTTATTTTTCACTTATCTTCGAGTCTTCTCATGAACCCACATCATTATGGTTATTCATGATTATTGACCATTAGATTTTGTAATGTGATTTCATCATACACATTAATAATTTGAACCATTATATGTAGTGATGTGGTTTCATCTCAATCATTCATATTTTTTTAGATTTTTTGAAGATCATATTTTGTGTAGTAATTTGTGTGTCATTATTTTACACCATGTTTTAAGCATTCCTAAAAACCCACATCAATATTCTACATTAATGGCATGGAATATTATTATTGGTTATGTTTACGTTAGACTAAGTTTATTCAATTGTTTAGCATTACATATAATATTACATGATCAAATGTGAATTCAATGGAAGATGAAAAGTTTATATATGAAATACTAATAACTTTATATGTACTATTATAAAACAAACAACATATATTAGTATTATTTTAGAAATTTAATTTTAAAAATTCATCAAATATTTTTATTTTCTCTTTATTTTGACATCCATATTATCATAGTTCATACATACTGTTTTTCATAATTTGAAATTGTAAATATATTATATAAGAAAATACAATACAAAAAAAATATTTTACATAATAGAATTTTAACAATTGTATTTACATGATAGAATTTTAAGTATTATTATTTATTTTAAAAAAATTACAACTATAAAAATCTCATTTAATACTAAGTAGATTAGATTTGTATTTTTAAAATACATATAATATTACATTATCAAATGTGAATTCAATGGAAGATGAAAAGTTTATATATAAAATATTAATAACTTAATATGTACTATTATAAAACATAAAACATATATTATTATTATTTTTTAAAATTTAATTTTAAAAATTCATCAAATGTTTTCATTTTCATTTTCTCTTTATTTTGACATCGATATTAGCATAGTTCATACATACTGTTTTTCATAATTTAAATTTGTAAATATATTCTGTAAGAAAATAAAATGCAAAATAATACATTTTTACATAATAGAATTTTAACAATTGTATTTACATAATAGAATTTTAAGTATTATTATTTATTTTAAAAAAATTATAACTATAAAAATCCCATATAATACTAAGTAGATTAGATTTGTATTTTTTAAAAAACAAATTTTAATTTTTTTTTTAAAAAACTAATAGAATTAAAAAATAATTTATCCATTTAAAAAACTAATAGAATCTTAAACTTATAAAAACTTGTCAAATAATATTGTTAAAAATTAAAAAAAAAAAAATCATATGATATAAAATAATTTCTATTTATGTTTATTCTAAATTACATTTTATTATTATTTATTAAATTACTTCAACTATTAAGTTTGATATTATTTATAATTGTCATTGCAGTTTCAATAAATAAAAATTTATTATTACTGCATAATTAATGATGTGTTATTTATTACATATGTCGTATGATTCAATATTTTTATATTTGGTATTGTATGAAATGTTGTGAACAATTATATAATATTTGTTGATGTTTTTCCGTAGAATTGCATTACATTTCATATCTTATTATATAATGGCACTAATTTAAGTGTTATTATTTGATTCAAAAAATGAGATTTGTGTTATCATAATGTAAAATAATTATAAAACATATGAATAATCATAGATTAATGAGTTGAAATAATTTGTATTATAATGAAAAACATAATTAACACACTCGCCGCGTAGCGCGAGTATTCTCCTAGTCGTATCCGATACTCATTTTTTGAATTCGCATTCGGATCTAGTATTGAATTTGGATGTCGGATATAGATTCAGATAATATTAAGAAACGAATACTCAAAATCGGATTGGAGTATGTAAAAGTCATATGTCATATATATATTTTTATGTATCTTATTTAATATTAGTTAAAAAATTACATATAAATAAATGATTTGTGAGTGATTTAAAAATTACATAATTACATAATTACATTTAAATATAATTATATATATTGTTCATGTTGCTATATATATATAATTAATAAATATATTATGTTATCAAAATATAGTATCCGTTTTAATATCTCATACGTATCCATATCCGGATAGTTTCGTATTCACCAATTGTGATCTGAATCAGTGACGGTAATCTAGAGGGGTCTAACGTAAAAAGTTCTAAATTTTTTTTTTTTAATTGGACAAAAAAATGAACAAAATATTTTTAATCATTAATTAAATCATTGTTGGATATACTAATTATTAGGGGAGTCGTTGTCTTCCTAGTTCATTAATAAATCCTTTATTGATCCGAATTATTGTCATTGTTAGATATACTAATTACTAAAAGAAGAAAGTTGATTTTTTTAATCTTATCATAAACCAATGATAGATGTTAACGATCATTAAATTAAATTGCTCCGTGATTTATTTGATAAGAAACACGTAGACGTAGGTAGCTCCATGATTAATGAGCCCATATGCAAAATATAACAACGCATCGTACAAAACCACGTTGGATCATTATGATTTATGAAACATAAATACGTAACAATTAATTATGGACCCATTATTGTATTTTGTGGACCAGGTATATTATGGGATTTCATGCTTTCGAGCTGTGTTTATGACTCTGAGCCTCTTTCAGTCCGTACCATTCATACATACATTATATATTCATGACAAAGGCATGATTAACAATACTAACAATACTAACAATAATTATAAACACCTAAATATGTAATGCACAATACAATCAATTTCGGTTGATAATACGTGGCATGTGAAAATAAATTTCGACAAAACAAATGAAAATAAAAAAAATCTTGAAATATAATGATTACTCTGGTGAAATCTATAAAGTATCGTATATAATTCTATTATCTCATTAAATACCATCGACGTTTTTCTCGTTATTAATTATTTTTCTATGATTATTTGCTCCTAAATATTATGATTTTCTTTTAAAAATAATTACTGAAATCAATACTATTCTCAAAATTTGAAGAATAAAATGCAAAAAATATTTTCAACGAAAAATTTAACAAATTTTTTTATCTAGGGGCATACATGATATATGAGAGTTCTAAGTTTTTGTAGTTCACTAAAATCTAACAAAATATTTCGCGTTTTAAGTTTTTTATCTAGGGGCTTACAAATTTAACAAAATAGTTAACTGAAATATAACAAAAAAAACATTCATGAAATTTTAGTAGTTTTGTAGGAGTATTCATAATATTTCGCGTTTTGTAGGGGTATACGTGAAATTGTATGGTTTTGTAGGGGGCACACATGAAATTCTGCCATTTTTTTTTTATCTAGGGGTATATGTGATATTTGAGAGTTTTAAGTTTTTGCAGGGGCACACAAAAAATTCTACCTTAAATTTATATTAATCAAAGAAAAAGAGATACTGAGATACACGAATAGTTAAATTAATAAATAATTTATTTTTGTCATGCAAATTTCATTTTCCAAATTCTTACAAATAATTAAAATTCAACACAAAAAATATTAATAATATATCAATATCGTAACTTCCCCTTAATTTATACACGCATGACAACAAAATGGTACAAAAATTAAACTAAAACATGATGAGACTCGCAACCACAAGAAACCCAACAGCGATAAGTAATAGCTTAAGGAACTGATCTTGCGAATGCTGTCCCTGCGGCACGTTATACCTTAACCCGTGCCCGTGCCCACCATGAACCGGGTTCGGGAACCCATGCGGGTACGCCGCACCGGGTCCGTAACCCGGGAACCCGTTCATCTGAAATCCAAACATTGGAAACAATCCAAAGGCAGTGGTAAAATTGTAATTTCCCCAACGAATATTCCCGACAGGAACTCCGCCCATGAATCCAAACGGGTTTGGATTCTGAAAGTTATTCATTTCGGGTTGCGGAGCGGTGGGAGGTCTCTGGCCAGTTGGCCGGTGAGGAATCTCATCCTCGGCGTCTTGTACCGGTCTGGTACGGGGATCTGTAGGGTTTTTGCCTCGGCCGTATAGCGGTACGAGTTTTGATTCTTCGATTTGGGCTTTGCAAACGGGGCATTGAGGCGATTGGGATTTGAATTTTAACCATTTGTAGAGACATGGCCAACAATAGAGATGGCCACAGAGAGTTATGACTGGATCTTGAGCGAGTTCGAAACAAATGTTGCATTCGAAATTTCCTGGTGATTCGTTGTTGCTCGATGATGATGATGCTGAAAATGATGGATTCATAATTGGTAGTTTAATCTTTTGAACAGTCCCTGTGAAGTAAAGATAAAATCGGAAGTTCAATTTTATGAGAATGTTAGAAATTCAGATTGAATTTTCTGCCTAGCTACTGTAAAATTGGAAAATTTGCGCAAATTGTGTTCATCATATAAAAGAGCTACAGTTTTTTGGAGATCGAATAAAAATAGAGTTGATTCATTACTTATTTATCAATTATTAGACATCGTAAAATGAACTGTACAAAAAAGGGAAATACTGAAATAGTGTAACCGAGTATCAGTAAAAAAATCAAATCGAGAAGTAATTTGAAATTCACCAGCATAAAAAACGCCGATCCCTTTTCCCCTCACAAATTTAAATCAAAACAAGTCTCCAAATAAAATCAATATAGCAAAAATCTTAACACAATCACTTTCGAAACCCTAATTATCACACATAAATCAGAGAAATAATCGAAATTGAGAAAATCTTACATAAAATTGACCGATAAAAACCTGAATTGAAGAAGAAAAGAGAAAAATTAGTACCTCAGAAGACTCTAGACTACAGAGAACGAGAAAGAGAAAACCAAGCGTGATTCGAGTCCTATTCGACGAAACTTTTTTATTAATTAAAAAAAAAAACACGAAATTTCACAATGCTCTCCAATTAATATATAAACGGAGAAATCAAGTTAAAATAGTACTCGGAAAAGTTGAGACAAATCGCCTCTCTGATTTTTAAAATGGAGAGGAGATCAAATAACATCTGTAATAAATAAATGGAGAGGAAAGTGGAAGGAAGCTTCTCAAAATCCGGGAAACTTCGTTGCATTGCATGGATTCTGGAATCTGGATACCATTTGAGGATTTTTGAAATTCTTCATCAAGTAAATCTCTGAGCAGAAAAAAAAACTGTACGTGTTTTATTGGGCCATTTTGTCAATCCAGAGTATTCCAGAGTGAGAATCTTAAAATTTATCCACTGGGCTAGTATTTCTGCCCAATAAAACCCAGAAATCAGATCCCATTTTCTTTAAGGAAATTTTTGATTGTGGACTAATGTAGTTTTCTTTTCAATATTCAAAATGATATTTTCAACTTTTTATTTATTTTTACGTAGCTTTTTTTTTTCAATAATGTCAGATAAAATAATATTAGTGTTATTTAATTTGTAAATCTATCTTAATTTAAAAATCAATAGATTAGTGTTATCTAATAAACTATCACCCATACATGCTCTTGCTAACTGGGATAATGTATGCTTACCGAAAAAATTCGGGGGACTAGGAATAAAAAATATAAGAACACAAAACGAAGCACTTCTAACAAAATGGTTATGGAAAATTGATCATAACAAAGATTCATTATGGACTAAGTGGATTGCGAAAGTATACAACATACATAATTCCAAAGAGCTACCCCTTATCAACTCTTCTAAAACCTCTTTCTTTATTAAAGATTTATGTAAACTAATATCCTTTTACTCCATATCAATAAATGAAGACCCGGACCCTACTTGGAAGTGGTCAGCTAGTAGGCTCTTCACAACTAGGGATGTCAATGGGGCGGGTCGGGGTCGGGGCAAGTACTCCCCATACCCGTCCCGCCTTTCGCGGGGATTCCCCGTCCCAAACCCCGTTTAGTTCACGGACAAATTTTATGTCCCATCCCCGCCCCGCGGAGATCCCGGTCCCCGTTGGGAACCCCATGACCCGCCAAATTCACATAAAAATCGAAAATTTATTTTATTTAATACTTAAAAATAATTACTTGAATCTAAAATATCATAGAAATTACATTTGAAAGAAACATAAAAATAACAACCAAATATCATGTTTTAAACCATTCAATAATCAATATATCATTCAAACTTAATACAATTATTACTCAAATTCTAGAACATAAAATATGACAAATATAAATGTCTTTTGAAAATTTTACAAAAAAAAATGACATTTAACTTTAGCCATTTAAGGACCTTATGACGTGCTTGCTTCGACATGTGTATTGATCTACATTAACGAATAAGAATATGATACGAAGTTAATAATATATAATGTGATATTAGAACTATTTACCAAGGATTATATTAAGATTACCTCATCATCTTCATCCGCATCATCAGAAAAGGCATGGTACTTGAAATTACACATAGATGAAGAATCTGAACATGAATTGAATCATGATAAGAAATATATCAAACAAAAATATGCATATATTTATAATAGATGAAGAATCTGAACATGAATTGAATCATGATAAAAAATATAAAGTAAATTTTCAAAAGGCAGATATAATTTATAAATTTTTAAAAGGGCAAGTACAGATTTAGAATTTTTTTAAACTAACCATTTATAACTTAGAAACATATTTATAATTTTAAATTCGGGGCTTCGCGGGGTATGTGACGGGGATAACCCGTGGGGCACGGAGCAGGGTAACCCGTGGGGCGGGGCGATCTATCCCCGTACCCACCCCATCCCCGCATCCGGGGCAAGCTCCTCACCCCATCCCCACCCCACGGGGCATGTAATCGGGGATTCCCCATCCCATTCGGGTCGGGTCCCCACGGGGATGGGGATTCCCCACCCCATTGACATCCCTATTCACAACAAAGAGCACATATCAAATATTAATTGATCCGGGTCAAAGAATATACTGACATAACTTACTATGGAAAGCTAAAATACCCTCCAAAGTCAAAATATTCATGTGGCTTACAATCCACAACAAAATATTAACAGGACAAATACTACAAAAAAAAAGGATTAGTGGGACCCTTTAGATGTGCTATGTGCTCACAACATGAAGAATCCACGAACCATTTATTTATACATTGTCCAAAAATAAAACAAATTTGGACTAAAATAGAAAATTACACTAATTATGGACTCACCCCTACCCCTCAACAAACAAATATCACACACTTCTGGACTCAAACTAGAGATAGAATACAGACGGAAGACAAACCTCATTGGGACATCCTCATCTCCGCAATTACATGGAGTGTCTGGCTAGAGAGAAACCGCCGAATCTTCAGAGGGGAACGAGCGACGATCACCATGATCACCAGCAAAGCGATGGAGCTGGCGCTACTATGGAAGAACAATCTCTAGGGCTAAATTAGGAACGTAGAACCAAAGTAGTATCTTAGCATGTAATTTACGATTTAGATAATATGTAATACGACTTTTGAATTTTAACACCAGATACAACTAGCGATCTCTGGTTGGGTGTTCTTCAAAAAAAAAAAAGAAATTTGTTCATTTCGTCCAACAAAGCTGGGATGGAATGAAATAAAAAAAAAAAAAATATGTCTTTTAACTTTATTTCATGGAATGGGTGGAAGAATGGAAGAGAGAGGACATTAACATTTTATAGATTTATCTGTTTTGTTCATTTTCAAAAATCACGTACGTGTCAATCTAGATAGAAATAAAACCATGACAATATATTTAATTAAGGTATAATTTATATTTAAATTAAATTAAACAGAGATTAAAAAAAGAACCGAATTACTTTTCAAATATCCTGAAAAAATAAGTTATTTTTTTGTTTCAAATTATCAAACCGGACTTCTACAAAAAAATATATAAAACATTAGAATATACTACGTATACTACAACAAATAATAATTGGGAAAGTAAGGCTAATTAAGACACTTTACTAAAACATTAAAAGAGGGGTATGGAAGATATTCTTGTATTTTCCGTAGGGATATTGATGATATTTAAAAAAAATTCAGATTTAGTGTGGGATCTTGCAAGTTGCAAGCACAAGCAGGCTTTAATGTGTGATGCAATCACAACTTATATATGATACGAATATCTATATATCATGTGAAAAAAGTAAGAAGCATCGATAAGAATGCTTTTATATATGATTGAATTTTCTAATATTTTACAAATAAGGCATTGGGGAAGATCAAATTTTAGTGTTATATTAATAATTGTGATAAATATAAAGAAAAGATATGAGTCAACTGTACTTACAAGAGTTTCATTGCTGGCAGAAATTAAATTCCAAATCGTAATCAAACATAGAAGAACAATGAAACCACGAGCGAATACAAAGTGACTTGACGGAAGGAAGTATACAATTACCTCTTGTAATATATCTGCTTTCTTATATTCTATAGTATTTATTTGTTTTGTAATATGTAATATTAATGTTATACTCGATGAATTAATGTTGTATGCATAATTCAATAAATCAGGATATTTATACAAAAATAATAATATAAAAAAGAAATGTTTAATAGTTAATCTTCGAGTTTGTTAGTATTAATTAATTTATGAGGCCATATACAGTACTCTCATTTTCCTCCAACACCATCTATTCTCTAATTAATGGTTTATTATTGACGTAATTAACAAAAAGACATCCCATTAACAGTTAATTAATATATAATTTTTTTTTTTTTGGAGTAAATTTGGAGAGGGTTCAAGCCCCCCTTCCAAACAAAAATATAATTAAAATACATATATATATATATATATATATATATATATTAACATTTCCAAATTAATATCGAATAACCGTTAATCGGATATATTTTTGTTAATTATCATGCTAATTAATCATCAATTATTAATTGATGATATAGAGGATGTGGTGAGGAAATCCTTAATTTATTGGATGATGTGTACAGTGTATCCTTGACAACAAGTTTATAGAAATGCCAATATACGCTCATAGTGAACAAAATGCATTGCGATTAATGCTAATTTTTTTTTTCATTCATGTTATTACACCTCTAGTTCTTTTAAATTTTTTTGTCAATACTTCCTACATTTTGAGATGATAGTTATGTATTTTCGTAGGGGTACTGATGATATTTCAAATTTTGCAGGTTTAACGTGTGATGCAACAAAACTATCGCGTGCTCTTGCAAACATGCTTCGATGTGTGATCTGAGTCATAACTTGTATATGATATTGACATCCATATATCATGTGAAAAAATAAGAAGTATTGACAATAATTTTATATATGCTTGATTTTCTAGTTTATTTACAAAATAAGATGAGACATTGGGGAAAGATTAAATTTTAATATTATTTTAGTAATTATGATTGATTAGGTTTATTTAACGCTTGTTCAGTGATTTGGGGGTAACAATGGCCTCGAGTCAACCTCAACAGAACTAAGATTTTTTTATATAAATGCGACAGAGAAATGTGTGATTTAGTTTTAACTTTTCCAAGTTATTTTCCCAATTTTGAGGGCTTCCGAAAAATACTCATAATTCAATTAAGTTTCATCAGCTGAGAAAGAAATGGACCTATATGGCTATATACATGCCCAACAATTTAAAAGACTTAATTGCAGTACTATAACATTCAATTATTTTTTCACGTCATGAAGAAAAAAAAAAAATTAGGAAAAATCTCAAAACAGTCCAAAGCTTTCATTGATGAAACCCTTAACCCTCGTACATCTTAAACTCCCCAAATATGAGGCTTATATCGTACATCCTTTTTCTTATGATACACCAATTTTCAAGGATATTTTGAGTAATTATTCATTAATGAACATTTAAGGTAAATTTTCAAGTGCATTTATCAACTAAATGTTTGGCTAAATAGGAATTATTTGTTGTTCATTTAAAAAATAAATTTCCTAAAATATAAATATTATGATACAAACCTTTTAAATACCCAAAATACCCTTCTAAAAGGGTGTATGATAGAACTCCCCAAATAAATATATTACAATGGAATGGAAATTAAAAAATCAGTGAAGATAATCAGTGATATTTACAAAACGAGAAAGAATATTAAAATAAATCAAAGAAATTCTCCGAGAGAATGTCGCCAAGCGAAGCTTCATATTTAGAAGTGAGAGCACTGAGCAGATCCTTCCGGTTGAGAAAATGATGGCTTCAATCGAATGAAAAAAAAAAGACGATTCTTGAAAGCCCTTTTCAGACCTTCTGGAATTTTTTTGGTCCATCGCGTGGAAGTGGAATCAGCCGATTGCATGCCTCCTTGTTGGGAACAATATCTTATTTTCGAAAAGAGTTTTAATGTATATCGCCTAGATCTCTCTTTCCATACAATAGTTTCACTGCTGGCAGAAAGCAAGTTCCAAAGCGTAATCAAACATAGAAGAACAATGCAACCACAAATGAATTAACCCATCCTCTTATTTTGCACTTATATTTGAGGCTCCTCATGAAACCACATCATCATTCTTATCTTGATTATTAACCATTAGATTGTGTGATGTGGGTTCATCATATCCATTAATATGATATTTGATAATTTAAGACATGCATTTTGTATTATTATTTTTAAGTATTAATTTGAACCATTAGATGTAGTGATGTGGTTTAATCTCAATCATTCATTTTTTGTTAGATTTTTTTTTTTTGAAAGAAAAGAAGCATAGCTTCTTATGATATATTAAAACAAGTTTAATACATCGGTTTATAATTTTACATGAATATGTAAAAAGAAACGGTAAGTAGTAGAATTAGTGAATTAAGTAAACTAATACTAGACCAACTTTATCCCGAGAATGGTATCCTTAGCAGTGCTTGGTCCAACTTGAGCCTTCGGCAATAGCCTTTGCAATTGTTATAGATGCCGGTGCCTTCTTTCCGTTGAATAATCGAGCGTTCCGTTCTTTCCAAATGGTCCACAGTGTTGCTAAGAACAGGGTATCAAAATTTGCTTTTCCGTTGGTAGTTTGGGTGGCTCTATTCTTCAACCAAAAATCGACTATTGTAGCTTTTCCTTGGATGGAGAAGCCAAGATGGGCCGAGATGCCTCTCCATATTCTTCGTGCGTAAGGACAATCGATCAATAGATGGCGACCCGTTTCTTCCCGAGCATTGCAATTTACGCAACCTTGAACATTCGGGAAATTCCTTTTGGTGAGGTTGTCACCGGTTAGTATCCTTTCGAGGCTCGCGAGCCATCCAAAAAATCTCGCTTTTAGCGGTGCCTTTATTTTCCAAAGTTTTTCATTCCATGCACATCTAATCCCCGGGTTTATGATTAGGCCATATGTTGCGGATGTGGAGAAGGTGGCCTCCTTACCGAGCCAAGATGGCGAGGATGTGACCGGGTCCGAGACGAAAGCTATGTCGAAAATGGGAATTAGTTTTATTAGATCTTTGAGAAAATAGGAGAGGTGGTTTGCGGGTATGGAGTGCAGGTTGGTGGCATGATTGATGCCATATATTTCGGATACGGTTGACCCCCACATTCCTTGATGTTCTACCGAAATTTTCCAAAGCCATTTAAGGAGAAGGGCGTTATTATGCGTTTCTAGGTTAATCAACCCCAAACCTCCATTTCGTATGGGTAGGCATACTTTTTTTCCAATTAACGAGACAATTAGCACCCACACAATTTTGGTCTCCTCGCCATACAAATTTCCTTGTTATTTTATTCATTTCCTTTATTAACCAACTTGGCAATTTAAAACATTGCATGAAATACGTTGGAATCGCATTGAGGACCGATTTAGCGAGTGTTAATCGACCCCCAAAAGATAAGAATTTTCCTTTCCAACCCGATAGCCTTGATTGCATTTTTTTAATTAACGGTACGAAGTCGATTTTCCTCGGTTTTTTATAGTTTAGAGGCATCCCTAAGTAGAGGATCGGGAGCTCTTTTTGGGTGCAATGGAGAATCCTCTTGATCGTGGCGTGTAGCTCGTCCGGCACCGCAATTGGGACAAAAGCGGTTTTGTCCCAATTTATTTTTAGTCCGGTTATTGATTGAAATAAATTTAGCGCGTAAGATAGGGTTTTAAGGTTGTTCGGGTGGGCCTCGACGAAGATGACCGTGTCATCGGCATATTGGAGAGCTCTCGCAGCGAACCGAACCGGTGTGCTCATAAGCCCTTTAATTTTAAGGAGGAATCCCTGGAGCGAGTCCGCCACTAGATTAAAAATCATCGGAGATAGCGGGTCACCTTGGCGTACCCCTCTTTTATGACGGAATTTTTTCCCCAACATGCCGTTTATTTTGACCCTTGAGGAGGCCGACGTTAGAAGGTCAGATATCCAAGTGATCCAACAGGCGGAAATTCGCGCGTTCGCAATAATTCGGTTATGAATTCCCATGAGATGGTGTCGAAAGCTTTATGAAAGTCTATTTTCATCATCACCGTTGGAATTTTTTTTTTCCTTGTTGAGCTCAAGAGCTCCCTAGCCGAAAGAAAAACCTCGGCAATGGACCGTTTTTTAATGAATGCCCCTTGATCTCTATGGATTAGTGTTTCCATTTTTGGTTGAAGACGCGAGGCAAGACTCTTGGCTATTATCTTTCCTATGGTGTTGATGACACTAATCGGGCGAAAATCTTTTAATTCCTTTGCCGATTCTTTTTTTGGTATTAGCGATATAGTAGCATCGTTTATTGCGCTTAGATTTAGATTATGGCAAAAGAAATCGTGAAAGATGCCGACTAGAAGTGGTTTGAATGTTTGAATGAAATGTTGATAGAATTCTATGGGGAACCCCTCGGGGCCTATTGCTTTTCCTTTTTTCATAGTCATTATCGTGGACGTGATTTCGGTTTCGGAAAATGGGGATGCTAAGTCCGAGAGAAAGAGGGCAATATTGCCTTCAGTTTCTGGCCTGAGGCAGTCAGCGAGGAAGGTGCTCGTTGTCGACGATGCCGAACCGAGGATATCCTCATAGTAGTTGTCGAATTTGTTCATAATAATGGTTGGGTCCGTAATTATTTCCTCATCTATTTTCAGCTCCGTTATTTTGTTTCCCTTGTTTCTTGCGGCCGCAATTGCGTGAAAGTATTTCGTGTTTGCATCGCCTAATTTAAGCCAAGTGCAAGAGCTTCTTTGTTGCCACAACTCCTCTTTATAATTAATTATATCGTGAATTTTTTCCTTTGTTTTAATTCGAAGACGGAGTTCATCATTAGAGAGTGGTCGTGATTCTTCGGCCAAATCCAAAATTTTAGCAATCAATTTACAATCTTCTAGTGTCGAGTTGGAAGATTTAAAAAACGACTTTGCCCATTCCTTGAGTTTCTTTCTTGTTTTGTTTAATCCCCGAGTGAGAATTTCGAAGTTGTTCTGGTTATTTGGTGGAGTTTCAGCCCAACATGAGTTTGTTATTGCATTAGCCTCTTGAAATTTAAGCCACGCCCTTTCAAATCGGAACAACTTTGTTGTAGTAATTCTTTCGGATTTGAGAGTTAGCATTATCGGAGAGTGGTCCGAGGTTATCATCGGATGGTCATGAAGCAAGATTGAATCATGTGAGCTAAGGATTTCTTGCGATACAAAGGCCCTGTCAAGTCTAGCTAAAGTGGGGTTGTCGCGCTTGTTGGACCATGTAAATTTCCTTCCCCTTAGTGGGATTTCGGTTATTAGTGCCGAGTTGATGGCCGCATCGAATTTTAGTATTAGGTTAAAATTTATCGAGGTTGCGGTTGTGTCGGTGCTTGCTCGTAAGAGATTGAAATCTCCAATGATGATCCATGGGAGCTTGGCGGTAGCATTCAAGTTTTTGATTTCGTCGATGTATTCATCTTTTCCTAGGCTAGTGGAGGGGCCGTACGTGTTTGAGAGTAAGAATTTGTTGCGTTTAGAATCTATTAGGATTACGTTTAGGCTATTGTTTGAATGAAACGAGGATACTAGGACGAGATTTTTGTCCCATGCAACTAAGAGACCTCCTTTGGAGCCGATTGCCTCTTTTGTGATTATGTTATCGTGTCTACGTGTAAGAATCCTTTTGTTTTGGAAGGGGTTGGACGTGCCCCATTTAGTCTCTTGAAAGCAAACGATATTTGCCTTTGAGTTGAGTATCATTTCCTTGACAATATTACATTTTCCTTTTAAACCCAAACCACGCACATTCCAAGATAAAATATTTAAGTTCGTACACATAATTTAAACTTTAAATTGTCCTTACAAAACCAAAATCAAAAGGAGCCTAAATAGGGATAGGTGGCTCAATTACACGACCTCGTCCAATCCTTCGTCATGGTCCAGAGGTTCATCCCCGTAGTCCACTTCGTCCATGTAGTCATCGTTGAGATCATCCTCTTCCAATCCTTCCCTTGTGGCATTTTTCTCGGCTTCCTCCATCGCCTCCTCAAAATAGTCGTCCTCTTCTTCTTCTTCTCCTTCCTTTTCCTCGGCATCGGCTTCTTCGATCAGATTTTGCCTGGCCGTTTTGAGCAATGATTTTCCTTTAAATTTGAGAGAAGAAGAGTTAGTCAGAACAACAATCCTTTTTTTTTTTTCTTTAATTTGAACTTTTGATTTTCTTTTTATTTTTGCTAGTTCTAAAAAGGAGGTAACTTTGTTTTTTAATTTAACAGGATTTGGATTCTGTGTCGGTGTGTAGGGTCCTCGAATACATTTGAGGATATTTGTGGGTTCGGTTTGCTCGGTGAGTGGACTGTTGATGTCGATACCAAGAGCATCATGGATTTCGGCAATTTGAGCCCTGGTCAGGGGGGTTTCGTTTATTTCCTCCTCCCTTAATTTTTTAATTATGGTTTTTGCTCGCGGTTTGGGGGTCCATTTATTGTTCTTTTTGTTGAGAGTTTGTCCTTTAAATTTGTCGGTTCGATTCATCATTTCCTTATTTTTTTTTGAGGGATTCTTGACTGGAATACTTGTTGTATTCAAAATCGCTACAGTAACTTCGTCTTTTAACACGGGCAGATTTGTTTTTTTTTTTTTCCTTGTTACTTCCCTGCGAATTGAAGAGAGTAGAGTGTTCATACCTTCATCCTCGATCGGAATGGAGATCTCCATTTGCGTCAATTTGCTTACTGGATCCAGCTGCGCGACCCGACCCGTTATCAATTTTGGGGCTGCCACCTTTTTGCGTGATCCGACCCGATCTACTTTGTTGCTTGATCCTTCTTGCTCGATTGGAATGGAGATCTCCATTTGGACCGATGTGCTTACTGGATCCGGCTGCGAAACCCGACCCGTTATCAATTTCGGGGCTGCCACCTTTTTGCTTTGTCCGACCCGATCTACTTTGTTGCTGTGGCCGATTTCCTTGATGCTTTGTTGGCGTGGCCGATCTACTTTGGTGCTTGAAACTTTTTGCTCGATCGGACTGGAGATCTCCATTTGCGCCGATTTGCTTACTGGATCCAGCTGCGCAACCCGACCCGTTATCAATTTCGGGGCTGCAATTTTGTCGGGGATGATTTTTCTTTTCTTCGCATCCGTTTCGGTATCGGTACCGGGTCCTTTGTTGCCGTGGCCTTGTTTTGCTTCGCTGTCCAGAATTTGTTGAATAATCCCGGAGTCACGAAGAGATTGGCGACCAATTTCACCTATCAAGAGAGGCGAGGCACTTGGTTTCGATTTGAGGCCTTCACCCGCCAAGCTACAAAGATGGTGGAGCCATTCTTTGTCTACCGATACCTTTCCCTTCGTATTTAACGTGTCTTCTTTCTCTGACGAATTGGCCGATCCATCGGTTATCCAGTCACTTGGTGCGATCGGTTTATGAGTTGGACCTTGGTTTATCTCTTCCAATTCCTGCGCAATTAAGCCTCTTTCCATCTCATTTTGGAGCCGAGCTTGGATGTCCTCATAGATTTCGGCCGGTGGCTCTGGGTTAGGCGGATTGTAAAATAAAAGTGGCTCCGGCAGGACATTTTTCTCGGCCGCCTTGATAATCCACGTCACCCCCGCATGGGTGTAGTGAATGTCAGTAGGTGTCACTGTCTCGGCAGTTACCCCCACGAGGATGTCGAGGGTGTCCATTGAGGTCAGAGATACTAGCGGCCCGTGATTAATCAAGATGCCGAAGGGGCTCGCTATCTTGGTTAGCTCCTCGATGCACCATGCCGGCGGTGGAGGATTTTGGAGCGTTACCCAGATTCTTTTCGGAAATTCTGTACGTTGGCCACCGAGAGTTAGCTCCCATGGGAAGTTTACGAAGTTTGCTCGACGTAGGGGGAGAAGGTCTTTGGCAATGAAATCCTCTCGATTTGTTCCTTCCGGGAGGATGAGGATGTAACGATATTTTGTGAGATGCGAAAGTTCGTATTTTTCCCGACGATACCAAGTCTCTTGAATGAGGATATGTAAGCTCCTAAGATCGTGATGCGGTACCATCTTCCCGTCGATGACCACTCCCCTCCTCCATCTAACAATCTCCATTTCCTGTTTGGAGGATTGTTTCGAGAAGACTTGTACCGTTTTCCTTTTTGATTCAGTCGGGTCCGTTGGGGACGGAAGGGTTTCAGCCTTTCTGGAGAGTTTGGGGTCATCACTCTCTTTGCTGCAACAGCCCGAGAGCCGATTGGGGCCCTTGTCTGAGTTTTGGTTTGAGGCCGGGCCTCTCGGAGAATGACTTTGCGATTGCGAGTCCCCCATGGATGTCGGTTTCGATTGCGAGATCGAATTGGGGAGAGAACCAGACCCTTGTTGCGATTCGGTGCTACGTTGGGAGCCGGGCCCACGATTTCCTTTGGATTCAGTTAATCCCTGACTGAGGGATGCCGACGCTTTCCTTTGAATCCTTTGTTTAGAGCTTTGGCCCACACCCTGCACTCGCTGCCATACCGAAGCACGCCTCGGCATTTTTTTTTTGGGGCAGTATTTTGCGATGTGGCCCGGTAACCGGCAATTAACACATGCCCGCGGCTTCCTGCATGACTCCATCGGGTGGCCAGGAACTAAGCATTTACGGCATAAGTCGTGCCATTCCGGTTTGTCAGTTGGGGGCCATGAGAGTCTTTCCGGCGATTCGACTTCATCCTCTGATTGTGCGAACCCCCTTTTCCTAGTATAGTCTATGTCGAAAGATTCGGTCCCACGTTGCCCCAATCTAGCCGCGGCCATGAAGGAATCCGGAGCTGGTTGCCTTAGAGCTGCTGCGTACGAACGGGTCAGTTTCGTCCCGTCAGATTCATCAGCGATTCTCTTTCCCTTCTCCATTGTTAGGGTTTGAGAGTGCTTAGGGAGCTGAAGAGGGGTCAAAGGAGAAGGCAGTAGAGAGGAGAGAGGAGGATGGGAGGGTTTCGGTTTAATGTGGTGTGATTGCGCCAGGCTAGGGTTGAGTAGGGGGGTGAAGAGAGGTACCTCTGTGCCTGGTCGTATCAAGATGTGCCATCCCTGACCGATGGCGACAGGTCGCAGCTTTCCTAGGCGTCGACCGGAGAGTCCGTTTGGTCGAGTGACAAGCTCGCTTTGCGCTCTCCATTGCCGCCGTCCTGGAGCTTCTTTTTCGCCAAACGAGGAGCCAGAGTATTTTCTCTCCATCTCTTTCTTAAAATTCAAGTTTATCCGAGAAATATCCATATAAATTGCCGAGACGCTTTTTTTTTTTGTTGTTAGATTTTTTGAAGATCATATTTTGTGTAGTCATTTATGTGTTATTATTTTACATCATGTTTTAAGCATTCTTAGAAATCCACATCATCATACATTAATGATGTGGCATATTATTATTGGTTATAATCATATTAGACCAAGTCTAATCAATTGTTTAACATTTCACATAAGATTATATGATCAAATGTGAATGCAATGGAATATGAAAAGTTTATATATAAAATACTAATAATTTCATATGTAATATTATAAAAAATACAACATATATTAGTATTATTTTGGAAATTTAATTTTATAAACCCATCAAATATTTTCATTTTATTTTTCTCTTTATTTTGACATCCATATTAACATAGTTCATACATATTATGTAAGAAAATACAATGCAAAAAAATAAACATGTACATCATACATTTTTAAGAATTTTATTTGCATAATAGAATTTTAAAATATTATTATTTATTTTTTAGATAATTATAACAATAAGAATCTCATATAATACTAAGTAGATTATAATGTTTTTAAGCAAACAAATTTTGTTAAAAAATAATAGAATTAAAAAAAGTTTATCCATCTAAATAACTTTTTTAAATTGTAAACACCTATCAAATTGTATTGTTATTTTACAAAACGTAAAATTAAAAAAATCATATGATATAAAATAATTTGTATTTATGTTTATTGTAAACTAAATTATGATATTATTTATTAAATTACTTCCCCTATTAAGTTTTATATTATTTTATATTTGCCATGATATTTGAATAAAAAAAATATTACTATATATAATTAATAATGTGTTACTACATATGTTGTATGATTCATTATTCTAATATTTGATATTGTATGAAATATTGTGAACAGTGATATAATATGTGTTGTTACGTTTTTCGTAAAATTGTATTATATCTCATTCTTATATATTATTATATAATAACACTAGTATGTGTATTATTATTTGATTACAAAAATGAGATTTTTTGTTATCATACTAAAATAATTGTAAACATATGAATAATCATAGATAAATGAATTCAAATAACTTTGCTTTAAGATGATATTATTAACATTATCATATAAATATATAATTATATTAGAATGAAAAACATAATTTACATGCTCGCCGCGTAGCGCGAGTATTCTCCTAGTACAAAGTAAATTGACGGAGGGAAGTATACATTTACCTCTTGTAATCATTTTTTTTTTGGTGTTCTCTAGTATTTATTTGTTTTGTAATATGTAAATGTAATGTCAATGTTATACTCGATTAACTAAATTTGTATACATAATTATTTATTTTAAATAAATCATGCGTTAGGAATATTCAAGCTCTATGCATTTTTTATCAAAAATTAATAATATAAAGAGAAATGTTTAATAGTTAATGTTCGATTTTGTTAGTATTAATTAATTTATTATATGATGTGTACTCTTGATATCGATCAATATTTCATATTTTGTTCATTGATTTGTAGAAAATTGTTGTTTTGAAAAGAACGAATATGTAGAAATGCGAACATATGCTCATTGTGAAAAAATGCGTTGCAATTAATGCTAATTTTTTTTTCCATTCATGTTATTGCATCTCTAGTTCTTTTAATTTTTTTGTCAATTCTTCCTACATTCTCAGATGATATTTTTTGTATTTTCGAAGGGGTTCTGATGATACTTTAAATTTTGCAGGTTTAACGTGCGATGCAACAAATCTGTCGAGTGCTCTTTCAAACAGGTTTTGATGTGTGATCGAATCATAACATATATATGACATTGACATTCATATATCATGTGAAAAAGTAAGAAGTATTGATAATAATTTTATATATGCTTGATTTTCTAGTTTATTCACAAAATAAGATAAGATATTGGGAAGATTAAATTCTAATATTATTTTAGTAATTATGATTGAAGAGGTTTATTTTACGCTTGTTGAGTGATTTGTGGCTAACAATGGCCTCAAGTCAACCACAACAGAACTAAGATTTTTTTATATATATGCGACAGAGAAATGTGTGAGTTAGATTTAACTTTTCCAAGTTATTTTTCAAATTTTGAGGGCTTCCGAAAAACACTCGTAATTCAATGTGAAATAAGAGTAAATTAATAAAATAATATGGGAACAATTGGTTCATTTTGTCCATTGAAGATGGAATGAAATAGAAGGATTGCTAATGCATTCCAACTAACTGCACTCCCAATCGTACGTCACGTGACACTCCCAATCGTACGTCGTCACGTGACAGGAACACATGTTTAAAAGATTATGCGGAAAAAAAATTAGATAAGCAGTTTTTTTTTTAATTTCCAAAAATCACGTACGCGTCAATCTAGATAGAAATAAAACCATAAAAATTGAAGGAACTAAATTCCTTCATTTTTATTTTTAATTTATAATTTGACATGTGTGCTAACGTGACTCAAATTCTTTTATTCTTATTTTTAATTAATGATTTGTCATATTGACTGAGGAGACGTCAAATTCCTTAAAAATAGGGATCTCAAATTCCTTCAATATTTTATATTTGTTAAATGAAATCACGTTTCAATATTTCATTAAGGTCTAATTTATAATTAAATTAAACTAAACAGAAATTAAAAAAAAAATGAAGGGATTTCAGATCCCGCCATTATGAAAATCGGCGGGATATCAAAACACCACCCGGGTTACTTTTCAAATATCCTGAAAAAAAAAATTAAATTTTTGTATTAAATTATCACAACATATATATTATACAAATATATAATGTGAAAAAGTAAGAAGTATTGATAAGAAATTATATGTAGAAATCAATAAATATGTATTGTAAATTTGAAAAATTAATTGCTTGATCACATTTTTCATAGATATATAAAAATTGCATTTTTTTTTTCCAACAATGTCCTAATTACGAATAAAGATGTCGTCCGTGAGAGCCCTAAACTTACATCGAATTCAAATTTTGTTACGTACATTTTTTAAATACCTTACACGGTTGAATTTTCAATTCTCTTTCATATAACTAAAAGGACATGTTGATATAATCTTGACCTTTGATTAGTCACAAGTGTACTTTTCAATCTCAAACACAAACAAATGGAACAAAGATGATCCGTTAATTCGTTGAGTCGGACTCCATTTTAAACTTTTACGTGAAATATAATGAGTAAAATAAGTTCATTATTTGTCACATAATAACAAAATAAATTATTCGTTTTTGGTGTGATATTCATAAATCAAATAACATAACATGATTAATTGGTTTTCCAAACATCAAAATTGAACCGAATAAATCTTAGCATCAATTTTTCAACTCAACCGAACCAAAATAAACTGAACCGATTAAATCAAATTTGACCTGTTTAGTTCGGTTTCCGAATAAATCGAACAATTTTCCTGCCCTTGCCACATCATATTGTATACAATGGTTTTTTTTAACTTAAAGATAACGCGATATACGGTTGTTAATTTCATTATCATCAAGATATTTATGATTCAATACAATAATATCATATATATATATATATATATATATATATATATATATATATATATATATATATATATATATATATATATATTTATCGATTTATTAATATAAAACGGTAGTATAATGATTAATGGGATATTTATATGTATTCTATGATATATACTAGTGTTGAATAAATTAAGTATCACAAAAAATGAATAGTTTTATTTTATTATTTCATGATATATATAAATAATGAAGATTATAGGATTTTTTTATAAAAAAAAATTACACTACCGTTAAATTTAATGCATAAATGATGAATAAATTAATCAGAAAATATGTATTATTTGATTTCATTTACTCATAGGTTTCACGTAGAAGCCCATATCAATAAATTCACGGAGCATGAAAATGTGATTATCATGCTTGATACATCATGATAATTTTGCGTGGCGAAAATGTTATATTTTCGTGGCAGGACAAATTCTCATGAAACATGAGAAATTAATTCTCACCAAAAATTGTGGTTATGTGACATTTTATGTCGTTTACGGAAATATCATTTATTATTATATTATTTATTATTTGAAATATATATTTGTTTATTTTGATATTAAATATAATTAGATAAATAGTATTTTAGAAGACTAGACTACGGAGAACCAGAAAGAGAAAACCAAGCATGATTCGAGTCTTGTTCGATGAAACTTTTTTATTAATTAAAAAAAATGAACCCGTAATTCACTATATTCTCCAATTAAAAATATATAAACGGAGAATTCGAGTTTAAATAGTATTAGGAAGAGTTGAGACAAATTACCTCTCTTATTTTGAAAATGGAGAGGAGTTAAATAACATCTGTAATAAATAAATGGAGATGAAAGTGGAGGGAAGCTTCTCAAAATCCCGGAAACTTCCTTGATCCGTATCCGGATCCATCAAAAACTTATCTTCTAGATCAAACGGTTCCATCCGGATATTTTTTCGGATCCGGATATTTCTTCGGATACGGTTTGGGTCGGTTCGGGCAATATCTGTCCCATTGACACCCCTATTCATGATACCATTTACGGATTTTCGAAATTCTTCAGCAAGTACATCTTCAGCAAGTATTCCAGAATGAGCGAATCTTAAAATTTAGAAAAAAAATCTATTTTTGTCACTTACATTTCATTCAAAGTTCAATCAAGTCCCTAATATTTTAATTTGGTCAATTAAATCCTCACCTTTTTAAATTGGTCAATCAAGTAACTTAGCATTTTAATTTGATTTTGTCACTTACCTTTCATTCAAAGTTCAATCAAGTTCCTAATGTTTTAATTTGGTCAATTAAATCCTCACCTTTTTAAATTGGTCAATCAAGTAACTTAGCATTTTAATTTGGTTCAATTGGGTCCTTCCATCCATTAACTGATGATTGAATCGTTAAATTGTGACATGACAACCTATGACATTGGAGACGTGACAATTTATGACATGTTAACACAAATTATATTTTTCAATATTTGATGTCATATTTAAATAAAATATTTGACAAGACATATTTAAATAAAATAATTTATGTTGTCAAATCATCAAATATGACATGTCACGTGTTGTCACGTCATCAAATATATCATGACATAGGTTGCCACGTGACAACTAACAATCCAGTTATCGATTAATGGATGGAAGGACCTAATTGAACCAACTTAAAAATGCAAGGGACTTGGTTGACCAAATTAAAAAGATAAGATACTTAATTGACCAAATCAAAATATTAGAGACTTGATTGAATTTTTGATGAAAGGTAAGATACCAAAAATAGATTTTTTTCTAAAATTTATAAACTGGGCTTTGTATTTATGTGCCCAATAATAGAAATAAAAAAAAAGAAAATAAACCCAGAAATCAGATTCATTTTTTTTAAATCTCACTGTTCTCAATTTTTACATAGCTTTCTTTTCAATATTTTTGGATAAAGTAATATTTAGTGAAATAAGAGTTAAATAATAAAGTAAAATGAAAATAATTGGTTCATTTTGTCGAATAAGGATTGGACAAAAAGACATGTTTAAAAAAGACGCAAACAAAAAATTAGATAAACAACCATTTTTTTCGGGCAACGCATAATATTTGTCCAGCATCCAGTATATCCACCGCCTTCAAATTTAACTACTTATTTTTATACATTTAAATTTCATATTTATACCTTTGTAATTCATATTTATATCCTTTTACAATGAAAATGTTATAAATAACCACATAATTTTATTCAAAGTATAGACAAAAATATACATATTTATTTATTTTTATACATTTTACCTTCATATATATAAATTTTTACGATGGAAAATATATAAATAATAACAAATCTTTTTCATGGTATAGAAAAAGTACATACAAACAATAGTAAAAAAATATAAATAACCATATATCTTTAATCTATAGTATAGTAAAAATGTATGAATAACAAAAAAAATCTTTAATATAGGTATAGAAATATGTATAAATTATAATACAAAAAAATATAAAAACAACATATCTTTAATCCGTCATATAAAAATTATATAGTACACAAGGATAAATAACAACAATTTATAATCCCAAGTATGAAAAAAATATAAATTGTAGTAAAATATATATAAATAATAGAAACAATTATATTAAAAATGTATAAATAACAACCGGTCTTTAATTCGCAGCATAGAAAAAAGAATAAAAATATAAATATAAATAATAACATAAATAGTAAATAGTAACGATATAAATAACAACATATATTTTGTCCATATAGTGTAGAAAAATGTATAAAATAAAATGATATAAGAGAGGACAAGAAGGCGCCGAACACCGGACAATGGGTAAGTTCGGAGTGCATTCGGATTGCAATTCTCCGAACAATGAGCAATGTACGGTCATTCAGAGTGCATTTCAGTAAAACGCAGAATCATTTCTCTAAAATGAAATAAAACCAAAAAAATATGGATTAAATTTATTTCATGGAGCCAATGAACTCATAGTCTAGTTGGCTAAGTGTGATATACAAAATCATATGTAGTGAAAGATTGTGGATTCGATATTCATTGACATCAATAAATTAATGACATATGAGTCTTCTTTATTTATTATTAATTTTTTTTTTATCGAATGGTGGAAAAATGAAAGAGAATGGAATAACATATTTCTTACTTTTCATTAAGTTCTTTTTTTCAAATACAGAAATATTAATTTAACTCTCTCTTCCAATTTTTCAATTTTTTTAAGTCACTAGACATTATTGAAATAAAACTGAATAATTATTTTTCCATTTTTTCACTATTCCAGTGTTGCCGAACACCTACTAATCGAAGTGAGGTTTATACAGGGAATTTCTTCTATGTCCTTTCAAAAATTCAAAATAACAAATTTGTCCCTCTAAAACAAACAATTACATATTTATCCTCTCTAAACTCTATTAATATCATATATATCCATTTTAAAATTATAAATATCAAATTTATTCCTGATGCTAAGTTTATGTCTGTTAAATAAACTGTTATTTCAAATTTCAAATTAATTAAACTAACAAATAAAAAAATAATGACAAGAATGCCCTTTTGTTTAATTCACAAATACATCCAACATCCTAACCAGAGAGACCCAGTACAACTTTTTTCTTGTTATTTCTTCTTCGTGAGCTCTCCAATGGCGCTTGTTCATTCTTTCTTGGTCGTGATTTCTTCATCACCAAAATCATACTCTCGTCGCGCCAAGGATTAGTCCCCAAGGAAAAGGCTTCTTCTTCGTCTTCGTAAGCTCTTGGCGAAGCAAGGAGTGCCTGCCTCTGATCTCTTCACCAGGAGGGACACTCACTCAATGGTTCTTCCCGTTATTTCCCTCTCTTCACCATGAGATAAGCCAATTGCTCAGAATTAACTCTCGATTGCAGCAAAAATAACCCTCAATTGCAGCAAAAATAACCCTCAATTGCAGCAAAAATAACCCTCAATTGCAGCAAAATAACCCTCAATTGCAGCAAAAATAACCCTCAATTGCCTTCTATAGTCTTTCGTTCTCTCCTCCTCAATGAAATAACCCTCGGTTGCAGCAAATATCATGAATTTTGAGATAAATTGGAGGTTGACGAAGCTCAGAATATTACCACTGAAGATTGCGACAAATCTAGTTGGGAAAATATGAATAAATTATTTGAATTCATGTGGTTTTATTATGTTTTTGTTTTAGAATTATTGTTGTTTCGACATGTGATTTTGTTATGTTTTGATATGTTGTGTTTTAATGTGATATGCAGTTCATGGAATTTATGCGATTTTATTTTTTTTTGAATAGGAGAGAAACAAAGAGGAGCATTTTGCAAATGTACCGATATTTGAAAAAATAGGGTTATGTACGAAAAATTGATACCAAAGAACGAACATAATTCTAAAATATTACAACATGATTCAAAATATTACAAATGTACACATATTACACTATCATTGAAAAGATTACAAAGATTATTTCCCGATTCAATCACATGATTCAAAATTGGCCAAATATTTGCAATGTACAAATATTACACACAGTTAAAAATATCACAAAATATTACAAATATTACTTCCCGATTCGATCAAGATATGATTACAAAAATTACACATGATTCAAAATAACTTCCCGGCTCGACCACAACACGATTACTAAAATCACAACATGATTCAAAATTAACTTTCCGACTCGATTACAAAGTTTCGGATCGGGTTTCGGGTCGGGTTTCATCGACTTCTCGCTCGGTTTCCTTATCTATTTTAAATAATCCTCTCAATGCAATTCCCTGTTATTCATATAATATAAATAATATTAAAATCATGAAGATTATCAAATATTCATTATGATAATTTAGAAGAATAAATACCTGATAACAATTAACACACCGTAAGATTTGGAAAAAGGTTTGGCGATGTCAGAGATGAGAGGATAATTCAAGTCACCGAGTCCTCCTGATTTTCTATCTGTTTGAACCCAATCGAGGTGCCAAAACAGTATTTTTTAAAATTTTTTTTAATGTTAATTAAATAAATAAATTATTGATTAATTGTTTTGAGGGAATATGTTTACGTACCATACTACCATGCTGTCAAGAGAGAGTTCGATAATTTCGGTATTTATGCTCTCGAATTATGAATAATGGTCACTGAAAGTAGTAATTTATGTGCAAATTGAAAATAAATTGAGTTTTATGAAAGATATAAATATGGAAATTTGGTATTAAAAGTAGAATGAAGGTACCAGTAAGGCATGCTATACTTTTTTCCAATGTAATCGGAAAGCATGACCTGAACCACTAAATGAGCAATAAAATTCATATTAAAGAAAGGTGAGTTTTTTTATGGAATTAGAGTAACTTTGATGAATTCCTGATAAAAAACAATTTCAGATACGAAATCTGGCGCAGCACTTCCGACCAGCTTTAACAGTCAGAGCTTCACCAGCTTCAGCCGTGAATTCCTGATGAGCTTCGCGAACGTCGCGTCACCAAAAACGCTCCAATCGCCAATACCGTGTCGCGTCGCCAAAATAGCTCCAGTCGCGTCGCATCGCGTCGCCAAGAACGCCATTGCTGTTCACGAGTTTGGCAAGAGGAAGATTCGTGGGTTTTCTCGGGTTGGATTAGGTTTAGGTGTTTTAATGGGTTTGGGGTTACTTAAACGGGTAGGGATTAGATTTTTAATGAATTTGGGCTAGGGGTAAATTAGTCAATGAAATAGTTTTCTGTTAATTTTAACATGTCTGTTAAGTTTTGACAAAATTGAAATAAGTTAAGATTAGTAAGGATAAATATGTAATTGTTCGTTTTAAAGGGACAAATTTATTATTTTGAACTCTTAAAAGAACACACAAGGAATTGCCCCTAAAGTTTATTAGTGACTCGGCCTTGTCAAGTAGATTGTGTAAAGTTAATAGATTGTATGAAGTTAAATAATATAGCGTCAAAACTAATTGGGAAAGAAGGGTAATTAAGACACTTCACTGAAACATTAAAAGACGGATATTGATGATATTTAAAATTTTGCAGGTTTAACGCGGGATGCAACAAAGTTGTTCAGTGGTCTTGCAAGCAGGTTTTAATGTGTGAATTGTGATGCAATCACAACTTGTATATGATACATATATCTATATATCATGTGAAAAACTAAGAAGTATTGATAAGAATACTTTTGTACATGCTTGAATTTTCTAATTTGTTTACAAATAAGACATTGGGGAAGATCAAATTTTAATGTTATATTAATAATTATGGTAAGTATCAAGAAAAGATTTGAGAACTCTTGCCATACAAATATTTCACTGCTGTCTGAATACAAATTTCAAAGCGTAATCAAACATAAAAGAACAATGAAACCACAAGCGAATACGAAGTGAATTGTCGAAGGGAAGTATACAGTTACCTCTTGTAATCTATTAATTTGTTATGTTCTCTAGTATTTATTTGTTGGGGGCTTCTATCATACACCCATTTCCTTATCATACACCCATTTTCAAGGGTATTTGGAGTAATTATTCATTTATGAATATTTAAGGTAAGATATCAAACATATTTATCAATTAATTTTTGACTAAATTGGATTTTTTTCATGTTCATTTAAACAAAAATCTCCATAAAAGATAAATTTTATGATACACCCTTTTACAAATATAATTAATTGTTAAAATACCCAAAATACCCTTGTAAAAGGGTGTATGATAGAACTCCCCTTATTTGTTTTGTAATATGTAAATGTAATGTCAATATTATATTCGATGAACTAAATTTGTATACCTAGTTATTTATATTCAATAAATCATGCGTTAGAAATATTCAAGCTCTGCGCATTTTTATCGAAAAATAATAATATAAAAAGGGATGTTTAATAATTAATGTTCGACTTTGTTAGTATTAATTAATTTATTATATGATGTGTACTCTTGATATCGATCAATACTTCATATTTTGTTCATTGATTTAAATTGTTGGTTTGAAGAGAACAAAGTCTAGAGAAATGCGAATATATGGTCATTGTGAAAAAATGCATTGCAATTAATGATAAAATTTTCTTCATTCAAGTTATTACACTTCTAGTTCTTTTAATTTTTTTTTTGTCAATATGTGATACGGGCAGGGCAATGATATAGTTCTAGTTATTATTATATCTTAGGTTTTAAATTAGGGGCCAAAAACCTGGTAAACTAAAGCCTTTTTATGATATGTTAAAATTAAAATAGCAATTGCTATTCTTCCTTCAATTTTTTTTTTGTCAATACTTCCTACATTTTCACATGATATTCTTGTATTTTTGTTTGGGTATAATGATATTTCACATTGTATAGGTTTATCGTGTGATACAACAAAGCTGTTGAAGCTCTTGCAAACATGCTTTCAATGTGTGATGCAATCGCAACTTATATATGATGTCGTGTCGACATGTCGATATTTATGTATCATGTGAACAAGTAAGAAGTACTGACAATAATCATTTTATATATGTTTGATTTTTTAGTTTATTTACAAAATGAAATATTGGGGAAGATCAAAATTTAATATTATTTTAGTAATTCCCGTGATATTTAATAGTTAGTGTTCATGATTTATTATAGGGGAATTCTTCAAAAAACTCCCAACTTTTCTGCAAATTTTGAAAAACGTCCTGTACTTTTAGAATACCCCATATCTTTTTTAGATTCCCTCAAAAACTCCCTATATTTTTTGCTTCTTCAAAAACCTCCTAAATTTTTTAGATTCTCTCAAAAATTTCCTATCTTTTTATTATGTTTTTAAAAAAAATAATCATTATACCCTTTAGTTTTATTTTTTAAATTTATATAATTTAATAAATAATGAATATATATTAAACAATTATAAAAAAATTAAAAATAAATAATACATGATATTATAATATTATAATAAATAATCTATAGTATTAAAATATTATAATAAATAATATATTGATATTAAAATATCATTTTCAACAACTATTATAATATTTTAATATCAATATATTATTTATTATAATAATTTAATATCTATGTATTATTTATTATAATATTTTAATATATCCTTAAAATTCAAATATATAATTAACAAAATATATAAACAAATCATATACAATATAATTATATAATTTATAATATGAAATTTTAATTTTTTTTATATTAACATTATGGAAAAACGTAAAAAATATGATGTAATTCAGTGAGTTCGGCTTAATCGGTTTTCAAAACACTAAAACCGAACCGCATAAATTTTAGTATCAATTTTTGAACTGAATCAAACCAAAATAAATTGAACCGATTAAATCAAATTTGACCTGTTCAGTTCGGTTTCAAAATAACCGAACAATTTTTCTGCCCTAGCCAATCATATTGCACTGTACAAAGATTTTTAACATAAAGATAACGCCATATATCGTTGATAATTTCATTATCATCAAGAAAATTATGATTTAATAGAATAATATCATATATTTTTATCGATTTATTCATATAAAATGGTGGCATAATGTTTCTTACCAAAAAATCTAGTTACATGACATTGCATGTCATTTACGGAAATACCTCTATTATTATATTGTTTATTATTTGAAACATTTATTTATTTATTTTAAATTAAATATAATTAGATAATTATAGTTATAATTAAAATAATTATTATATTTATTTTAAGGAAAATAATATAATTATAATATTGTTAGTTATAATAATTATGAAATATAATATAATTATATTGATTTTAAGAAGATTTTTTTTTGGGGGGATTCATATTCTATTGGTAAATGTATTTATATACATATATTATTAAATTACAATTGCATTTAATTTAAATATTAATTCATAAAATGACGTATAAATGATTGTAGATAATAATATATAACAATATTGAATCAGACATTAAAAGAATATAAAATATATTAGATGATATGGATATATAAAATATTTGACTGATTTTATATATCTCAAGGATGGAATATTTATTTCATAAATGAATAGATCAAAGAATATTGAAATTTTTAGGAACCATTTTTTTAATACAAACAACAATATATCCATGACATGGTAATGTGATTTCCGAAATCACATTAAAAAAAAGATGATTATCAGTTCGGAATCTTCGGATAACTTGATACGCATGTTGAGAATATTTGGAAAATAACTAAGTTCGGGATTCGAGATCCCATCAATTTTTCAAATTGGCCTTTGCTTTTTTAACTTCTACTTACTTTAATATAAATTCAGATTAAGTCTTAATCAACTATTAAAACCTGATTACTTTAACTGAAACTCAGATATTTGTTTGAGGAATTTTTTGTTTGTAGACTAATTATTAATCAAGTTTAAAATTAATCAAACTAGAGCAAATAGTTTCGAAATATAAAAATTAACACTGTTTATCGAAAGTTCTTTTCATTGATAATGCATCTCATATTGTAACATTATATATTCATATTCATATTTTATAAACGTGTGTCCATTAAAAATATTCATATTTTATAAATTGATATATCTAATAATATTTTATTTCGTAAATAATATCATATTTAAAAAAAATATTTTGTGCAATAAGTTATTGCATTTAAGTATAATATTATATTCTCGTCGTGTTATGAGAAATGATTTTACAAAAAAATTATAATATTTTTTTTACAATAGGTCTTAAGTTTTCTCAAATAGAATAATTATTTAAAAATAATTTATAATATATCTATCATTTTTTAAAATGTTTGCAAAAATAAAATTATATTTTAATCCACTTCCGTTGTTCGACTTACTTTTTTGCGATTTCTCTAAAACCCCCTAAATTTTAGATTACTTCCAAAAACAGCTAGAAATTTAGTTAATTTTTTTACCTCTCCTTGCTAGTGTTATCTTTAATTTCTCACTATTAATATTTTTTGAACCAAACTACCCTCATAATTGATTCTATATTTTAATTTATTTTTATAAACTAATAAATAAATGATGTTTTGCAACATAATATTTCATAATATTATATTAGAATATTTATTATATTATTCTATAATTTTTTATATAAAATTATTTCAACTAAAAAATTAAAAATATAATAAGAAATAGTATTTATGTAATGAAATAATACTTTATATATATTATAAATAGTAAAATAAAATAGCGAGTTCTAAAATATTATAATAAATTATTTATAAATATAGTAACGGGCAATGTTTAATTATGAAATATTGTATAATTTGTTTATGTATTTATGTGTTTATGTTTAATAAAAGAATTTATAAAAGAAAATCAATAAAATTATTTTTGCCAAAACAATAATTTGGATGAAATATTAAAATTAATTTTTATAGGGGATAAACAAAAATTCAATTAAATTTCTAGTGATTTTTGAAGTAATTTAAAAGTTATGGATTTTTTTTCAAATGGATGGCTCTAGACCAATTAAGTTTGATATTACTTGGTCTTCATATTTTATAAAATGATATAACTAATATGATTTTTTTCGAAAATTTTTCTTTAAAATCCTCAATATTTTACCTTTGTGTATACCCTCAACAAATAATAATTGGGAAATAAGGATAAGTAAGATACTTTACTGAAACATCAGAAGACTGGTATTAATGATATTCTTGTATTTTCATAGGGGTATGGATGATATTTCAAAGTTTGCAGGTTTAATGTGTGACGGAACAAATCTGTTGAGGGCTCTTGAAAACATGCTTTAATGTGTGATATGGTCATAACTTATATATGATACGTACATTATATATCATGTGAAAAAGTAAGAAGTATTGATAATAATTTTATATATGCTCGATTTTCATCTCTCAAAAAAGATATATGCTTAATTTTCTAGTTTATTTACAAATAATAAGATACTGGGGAAGATCAAATGTTAGTTTTGATTGGTGTGGTCAATTTTGAAATTTGTTTCGATTTAAATTTTGTTAAAAATGATAGAAAAATACAGACAACGTCGAAAAACCCTTTCAGACATTTACATATTCTGTTGGTTAAAAGAAATATGCAAGCTCATCATCCGTTGCAACAATTCGGAAGAATTGGTGTTGTGCCATATTCACTCTGATCAGACACATGCAAGTTAGTTTGAAATTGTTTTTTTTTTATGTGATTTCCAATTTATACTTGAATTTTATTTTTAATATAGGATATAGAAGAATTGGGTGTACATTCGATGTTGGTCATTTAATATTTGACGAAAAACTGAAGAGGGCTGTTTGATTGGTGATTATGGTAATAATCAGCTTCTTACCTTTCGAGGTATAATTAATCATTTCGTTCTGCAAAGAAATGATTTGGCAGTTCAACTCGTGTTAAACTGATGTAATAGAATCATGTTTTGTTGATTTTATGATATAAAATACTATTTTATTTCATTCAAATAAATACATTATATTAATTATTTTTTGTTATATTAATTCAGTAAAGGGGTACTATATTATAGTTATGTATATGATAAATAAAGTTTGTAGATGTCAATAAATATGGTACTTTAAAAATATGTTATACAAATTTATATAATGGTTGCATAATAATAAAATATACAAAATTTAGAATTATTAAGTATTACATTAAAAAAATTGTGTAAGAATGAAAACATATACGAATTGAATATTATATTAAAAGAAATGAGGGTGCCATTGTTATATGGAGAACAAAATATAATCTGAAAATATTTGAATACTTAATTTTCTACATGAATGAAAAATAGTGAACGTATGCTTAATTTTCAATAATTAATTTGAATGTATAATTAATTTAACATATTTATTACTTAAATAATTAAATAAATTCTTTAAAAATCCAATAAAAAGTACCATAATATTTGAACATAAAAAAGTTCAACATACTAAACAAAAAAAATTCAACATACAAAACAAAAAGTTGAACATACGATACAATATGATTCTACATCAAAACAAGTTCGATTAATTGAATCGACATAACAGACACACTATTTATTTTCGGCACCATCTAAGTCTTCATTCGGCGGTGTGACTACATTGCCAACACACGTCTCATTTGCCGTCACATGTGCCGTGCTAACAAACTCATTAATCGCGGAACTGAGCTCGAAAGAGATCCCTATTGCGTATTGTTATCGTACAAATTTTCAAGAACACGTTAAGTAATTAAATAAACACGTGAATATCAATTAAATTTTCAACAACTCATTATTATTTAATTAAATTGAGTACCCGTTGAAATTGTATCCGCGTGATAACTTTCTTACATATTTGGTAATTAATTTTTAGATTTATTAATTCATCCACATATCCATCAAATACTTCATCCAAAATATTATTGAAGTGATCACTAAGAGACACCATCTCTCTTCATTCCGCATGGTTTAAGTTTCCCTCTTTTCTTCTCCTTTTCCTCGGTTCCCGCCTTCGTCCTTCGTCGAGATGGTGTCGCCAAAATCGCCCCGATGGGTTTTCGTTTCCGCTCGTTTCCCTCCCATGAGATGACTACGTATGAATTCAAACCATGAATATTTTATTTGATTATGATTTGATTATATTAATTTTTTATTGAACATTAAATTAAAATATAAATTATTAATTAAGATATTAATTTTTAAAGATGTTAAACTATATCTACATCATCAATATTTTTATAGGGAGAGATGGTGTATGTCTAATATTTTCCAACTTATATATGACACGATACGATATGGCCATCTATATAAGATTTTCATAGAAAACAAAATAGGAAAGTAATTTTTAATGAGGATGTTACTTAGTTAGGAATCAAATAGGAAAGTAAGATTTTATATGAAAATTATACATGACAAATGTCGCATTCTTCAATAAAATTGTTGTAATGTACCATTATCATTACATTTACAAAAAAAAAAAAATACTTATTCATTATATTATTTATATTTGAATTATTTTTTTATGTGTAAATTAAATATATTAGATGATTATAAAAATCAATATATTTGTTTAAGAGAAACAATATACAAATTAATATTTATTTGTCAAGTAAATATAATCGGTGCAAATTTTTTATAAAAAAAAACCCATTCAAATATTTTTTTTTCTATAAAAAAGATTTCTTTGGTCGTTGCAAAAGTTAGTTCTCCCAATCCAACCAATGGACTTGTGACCCAGTTGTTGGGTGTGAGACATAAGAAATCATGTGTTGTGAGAGATTATTGGTTCGAGTTTCATTAACATCAATTGATGGAGGACCATCAATCCTTCTTCATTTACTCCTTTTTTAGTTCCCCCAGTCCATGATAAGAGAGGTTTCGCAACGAGAAGGAAGAGGCTTCGATGAATTTGGGTGCGACGCATCATAAACATGTTTCCTAGAATTTAGAATTAATCCTACTATAATATTTTACAAGCACTTTTCTCAATTTTTACAGCGCCACGTCAGATTTTTTATCCCGGTCATGTTATACCGGATTTCGAATAATCGGTCAACTGTATTTAAATCTAGAAGTTTCTCATCTCTTTCACTGCGTCTCTTCCTTCACGCCTCACCTCTCACAGAAAAGTGCCATGGAATTAATCCTACTATAATATTTTACAAGCACTTTTCTCAATTTTTACAGTGCCACGTCAGATTTTTTATCCCGGTCATGTTATACCGGATTTCGAATAATCGGTCAACTGTATTTAAATCTAGAAGTTTCTCATCTCTTTCACTGCGTCTCTTCCTTCACGCCTCACCTCTCACAGAAAAGTGCCATGGAATTAATCCTACTATAATATTTTACAAGCACTTTTCTCAATATTTACAGTGCCACGTCAGATTTTTTATCCTGGTCATGTTATACCGGATTTCGAATAATCGGTCAACTGTATTTAAATCTAGAAGTTTCTCATCTCTTTCACTGCGTCTCTTCCTTCACGCCTCACCTCTCACAGAAAAGTGCCATGGAATTAATCCTACTATAATATTTTACAAGCACTTTTCTCAATTTTTACAGTGCCACGTCAGATTTTTTATCCCGGTCATGTTATACCGGATTTCGAATAATCGGTCAACTGTATTTAAATCTAGAAGTTTCTCATCTCTTTCACTGCGTCTCTTCCTTCACGCCTCACCTCTCACAGAAAAGTGCCATGGAATTAATCCTACTATAATATTTTACAAGCACTTTTCTCAATTTTTACAGTGCCACGTCAGATTTTTTATCCTGGTCATGTTATACCGGATTTCGAATAATCGGTCAACTGTATTTAAATCTAGAAGTTTCTCATCTCTTTCACTGCGTCTCTTCCTTCACGCCTCACCTCTCACAGAAAAGTGCCATGGAATTAATCCTACTATAATATTTTACAAGCACTTTTCTCAATTTTTACAGTGCCACGTCAGATTTTTTATCCCGGTCATGTTATACCGGATTTCAAATAATCGGTCAACTGTATTTAAATCTAGAAGTTTCTCATCTCTTTCACTGCGTCTCTTCCTTCACGCCTCACCTCTCACTGAAAATTGCTATGGAACAAGGCCTATCGGATACTTTACGAGACTTCACGCCTCACTGAGAACTGCCGCCTCTCGCAAGCCTTGCACAGAAGTAAATCTCCCATCTCTTCACGCCTAGCACAGAAGGAAGTCTCCGTCACTTCAGGCCTCTCCAGATTCATTTGTAAGGTACTTATCGGTCTTTTTCTCAAAACATTTCGCCATTTATCTTTCTTCCTCTTCACTGTCGACCCGATTCTCTTTTTTTCTTTTTTATTTTTCATTTCGTTGTTTCTTTTCCTGTTTTTGATGGATTTTTTCTTGCGATGTTTCGGTGGAACTTGTAAATAGTTTCATCACGATGAAAACAGTAAGAATTAGAAACATAAATGCATTGTTTTATGAACATTTAATCAGAAATATAGTAGTCGGTTTATCCCCTACTGAGAGGACAAATCGGTATGTTCTATTTTTCCTTTTGAGATTTCCCCCATGGATTGCCAGATTTTAAAATACCTTAGAACTGATTTGTCATTTATTGAGTTCATTTGCACTGGATCGTTTGTGATAAAATGTAGGCATGTTTAATTTGAGAATTAAACATCAAATTATGACCATATTACCCATTTAATCACCTCTAATTCATGGTTATATGTGTGTGTCCCGTTTAAACCTTGATCACTTTATATAATCAGGTTGAATTCTCCAAGCATGTCAGCAATTTCAATTGAAAATTTTGGTCACAAACTCCAATTCTCTCAGGTACTGTTACAACAATTCTACAATTAAATTCTGTAAAATGTAAATCAAATTTGATATTTTGAAATTCCTTTTCGACCTTTTCTCGATAAAATTTCTTCAATGAATTGATTTATATTTACATGATCCAAACTCGAAACATCACGGTACCAGAGTATGGGATGCATTTTTGGGTTTTGTCTAATATTTGGTAATTAAATGCACATTTTCCCAATAATTTGTTCATGTGAAGTGTATTCTCAAAATTGTATTAAATTGCAGGAAAAGAATTGTAGAAAAGGACGATTTAGTTCATCCAAAATTAAAGGAAAACGTGTTATCGTACTCGGTGCTGGTTGCAGTGTTGGTGGACTTGGTAAATAAAAAATTAATTTAATTTTTAAACTAAAATCATGAAATAAATTATAACTTTTTAATATTTTATACATGAATTTGTATGTTATGGTGTGAAGTAATTTCAACCGACCAATCAGAGGTGCTTCCTTTACTTTCAAGAAATATCAAATCTAGCAAAATAAATCTTATATTTCTCAATATAATCCTGATTTTTCAGGTTTATTTATTCCATTCTTTACTATCATAGTTCTTTTGATATATTATATTAGGAGGCCAATATACAATTTTTAATTGTGTAGGTTCAATTGGGTCGATTGAAGTGGCTGAGTTGGGTTGGGAAAATAAATCTCATATCGAAGTGTAGACACCAGATCTATAATTAGACAGGTTCTTGTTAGAGATAAAAAAAATTATATTTTCATGTCTCATTTGATGTTAACAGATTTTACAAGGCTATTTTTAATATTTTTATAAGTTCATATTTGTTATTTTCACATTTTTCAAGTATTTTGTAAATTTCATGTTATAGAGTTATATTTGATATTTTTAGATTTTAGAAAGGTGTTTTTTACAATTCCAGATTTTGGAGGGGTGATTTAAAATTTTAGCATATGGAACATTTTTTGGCTTTTTTGACATTGGGTTATTAGAAATAAAAAAAAATGAGGGTCTTTGTGCAATTTTTGCATATAGAAAATTTTCGGCTTTTTTGGAATTATTGGATTATCACAAAAAACAAATTCAAATTTTTCAAAATACCCATTACTTCAATTTCCATATTCCAGTATTAGGATTTTCTTTCTTTTTTTGGTAAATTTTCGTATAATTGAGATATCCATTGAATTTGGATAAGAAAATTTGGGATCAATTCTGTATTATTGTTTGAATTATTTGACAAATTTTTTTGGATACCTTGGTGATTTTTTTGTGTTGTTTTTTATTTTATTTTACGAAATACTAAAATAGCCTTCTTTTTTAAAAGAAATTGAGGAGCTTTTGTGTAATTTTAGCATAATGATCATAGGCTTCTTTGGATGATTATTGGAGTTTTGAAAAAAGATCTGATTTTACAAAATACCCTTGATTTCATTGCATATTCCAGGTTTAGGATTTTTTTATTGCCCAATTTAAATATAATTGAGGAATTTTTTTGAATTATTCATTTTTTGCATTTATTGCTGAATTTATATAAAATACCTTGTATGTATAGATTATTATACCAGAGGATATTATTGTAATTTGCTAATTACTGATAGAAGATGGGATTGGGAATTAATTACATTGTGACAATTAAGAGAGGTAATGAATTATAGAAAAATGAAATGGAAAGTTTGAGTTAATTAGATGAATGAGCATGTATTTTTAAATTACTGTGTGTATTATAAGTCGTCAATTTTTTTAATTAGTGTAGATTCAAAAGTACTTGAGTTACCGAATTCAATCACAGATTCATTACCGATTTGTTATAAAAGGAAAGATTTTAGTAGGTCCCATTAATTCTTGGCCAGTGAATTAGTGCCATGTAAATTTCGGTAATGAATTGGTGGTTAATTTATTTAAGTATAGCAGTCCTGAGTGTAGCTTAGTGATTAGCAATGAATGTTGCATATTTTATGAATATTTTGAAATCAATGATTGATGCTTATCTTCCAATTGATTTTTTTTATTAATGGGTTCTTATTAGAATTCCTGTATATTTTATGGATTGAAAACTGCCTAATCAAAATTTTGATGAATATGTGCTATTACCCATAGTCAGTCATTCGGGATACGGCAATAATACGATACGGGATACGTTCGTGTATAATTCGGATAGTGCTTTTTTCAATACGGCAAAAAATTCGGACCTAAAAAACGTGAACGGGTAATATTCGTATTCGTATAGGTTCGTGTATAATACGATTTTTATTAAAAATTCGGTTAAAAAAATCGCCTAATATCGCGAAGTTCGCGTATTTTTCAAAATTGGTATAATTTGTGTATTATTCGCGAACTATTCGCGAATTGACTAACTTAGATCATGCTATGACTCATGTAACTTATAAATTGCAATACATAGAAACAATTAAAAATTCTCGATTTGAAAAATTCGGCAAAAATTCACTGAATTCGGCAAAAAATCGGCCGAATATTTTTTGGCCATAAAATTCGCGAATATTTCCGAATCACTAAATTGGATACGCAAAGTTCGCGTATTTTTCAAAATTCGTATAATTCGTGTATTATTCGCGAACTATTCATGAATTGACTAACTTAGCTATTACCTTTAATTACAATATACTTACCATAAGTTGCAAGACTGTAATTAGGAAAAAAATTAGAATCACCAAAAATAATATAATTTCTATATTGTTATATTTCTGTACAATAAGACACAATTCTGAGGGTAAATATATCGTGCTTGATGACAATTACCAATACAATTAATGGTGCCATTATATTGTGTTCAATGTTAGTATATTGTTTTTCGGTGTTAATGTATTAAAACGAGGTAACACATCATTATCATTATCAATATTTATATGTATTCTTATAGTGTTAATTTACTGCACAGGAGGTTTTCTTCGTGTTAACTTGGTGTTCGTAATCAATTCATTTTATTTTATTATTGTCGATTTTTCTAATTGTAAAGAACAAGATTACTAGATTCGCAGCGAAGCGCGAGTCTTTTACTAGTGTTGTACAAAATACAAGATTATTGGGCTAAAAGCCGATAATATATACGATTTTTATAGGTTCGTGTATAATACGATTTTTATTAAAAAATCGGTTCAAAAAATTCGGCAAAATATAATACCGCGATGTTCGTGTATTTTTCAAAATTCGTATAATTCGTGTATTATACGCGAACTATTCGCGAATTGACTAACTTAGATCATGATATGACTCATGTAACTTATAAATTACAATACATAGAAATAATTAAAAATTCGGCAAAAAATCGTTTGAATATTTTTTGGCCATAAAATTCGCGAATATTTTCGAATCACCGAATTGGATACGCGAAGTTCGTGTATTTTTCAAAATTCGTGTATTATTCGCGAACTATTCCCGAATTGACTAACTTAGAATTATCGACATGAAGTCTGCTAACGCACTCCGATGCTATTCGTATAATTCGTATAAAATATGCACCTGTTAAAATACAAGTTTTTCTGGATGACGAATGCCGAAATTTTCCACTCGTTCTTTTTTTTCATAGTTTATTTTTCATATACAACCTGAAAAAGCAAATAAACAAAATAAACAAATAAAATCAGAAAGGCATTAGTGAGAATAATAAATCATGAACATTAGCTATTAAATATAAGTTCTTTGTACGTACCGTAATTACTAATACGATACGAAAATTTGATCTTCTCCGATATCTTATTTTGTGAATAAACTAGACAATCAAGCATATCTAAAATTATTGTTAAATCTTCTTATTTTTCACATAAAGGAATATTGTAATTGTAATTGTAATTGTAATATCATATATAAGTTGTGATTGTATCACACATTAAAGCTTGCAAAAGCACTCAACAACTTTGTTGCATCACACATTAAACCTGCAAAATTTGAAAAATCATCGATACCCCACACATTAAACCTGAAAATGAAATACAAGAATATCATCAATAACGGTCTTAATCCTTTCCCAATTATTATTTGTAGGGGTATACATGATGTATCCTAATTTTTCAGGGTATCCTTTTGATAACACCCTTCAATTGTAGTTCCCGCATCGCATTTTTGCATGCAGAATTACAGGCTTCTAAGAATCTAAATGATGCGGGCGGAGTTTGTAATCCGCCCAATCATCATTTGTAATTGCAACAGCTCCAAGCTGGCATCATACCAATTCAGTACAGAGAGTACTTCTTTTATTATATTTGCAAAATCATAAAATTAATGAAATTAATATTGTGCATGGTGAATGGTGAAGTGTGTGAGAGACGAAGGTGTGAAGTTTGCAATAGATGGGCGTAAATTCTTCCACACATTTCTGATTAGCAACGTTGCAGGGCACGAGATGCGAAATCTGCGGAAATTAAAAGGTCGAAAACAGACTGGCTCCAAATGGGTCGAAATTGAGGGTAGAATTGGCATATAAATGCGAATTTTATGGACCAGCCTCTCCCGTATATATATACGCGTTTATTGATGTGTGACAGTTGGTACTAACTCAAATAAATAATACAATTACATGTATAAATTAGAATTTTGTGCTATATCGGGTTTCCATCTAATTATTTCACACGAATCATCATATTTTTAGCATTAAAAACAGAAACAAACTCGTTAGTACAATTAATACAATACAATGAGGAGATTGTAAATACTTCTTATCACCACTGAAAAAAAACTGAAACAACTCTGCATAATAAATGGAAAACACTAAATATAGAAAGCAAGGATTTTTTTTTATATATTTTTTTCTCTTCTTTCTTCATTCAAATTAGAAGATAGTAAGAATCCGTCTACTAATTCATTATTTTTTCTTTTCTTTTTTGGAGGCAAAAAGAGTTTTATTAGTCAGTATAATTTTGTTCTCTTTTTGGAGGCAAAAATAGCTTTACTTGTCGGTACGATAATTTTTTTTTCATTATTCGCTGATTTTGGATATTTGATTTACAAATTTACAATTAATATGCTTATTCGATTGATATCTAGAATTCTTTCTAAATACCTCACAATGATTAATTTTTTTTCACAATTAATCTTTAATACAATGATGAATCATAACGACTTTTTTTTATTGTGTCGTGCATACAGTTTTCTATGGATTTTTGGTCCGGTATTCCAGAACATCCCGCAGAACAATTTGCACAAAAAATAGATAATCATATAGATTTTCTAAACTTCGGCGCGGTTTGCACGCTCTGGCGCTCGATTTACCATAATAATTTGTTTCGTCTTCCTTACAAACTCCCTATGTGGTATTGTTTACCCACTGGATATTCTTGTCCATTACTGTTAGAATTCAAAGGACAAGAAGAAGAAACTCATGTTTTATATCGCGTCACCGAAGACAAGGTCTCCAATGGACTCCACTTGCCGGATATTACAAATGAACAAATTCTTGGATCATCGGGAAGCTGGTTGATGGTATGCGAACCAAGGCACCATGACGTAATTCATCTGTTAAACCCACTAACAGGTGTCAGAGTCGCATTACCATCTCCAAAGTCTGTAAATAGGTGTGGAAAACGTTTTGGTAACTTTGGCTTTGCAATTTCTTCGGATCCTATAACGAGTAAATACTCGTGCACAGTTATGATAGTTCTCCCAAGTTCGGGCATAATATGCTTTTGTAACATTGGTGATAAAAAATGGACAATTCCTAAGCATTGCCGTGGGGATATCGGGTATGTTATACACTACAATGGTCTCTTCTATGCTCTCGATTCGACTCATGCCACTACTTACGTTATCGATACTACGAGTGAGCATCCCGAGACAAACATTGTTGCTAGTCTACGCATCACACGAAGGCGACTCAAAAATACGTATCTTGTGGAATCGTCTGGGGAGCTTTTGCTTGCAGTAGCAACCTTGAAGTATCACGAAATTTTATTAAATTGTGTGGTTTTCAAGTTGGCAGAAGTGGAGCCCGATTATGAATTGCGTAATGGCGAGTCGTATCAAAGAAAATACAATTGGACAAAACTTGACGGTATCGGTAATCGTGCCTTATTTATCAAAGGCACCCACCCTTCATTTTCTATTGATTCGTCCCTGATTTCGGGGATCAAAAGAAATTGCATTTACTTCATAAGTGATGTAAATTTTGTTCAAATCTATCATTTGGAGGATGGAAATATCGAATTTTTGTCCCAAGAATTGAAATGCCCATTTTTGCCATATATGGGTTGGTTTTCACCTAATCCCCGGTAAAGATTGACGGGGGGGCACTACCGTATCGTTTGCACAAATAAAATTATGTTAATTTTGAAGTTGGTTAATATTTTAATAATCTGGTCAAGAAAAAAATTTGATCGGTACTTACAACCCTACGAAAAGCAAGCGTTTAGAGGTGTTAATGATATTTTGTGGGACATCAGTCTATAAACTAATTAAAGTAGGGGTTAGAGTGTTACTCATGAACCTTATAGAAATGTAAATTTTTATTACTAATATAAAATTGAATGGGGGACTTAGAAAAAAAAAAAAAAGCATCCTAAACGAAGAGACGCTCAAAGAAAAAAAGAACGTGGAAGAAAGAGGGCACAGCCCAATGCTAACAATTAGAGATGACAATCGGACGAGTCGGACCGGGTTATTTCGAATTCGGATCTTTTCGGATTGTGGGTCATTCGGGTCATTCGGGTCCTTCGGGTTGCGGATCGTTTGAGTTTCGAATTGTTCGGGTTAGGGTCGTTTCGGATTTCGGGTCATTCGATTTCGAATCGTTTCGGTTTTCGGGTCATTCGGGCTCGGGTCGTCTCGGTTTCAGATCATTCGGGTTCGGATCGTTTCGGTTTTCGGGTCATTCGGTTCCGGGTCGTTTCGATTTTCCGGTCATTCGGTTCCGGGTCGTTTCGGTTTCGGGTCATTCGGGTCTTGACTATATTTATTTTTGGGTAATTCGGATTTCGCAAAATTTAATTTCGAATCAATTGATTTTCCAAAAAATTTAGTTTTTGGATAATTCGGGATTTTTTTTATTGATTTCAAGATATTTTAGCAATATTATATTGATTTTAACAATAATATTTTAATTTTCGCGTCATTCGGGTCGTGAGTTTCGGGTCATTCGGGTTTCGGATTAGTTCGGATTTCGGGTCGTTCGGGTTTCGGGTCATTCGGTTTCGGGTCATTCGGGTTCGGTCGATTTCTGTTTCGGGTCATTCGGTTTCGGGTCATTCGGTTTCGGTTTCGGTTTCGGATTCGGGTCGTTGACTTTTCAACATTTTCGGGTCGGGTCGGGTCAGATTTTGCCAGCTCTACGTAACAATATCAGGTTTCGAATTTTGTGCATTAAAATGTTTCATTACTCTTCAATATCAAATCCTCTTTTCTTTTTCATCTTAATATGATCGTGATTTAATTGTTTAACAACAAAAGAAAGATGTTTATCAATCAGAGAAAGAAATAACTCCTTGCTTAATACAACTCGTATCCAAGTAGTTAATAAAAAAATAAAAAAAAAAAAAAAAAAAAAACTCCTGTCCAAGAAAGAAAAATGAACATAATTGAAATGCAGAAAATGTTAATTTATAAATCAAATAATAAATGCTAATATTTTTAATATCCAAATTAACCTCTTAAGGAAAGTTCATCCCAAAAAATCTGGTCACCATTAACCTGAAGTATTTTCGAAATGGTCGAAAGTATTACCAAGTTTATAGAAGTTATGGTCGAACGTGTAGAAATATACGTAATAACTTATATACAAAAATTAATGAAATAATTTCGTATTATGATCGATTTTTAACAAAGTGAATACCTCTCTATATATAGCAACATAATTAACTATTATTTTAACCCTATCTATTCATCATCCAACAGTCTAATTAACAAGAACCGTTAGATCTACCTCTTCAAGACTAATCTATCCAAACACTAATGTTCTTCTCTATTCCGATAAGGATTCATTTTCTCTATATTCCGTGAGAGCTACCACTATAATTCTCTTGATCATAAGCCATGTCATTGGCACCGCGTCGCCGCGTAGATGAATATCTTAAGGCAGGCATCAATTTTAAGAAAAAAAAGGTTTCATAGTTATAACTATCATTCTTTCCTTGGCATGAGTTTTTTCTCATGGGACAATGAAATTTTTTATTATGGTAGGAGATTTTTCGAATCCCACGGAATTAAGAAATTGGAAAAAAAAAAAAAAAATCTCTATATATTATTATTTGCTTGATTAAATAATAATTAAAGGAATGATTATTTTCTTGTATTAGATACGAACTTAACTATAAATAAAGAAGTTATGTTAGAATTTTATTCGTTCGAACAAATACCAAGAATTGAATTGTGTTATCTATTTCTCCATTTAGTTCTCCAATATGATAAAATAGTTTGAGCGCCGACGACAATGATTGCTCCCTTTGTGGTTTTCACGTGAAAATCTTTGTATTCGTGTGTGTTCTTTTGTATGATTGTTTGTTGCAGCGATCCTAACAAAAATTATTTTCTTGACAATTGGCGGGAACACGAAATGTTTGTTTCAGAACTTAACCGCATTTGAGCAAACATCTCCCGAAATTGAAAATTGTTTTACTTCACATGTAGTATTTTGGTCTCGTCGAGACGCCTGATGATGTATTGTTTCTCACAAAGAACGACATTATGGGCCCGTTCGACAATCATATAATAGAATGGAATAGAAGATTAAATGAGTTAATCCACTAGTAGTTCTTTATTTTGAACCAATTTACCCTTTATTATTATTGTTATTATTATTGTTATTATTGTTGTTATTATTTTTGTTATTTTTGTTATTATTATTATTAATGTTGTTGTTATTATTATTATTATCATTAATAATAATAATAATAATAACAACATTATTATTATTATTATTATTATTATTATTATTATTATTATTATTATTACTATTTTGATTGATTTGATTTTTATTAGAAAAAAAATAAGTTATACGATAATGACATTTTGGGCATTAGCACCATTCATTTCTTTTAATCATATATTCTTATTTCATTAGTTTTGACGAATAATATTGGAATAAAATGACTTAATTGACTATTTTCTATTCTTCTATTCCTCTATTCCATTATTTGCCGAACAGGGCCTATAGTAGCCCACTTAAACAGTAATGTTGAGATCTCTCAATTTTTTATAAAGCTCAAAGATGGTGTTGTTATTTTTCTCAATGGTGATTTTTTTTTTTTTAAGTTGAGTTGGAAATACGAAACGTGTTTTTGTGGTTAATTTTTTATTTATTTTTTTGAAGAGAAGAGAATCTCGAATCCACAAACTCTTCAATATAAGAGTTTATTTTGTTAATCACTCAACCATCTTGTAATTTAAAGTATGGCTACTATCCATTGTCGTAATACAATTCTAATATTTTCAGTGGTGGTGGTTACTTGAATTCAGCACATTTGACAAAACGGAAACACATTATCGAAACAACAAACCTAGATTGAAGACACGATCTCTCAATCGGGAGGAGCAGATCTTTGTAGGGGCCGGAAAGGACCTTCTCCCATTCCCTCTCCTTCTCGAAGATTTTCACCGAAATGATGATTTTGCTTAATGAGTGCATATGTTCGACGACATGAAAATGTTTGTATTGACGAGTAATTAGGTGGGCTAACGAGGATGATACGTTATGGTAAATTGACACTGGACGAGAAAGGTCCGTGTAGTTGTAATGCATTTTTTTATCTTGTACAAAAATACTATTATTGGAATAAAAAGCAATTATGTATCAACAAAGTGGAACAATTAAATTTAAACAAATCTAAATTTAGAATACATATTCTCCACAATCTCACAAATTAAACATTTGACATATGACCAGTATAATATGTATCATTTAAAGGACATTGCGATTCATCTGAACCCGGAAATTTGAATCGACCAACTTTGTACATAAGGAATTAGTACTTTATTTTATTATATTATGATTTCAAACATATATTTCAAAAATAATGTCATTTGTGTCAGTAATAATTTGTCCTAAAAATAGCCTTCTCACAAAATACATTGCTCGTGAAATCATCACAAGAAAATAAAAAAAAAATAAAAATCTTCACTAAAATGTAAATTGTTTCCGGACACAACGACCAACCATTTCTTGCGGGCATGAATCCTCTCTAACAATTGGGGAAGAAGAGCATGTGACGAAGCATCATTCGAAGACGGGGTATTGATGATATTTTTGTATTTTTCGTAGGGGTATTGATGATATTCTTGTATTTTCGTAGGGGTATTGATGATATTCTTGTATTTTCGTAGGGGTATTGATGATATTCTTGTATTTTTCGTAGGGGTATTGATGATATTCTTGTATTTTTCGTAGGGGTATTGATGATATTCTTGTATTTTCGTAGGGGTATTGATGATATTCTTGTATTTTTCGTAGGGGTATTGATGATATTCTTGTATTTTCGTAGGGCTAATGATGATATTTGAAATTGTGGAGGTTTAATGTGTGATGCAACAAAATTGTTGGTGCTCTTGCAAACATGTTTTAATGTGTGATACAGTCATACCTTATACATGATATGTGTATCTATATAATATATCTAGTGAAAAAAATAAGAAGTATTGACAATATTTTATATATGCTTGATATTCGCAGTTTTTTACCAATAAGATATTGGGGAAGATCAAATTTTACTATTATATTAGTAATTACGGTACATATAAAGAAGATACATTTAATAGTTAATGTTCATGATTTATTATTCTAACTCATGTCTTTCTGATTTTATTTATTTATTTTGTTTATTTGCCTTTTCAGATTGTATTTCGACTGGCGCGAACGTTGTCAGAGAACAGTTCCCAAGAGGCCGAAGGGGTCCGTAAGTAAGATGGGTTCACGGCACCTGAATTGCTTCTCAGGTGTACCAACAGAACTTTTGCGATGGATATGTGGAATGCAGGATATGTTAACTGGTCAACAATTATTTCGGAGCACCAATCATTACGAAAATGTAACTCAAATTACAATGGCAATTAAAATATTTATTTTTGATAATTAAAAAATAAAAAATATACAACTGAATTTTATTTGTTTTTTAGTTGATACGCACGCGGCCACGCCTGTTGAAAAAGATCTGGAATTCCTTGGCGATCAACGAGATTTGTCTCATTGATAAGTCTTTGATCGATCGGCACCCCCTAGTGGATCTGGTGGCGCTCGACCTAGTTGCGAGGATGCTTACATTCAACCCGCTAGCCAGAATCTCAGGTTTTAGTTTTGAAAATTTACCAAAATTTTCTTATACCACAATAACTAAAATAAAATGTGTTTTATTTAGCTGAAGAGGCCCTCACACATCCATACCTATCTGCCATTGAAGACCTATACATTGAGCCGGTTCGCACCGAAATATTGCGACTTGATGGGGATCCGAGCTCGTACTATGGCGAGATTGTCCATGAGAAAATGAAGTTTACTTAGTTTCGTCGTGAGACATTTTGTATCCCTTTTATATATCTTTTTTATTCATTTTAAAAACCTTCCTACCTTTTTAATATAAAAACATCCTCTAAACAAAATTTCATTTCATTTAGCTTTATTTTTATTTTTTGGGTATTTTACTAAATGGCTTTGGTATTTTTTCACTCATTTTAAAATTTTCATATTCGACGCATACTACTTATTTTGTTGTATGGTTATAATATTAAGTTTTCAAAATAAGTACTTTAAACTAAACTATTCCCATAAAATATTACTCAATTACACACCAGGTTAATATAAGCTAATGAATAACAGAAAAAAGAGAGGAAATAACTATAATTATTTTCCATTAAAATCACACATTCATAAATGTTTTTTGAAGATTTCGCAACTGAAATTATTCAAACAAACAAAAAATCACACATTCATCAAAATACAAAGAAAACTTTAATATATTCTTTCCCAATACCATTATATTTCTTGAAATCTATCATTCAAGATATACCCTATTTGAAAACTCGAACCAAACTGTCTCTGCACATTGTTATTTTGTCCCACGAATAATTTATCCTAAAAAACAGTCTTCTCGCAAAATACACACAAATAAATAATGCTCGTGAAATCACCACAAAAATAAAATAAAAAATCCTCTCTAAAATAGAAATTGTTTCCCTACATAAGTTTTCCCAAACGACCAATCTTTCGGCGCAACGCTATAACTCGTCAAAATTACTCCGTCACTACTCGTGAGTTCAAACGAGACAGGTTGGTCTACAAGATCCGCATTTATATGCCAAATCTGGCCCCAATTTCGACCCATTTGGAGCCAACCCGTTTTCGACCCTTTAACCTTCACAGATTTCACATCTCCCGCCCCCGCAACGTTACTTATCAAAACCGTGTGGAAGAATTTACGCCCGTCAATTGCAAATCTCACACCTTCGTCTCTCACACACTTCACCCTGCACAAAATTAATTTCATTAATTAATTTTAAAATTTTGCCCAAAACTAAAAAGAAATTAAGTACCGTCTATATTGAATTGGTATGACGCCAGCTTTCCAAATGGCGATTTTTTCGAACGCTTGAATGGGTAGCAACAAATGATGATTGGGCGGATTACAAACTCCGCCCGCATCGTTCGGAAGCCCGTAATTCGGCGCGCAAAAATTCGTAGCGGTAACTACAGTCGAAGTTCCTGGTAAACAATATTTCAACTCGGTCACGCATCTCACCTCGTAACAACCGCCACAAGCCGCGCCTTTTTCGAATAAGGCCTCGCTTAGACCTGCAATCGCCATTCCGTATCCTTCCTTCCCCAAATTACCAAATCCACACGCACCAGCTGTGAATACAAACAAAGTGTGTTATTACAAGGATACCCTTATAAAATTAGGATATACCATTTATACCCCTACAGATGAAAAGAAAGTACCAATGGAATTTTCTGGATCAGCTGCGAAGTAGGAGGCTTTGGCGGGTCGCCATTCTGTGAGGGCGGACGAGGAATAGCTGGAGGATCTCTGGTGGGCCGTGACTAGAGAGAAGAGCCGTGAGGCGAGGAAGAGGAGGAGTAGACGGAATGGACGGCGGAAGTTCAACGGCGACGGCATTGTGGTCCGAGGCCGTTGGGGGAGCGAAGAGGAGAGAGTGAACTCAGTGAAGGTGGAGAGTGAAGGGAGTAACTGGAGAGAGACTGGAGACGATTGTGGGGAAATCTGAACTCTCTTGCAATTAAGGTATCATCAGACATCAATGCATCTTACATCGGCAAATAAAAGGGTGAGATATATTCCATTGGGTCGCATATCAGCCCATTCAAATGTTTAAGCCCATGTTTGAAGTATTTTTATCTTTAAATTCAAAATATTTAAGCAAAGTTATATCAAATCGATATCGCCGAATTTCTGAAATTGAAAAAAAAAAAATCGCTAGAAATGTGAATGACTTATATTTAATTTACGATAACAGTTGAAAAATAAAAATCCTATAATTTTCCTCGGTTTGCCAATTGCCATGCCAGAAAAATTCGTCAAATTTCTTACGTCTGGTTCTCTATGATTTGCTCACGAAAGCATGGTCCCAAAGATATATTGATTGCTTAATTCATCCTATTATTATGCAAGTTTCTTTTGGAGTCGATTTCACAACAGCATGTGATGAAGAATTTTTTTCTCATTTTTGTTAGAAGCATCCAAATTAGTCGATGCTAGTAACAAAAAAATTGCATAATATTCAAGCTATTCTTATCTTAATTGGAATATTAAGTACGCTAATTTGAAAAGAAACATATCATGATTCATGCTCACTGAAAGAAACTTCTTTTCTGGATTGAAAATCTTCATTTCTAGAAATTAAGCATACCAATCCACAATATCTTTATATTAGCTGGCAACAGAACATTTATTTAATTTTTAAATGAATATATTAGTTGTATTTTATAATCAAGTCAAAACAGTGAGTAATTAAAAATAAATATTTGAAATGATAAATGTCAGCTGCTTTAGTCGCTTTCAAAATATTACGCAAGGGAGTTTAATATACGATAAAATATATTATTAATGTGTAGAATAAAATATATGATGTATGTTTATATATTTTAATAAGATATATTAAGACAAAAAAGATGAGCACGTCCTATTAAAAAAATAATCACGTTAGTCGCTGCTATTATTTATATTTCTAGATTTCGTGTTCTAGATATTTCATATTTGACTGTATTCTAACATGGTTTAGTAACTGCTAACACACGATAGGACCTTCTTTACTTTTTCTAACGTGACAAGTTATGAACTCTAATTAGTTAATGCTAATTAACTCCACCACTTTATATTATTAAAAAAAAACTACATGGCATTGTTTTTACATAATTTTTTTGATATGTAACATCAAAAAAAAAACCCAATTTGTAAGAATAACTACCAACTTTTCAAATTTGCAAATATAGCTCTGGCGAAAGAGATTGTTTTTCGCCACAAGATCTGACAAAAGTATTAAATCATGATTTTTGCATGTTAATATGAAAAAAAGTTAATTAAGTATTTTCATCAAGCCTATTGGCGAAAGATGGAACTAATATTTTTTTATAATTGTTTTCATTTTAAAGTAACAAAAGGAAAAAATTTGCACTTTCACCAGCCCAAGTAGTGAAAGTGCAGGTACCAGCACGACAACACCAGTTTAGCGATTTTTCTGTAAGATTCTAGGGACCTATATGTAAATTTGTCATTATTTTTTACTGATATGTACAAATTGAATTATGTTGATTTTGTTAGATTTGTTATTGTGTGGAATGATTGTGTGAAATTCGATAGATTTATGTGGAATTTCTAAGTTATTTACATTTTTCTATTAATTATGGATCTATGTGAAAAATCAGCGTTACAAATTTTTTGTGATGTTTAATGATCTACAAAAATTAGCTCTGCATTCTTTACCTGTTTGTGCCATCTTTTTCATGTTTGGAGATTGGTCTGTTTAATTAGAAAATAAAATGATAAAAAATATTTGGATAATTACGTTAAATTGCTATAAAAATTCCGTCACTTTTTATGTCATGTTTTATAAATTATATTTCAACTGCTTTCTATATACTTTAAAATCATCAAAAAATATCCTGCTTAATATTAATTGTGTCTAGTTTGTTCAGTATCTTATCTCACTCAAATTCATATATTTTATTTGTCATGATTTTTTGAAGTTCATCAATCAAAATCTCAACAAATAGAAAAATAAATGAACTGAGTGAGATAATATGTTTTGGTGAGATAATATCCTACACACAATAAATATTAAACAAGATATGTTTTGGTGATTTTGAAAGATATAGAAAACAGTCAAATCTATTTTACAAAACAAGACATAAAAAAGAAAAAAAATCTTAGCAATTTAACGTAATTATCCAAATATTTTTTATAAATTATAAATGCAAGATAAAATTATCAAATTTGACACAATCATTCCACACACAATAAAAAACGTAACAAAACAAACATAATTCAATTTGGACATACCAGTAAAAAATAATGACATATTTACAGATAGGTTACTAAAATTTTACAAAAATGTTCCTAAATAGGTACTGGTACCTACACTTTCGCCACCTGGGCTGGGGAAAGTGTCATTTTTTTTGCTACATTAAAACGAAAACAATTATAAACAAAATATTAGTTCCGTCTTTCACCATAAGGCTTGGTAAAAATGACATAATTAACTTATTTTCAGCTTAACGTGCAAAATCATGTTTAAACATTTTCGTCACCCTCTGACGAAAGTCTTATCTGGTGAAAGAGCTGGATTTGCAAATTTGAAAAGTTGTTAGCTAATCTTACAAATTGGGGTTTTTTGGGTGCTACATATAAAAAGTCGTTTTTACAAGAAAACTCTATACTCGCCGAAGTAACAACCACAAACACTCAACGAATTGATGACATTAAACCTCCTTATAATCTTCTCATTGTGTCATTGTATTAACGAGGTCATATGTTGTTAATGTTATTTAGTATTAACCAATTATATAATGAATGAGTCGATAAATCTGATTTAACACATGAATAATATATGTTAAACGAGTATATAATAAAAAAAACAGATGAACCTGATTTAACAAAAATGATAAGAAAAAGTACCTGACCGGTTAAATATATACAAAAACATTTTCGTTAACTAATTTAAAGAATATATTTTTTTGATAAATAAGTAAGAAAATATAAATAACATGTGATTAACAAATATAATAACCATGTGATTCTTATGCTTATTGTCGCTATCATTGTTCATTTTTTTTGTTTTATTGTGATTGAAGGCGCAAAACGAGTTCTTTTCAGAATTTAAAGTTGAAAGCAGCATTGTTGAATCTGTATGCACCATTTATTTAATATTCTCTATTCGATAAGAAATTAATAATTATTATTTAAATCAATTAAAGCTTGATATCAAATTATTTCAACTGTTCTTCAAAAAGAATTGAGGTGATTCATGATTAATGCAAATACAAAAGAATTTTAAATAACATCATTACTTTTTTGACAAATAAAATTAATTTGTTTTTATTTTTTAAAGTACATCATAACATTTTTGGTGTCATGGTTATTTTCCTTATGGAAACAAACCTAATTAATTCAAAAAATTCTAGATGGAATATTGATGAAATTGACTAGTTAACTTTAGACAAGAATTGTATGAACTAAACTCTCCTCCATCCACCAACTTGTCTCTTGGTCTTTCTTCTAGTTGTTAACCTCTCCATTTTGGGGGCAAGTATATATAACTATCAACTTTTCTCCTGTGCCCTTGCATTTAGGTTAGGTCATTAAGAAGGGTCATTAGAAAGTACACACCAAAATTAAATGTTGGATCCCATATAAATATAACAGCCAGAAAAAAACAAATTTATAATGTTTATACATAATGTATAAATGACTGACTAATGCATTTATGTTAGGTCATATGCACGTCATCAATACAAACACGACACGTGAGAATTGATTTTTTTTTTCTTTTTCAATTTTGACTGCGTTTGTCTAATTTTGATCGTATTATTGCACGCCAAAAGCACATTGTAATAAATAAATAAATTTTATCCAAAAAATATAAATCTAGCATACTCGTATAAAAAAATTTACCTTAAAAAAATATATATTACGCATACATAAAAATATATCACATGTTATTGTATTTGAAAAATATATATATCATAGATATAAAATGTATACGATACGTCTAAAAATATATGACAAAGAACGATATATTATAGATGTAAAAAAGATATTACATGTATTGTTTATAAAATAAAGTATATCATACATCTAAAATGTACAAGATACATCAAAGACTTTATAACATATACACATATATAATACAAATATATAAAATATAAAACTTGAAATGAAAGACGACGTACATTTTGGAGTGCGATGAAGTGTGTAAAATTCGGTCAAAATTGAAAAAAAAATCAACTATCATGTGTCACTCTCCTAAATTTATGTTTAAGCTTTTTTGTAAATCGTAACATATCGACGGAATATTTTCAATAAAATTTGTTTATTATTTAATATTTTGAAAAAAAAAACAATGATAATTTTGTTGCATAACATATGTATCGATTTATTTTGCACGGATTTTCAAAAATCAAATCGTACCCGTATCATCGTAATCATACGATATCATAAATTATATGTAAAAATATCTAATCGTTGCATGTCGTATAGATAATAAATACAAACAATTGAATTTCCACGTAGAATCTTAAAACTAAATACGATAATAAAATAAAACTATAAGGGATATCAAGAAATAGTAATTTTAAAACAAGAAACAAGGATCCTAAATTCTATATTATATTCAAGAATAATACACATGTATGTTAGAAACAAAATGAATCTTTTTGTATAACGGCAAGTAAAGTAGTAATAAAAACAAACAATTTTCTATTTCAAACGAAAAAGACATTTTCCATTTCCACCTAGAAACCCTATGAAATTAAAATAGATAAATACAAATATTTAAGGAAAAGTCAGGCGCATTCATACACCGACCCCACACGCCAGAATCCAACTCTTTTTTATGAACCCGGCTCACGGTACACCACGCGTCAATTCTCACATTTATGCTTCTCCAATCTTTTTAATTTCCAAACGGAAGACTCCACTTCCATATGGTAGTAATTATGTAAGGTAAAGTAAATAAGGCTGGACGCGTGCGGTATGAAAGTAATGGAGAGGAGTAAGTTTCCATATCTAGTCTCGGAAACCTTTACATTCTCTTGCTATATAGCGACCGTTTCACTTTCTTCTCCTACATTTCCGATCTTCCCCAATGTGTTTCCGCCATTAACGATTTTCGTCGAACACCTCTCGCTCAAACAAACAATAGATCTTCTTTCCGACTCATTTTGATCGAGCAGCGATGGTAGGAAGAGAGATTAGTTATTGGCTGGCGGAGCACCCGGCCATCGTCGGATTCCGTTGGGGTGACTCCCAATCGTTTGGTTCGACGTGGCCGTTTCTCTTTACTTCTTTGTCTATCTATTTTCTATCGGCTCTTTTCCTCCATGTCGTCCTTTCTATCTTTGGCCGCCGTCGTCCCATCCCCCTTGGCCCGATTCCGGCCATCCATTCTCTTTCCATGGCTTTGGTCTCGGGGGTTATATTCTTAGGCATTCTATTCTCGTCGATTGCTGAGATTCGTGATTCTAGATGGGCATGGCGAGGTCGTACAAGAAACAGCCCCATCCAATGGTTGTTTTGCTTTCCGCCAGGGACTCGCCCTTCTGGACGAGTTTTCTTCTGGAGTTATGCCTTCTATCTATCGAGATTTCTTCATCTATTTCGTGCTTATATATCGATTTTGAGAAGAAGGAGATCGCCTATGGCTAGGATTTTCTCACACGGCGCCCTTGTAGCCATGTCCTTTCTTTGGCTGGAATTCTCTCAGTCATTCCAGGTACTTGCAATTCTTACTGCGACTTTAGCCTATGCAGTGGTTTTCGGATACCGATTTTGGGCTGGAGTTGGGTTGCCGGTGAAGATTGGATCGGCTCGGATAGTGCTTGGATGCCAATTGTTGTTGTTTTGCAGTAACATGATTTGTCAATTTGGGGTAATTTTTGCGCATTTTGGGAAAGGTGGGTGCAGTGGAATCGGCGCATGGGTTGTGAATTCGGTTCTAAATGCGGCGCTTTTTGGGGCATTTTTGCATTTTTATGGGAAGAGAGACGATGGTTGGGAATGTAGTAGCCGTGGGTTCATCAAATTGGAGCAAATTTTGCAAAAAGACGGTAAAAAATCCCAAAAGGAGAAGAAAATTGACTGATTGATTGGTGCATTTGGAAAGTTTTGAAACATTTAGAAAGATTCTTCAATGATTTATCTCTTTATTCATGGATTTTGTCTATAATATAGAAAGAGATGAATTTGAGAAATAAAGTGAGGTTTTAGGGGCCCTATTTTGAAGATGATCTATCTAAAGGTCGAATCTCAGGGGGAACCAAGACAAAAATCATGTGATATTTTTCTCTTTTTTTCTTCCTTTTTTTCATTTTTTTTTTTTTTTGATTTTAGATATTTGTACATGGCCGGTTATATTTTCTTTATATCAAAAGAATTAGTAAAAATCTTTAAATAGATTATATTTTTGCGCTGAAGATTTCTGGCTCAAATGTTAAATGTCAAAAAGAAAAAGAAAAAAGAAGGAATGGTGGTCACATCTCGCCATTTCTTTCTAACTGGACGAGTCATTTAGTAATATATTGGTCGGCTATATGTTGTAGAACTGGAGAGGTATTTGGTGATGTCTGTTTTCCACCTGCAGCTTTCTTTCAAAGAACTGGTCAAAAATGGAATGTTAGTTAGGATGTCACGGTGCGTACGCCCCTTTTATTTTTCTCGAACAGATTTCTTTATGTATGTATTCTAGTAAAATATAAAATTAGAACATAATATCTATAATTTCTTTGGAAAATAGCGAATCCCACATGTGCACCATTAATAACGCCGGGCACAACTTTTTTGGTGATTTTCGAGTCAGCATAGAAAATAGAGTTTCCTCAGAAGAGGAAAAATAAAACATTTTTTTTGAGAATATTATGACAATGTTTTGTAAAATAAAAATTCGTTTACAATAATATAAATAACTTCTTTTAGTAAAATGTAAGAAATTGAATTAATTTCTTTAGATAAAATCTCTCCTTTCTCTTGTTTAATATGTTAAATTCAAGTATAGAAAAGTGTAGTTAAAATATGAGGGCTGTTAAGGCACTCTGGCTGTTAAGGCACTGCTCTTAACGTACGTCAATTCGCCATATATCTTTCACCTTCATATTTATACTTTTTTACAACGACTCATAATAAAACACTAGTATTTATATTTTTTTTCTATAACAAATATTACAAAATGTATAAATAATAGTAAACAAGGTATAAGTATCAATGATCTCTATTTATGCTAAAAAAATATAAATAATAACAAAATTTGTATTTGTAGTATAAAAAATGTATGAACATGAAGGTAAAAATTATATGGCGGCCGTGCGTGCATTAAGAGCAGAGTGCATGATTTTTCTCAAATTTGTAAATTTCATGGACAATAATATAATTCATGATTTTTAATATGATAAACATGTATGAACTAACTTTCAGACTATCAATTTTTATGGATAAGTACCAAATAATTCTTCTACAAGAGAGTTACAGTCATGACTTTGGATTTCATAGGAGGGGGCTCCCCCTCGCCCCCCTGATCTCGCTTCTGCATAAATGTATCACTTGTACGATAAAGAATCCTTTCCTTCGGTATATGTTCAGAGACGAAACCAACATTCTGATATATATCAGATAAGTCTAAATTAAAATATTATTTATGCCATATTATCATTCCTACACTTCTTCCTTCCTTAGTTATATCACTTTGCCGAACTAGCTCATGTGACTTTTATCCAGCGATGTAGTGATAAGATATGGAATACAAAAGAGTTAAAGGTTGTGCATGTGTAGCGGCAGTTTTTGCCTCCCGTCAAGAGAAGGGTAGTAACTCGTAAGGGGTTAGTTTGATAATTTCCAATAATAATTTGGGGGAAGGAAGGAGGTATCGTCGGGGTGAAGGAATTACAATTTTACATGTCAACTAGAAGAATGTACAAATAAGAATAAATGAACGTACGCATTCGTTGAAATGATTGAATGCACAATAATATTGTGCACAACTGACAATCAGTGAATAGTATGTTATAACGAAATTGTATGTCCGTTGTAACCGAGTGGTTGGTCTGACAATCAGTAAGTATTCCGTTGTAACGGACAGTATGCTCCGTTACAACGGATTGGTGATTCCGTTTTAACGGACAGTTATCCGTTATAACGGAGATGTATGTACTGAGAAACACAATAATTGTGTTACATCCGTTATAACATAGCATATATTTCGTTGTACAGTCCAATTTTTTTGTATGTGCAGTTACATATTAGATACTCATTAATCCTATTAAATAAGGTAATTAAGAAATAAGATTTCTTGATCTCCCCAATTATTCCAACATATTACATCTGAGAAAAAGAGAGAAGAACTTCATTAGAGGATTGAGAGAAAGAAAAAGAGTTTCTCTATCGAATCGAATCGAAGCAAGTTTACGACAAATTTACTAGGAAGATTTGTGCATAACCGAAAGGTGATAACTCGAGGTGGATACGGATAGAGAGATATCAACTGAGATCTTTGTTTCGATCCAACGAGAGTAAGAACAAGATCGAACGAAAGCGTTCCTGTTGTATACGACAAGGCGAAGATTTATCGATGGTGTCGAATCGTGCGGTCGTGAGACGCACGTGTTGCCGAAGAACGGAGCAGGATCAATAACAAGAATGAGTCAACCTTTCATCGTGACCAATTTCACGAGGTATGACACGTTTATAAATTATTGCATGATTCGTATTTTCGAAGTCGTCGACGGGGTCCTCGGGATCGGATCGGACCGGGCCCGTCGTTTCGCTTCGTGGGGCTCGGAGGCGATGTCGGTACCAATGTTGTAAAAAACACCGAAAAACACCGAAAAACGGTCGAAAAATGGTGTTACGGTGGAAGACCGTTCCGTTTTTTTGCCGTAACGTTTCAAAAAACGGTCAAACGTTTTTTAACCGTGTTTGATCGTTTTTTTTACCGAAAAACGTTTTTAACCCGTTTTACGTACCGATTTTTTGTTCTAACTATTTTGGGCCCGATTTTTTTTAATTTTTTTGGCAGTTATTTTTCTCGACACATGATATCTTTTTCACCGAGTCTCTATTTTAGTTCTTCTTCATCTTCACGACATTGGTTGGGATGCTCCATTCTTCAGTTCTTCACGATTGACTAAAGGATGACGTCGGCTCGGTTTAATTTACGACAATATATGGTTGCTCTCTTCTTCTTCACAACAAAGCTAATCTCTTCTGCACGAATTGTGATTGCGAGTGCTAAGTTTATTTAATTTGTACTAATTTGATACGGCAATGGATGAGAGAATGTGAAATTCGTCATTAACGAGGGATCAACTCCGACGGACTTGGTCCCAAATGATGTTAATGATTTTACGTTTTAGTTTTTTTTATTTAAATTTATATTTTGATGTTACATTTATGTTGGACATTCGTTTTGATGTTACGTTTATGTTGGACATTGTTTATGTTATTTTTTTATTATTAAAAAAAAAAGTATTATATATTTTTTGTTTTATCCATAATTTTTAATTAAATTATTATCGATTCCGGTGACCGTTTTTTTCACCGTTTTTTTACCGTTTTACGACCGTTTTACGGTATTCCCGTAAAACGGTCCCCGACCGTTCCGTACCGTTTTCCGTATTTTACAACATTGGTCGGTACCAACAAAAGGGTCATCATCAGGTATTGTCTGAAACATGACAATTGATGTGAGTCACCAAGATAGAAATTGTTTCTTTCGAAAGAAAGAGATATTCCTTAGGCATATCGATGAATTGATCAACGAAATATCTGTCCAGAATCAATGATATTAAAAGTTAATATCGATTATGTTTGTTGATTCCGTTTGGTATCGGAAGTAAGTATAGTCAATCATAATATAAGAATGATTATTACCATCCCTTTTGATTGACAAAAATCGTAAACAAGAGAATAGTTACCACTATTTGAGATGAGGATAAATGACCACAATCATATTTCGTTTCAACATGGGAAGGCTATGATGGATGTTTTCCTGGATCCGCTCATGAACTCATAAAATTAGGCATAAGTTTACTACTATTGCTTGAACGAACCTACACGGTTACACATAGAGTTGTCTTATATCGGGCTTGATTCTAAAATCAATGCATATATGATATGCGTGGATAAATTCTTTAAATTAGAAGTATGTGTGATATACATTGGTGCAATATTTAGTAGGAACTGAAACTGAGTGGGTGACTGAAGAAATTACAATTTTATATCAATTAGAAAAATGTACAAATAAGCATAGATGAATATTTTCGTCGAAACGATTGAATCCACAATAAGATTGTGGACAACTGACAACTAGTGAGTAGTCCGTTATAACAGACTGTATATCCTTTGTAACGGAGTGGTTGGTCCGAGAATGATTTATTATTCAAAATAAAGAGAATATTCAAGTAAACATATTTTCATAATTTTTAAGAATTATATTTTAAAAAATACTAATAATATTGATTTAATTTAAAAAAAATTATATATTAATTGATTTGTGTTAAATATTCCAACTCTTCACATTCCATTTATATTGTTATATGATTTGAAATAATACAAAATTAAATTCAATTGGCCTGACATAAACAAACGAATAATAATAGTACATCTAATGTAATGTGATGTGATCTTTTAAAATTGTTCAAATATAGGTGTAAAATAATTAACACATAAATGTCTAACAAGAAATCATATTCATAAAAAAATAATGATTATTCAATTGTTCAAATTCTATCATATATCATAATCTAATGATTTAAATGATTGTGATGATGTTACATGATGAGATTGAATAAAGATAGGTCTAAAGGAGAGAGAGTTAAATTGAATATATTTAACCTAACGTAAATTTAACGAATAATAATAATAATTCATGTCATTAAAGTAAAATAATGTACTTCTAAGAATTTGTTTAAAACATATTATACAATAATAAATACATAAATGTTTATAAATAAATTATGACTATGAAAATCAATAATTAATCAACGATTTAAATTTTGTCAGTATAAGAATTTAATAATTGAAATGAATGTAATTATGACACAAGAAAATTACATAAAATTTGATCACAATAACGAACGTGGACAAAAAAGATAAAACTAATTGAAACTGAACCGAGCGGGGTCGATGGAAAAATTTGTTGTGTGTGATGTATCCGTATTCAGGTTGGTTGCAGTTGTATCCGTTGATATCCATGCAATTCTGAAAAAGATTCTAATAAGCAATAATTTGAGGGAAAAAAACTCAGACGTGACCGCACTGAAAAAAAACTAAAAAGACAAAAGAAGTCGCTAGTGCGTTCAGGAGCAAGTGCACTCCATAACTTTACTTTTAGAAAATAGGCAAACGATCGTTTTTACGGGATGGACCTAATATTAGGACAGCATCAATGTATCTTCCAGTTTCGGATTTAAGTATTTGTATTTGTATTTTTTACTTTCATATTTGTTTATTTTTGTAATGAAAAAAATATAAATATGATATTTTTTTATCTGTCGTATAGAAAAAAATAAATAATTATTATTTACATAATTTTTTATCCACGGTATTGAAAAAAAATATAAATAATAATATAGAAAAATATATAAGTAACAACACATCTTTTTCACGGTATAGAAAAAATGTAAGTAACATCACAAAATATAAGAAACAACAGATATTTAATTTATAGTATAGTAAAAAAATGGGGAGTTCTATCATACACCCTTTCAAAAGGGTATTTTGGGTATTTAGAAGGGTGTATCATAAATTTTACTTTTTATAGATATTTTTTCTTTTATGAACAATTCAAATTTCCTATTTAGCATATCATTTATTAATAAATATACTTGAAAAATTACTTTAAATACTCATTAATTGATAATTACTCAAAATAACCTTGAAAATGGGTGTATGATAAACAAAAAGGGTGTATGATAGAACTCCCCTAAAAATATATATAACAACTGATCTTTATTCACAAATATAAAAAAATATACAAATAATAGTACAAAAATATAAATAACAATAAATTTTTAATGCATAGTATATAAAAAAATATAAATAACAATATTTTATCTATCGTATACATAAATATATAAATAATAATAAAACAATGTAAATAATATCAGATCTTATCCATAGTATAGAAAAAGAGTAATAAATAATATAAAAAATGTATAAACGGGTGGAAAGAGACCGATTAGTGAGCAATGTGAAAGGCTAGCATGAAGAAAGAAGGACCGACAATGGACATGGACAACTCCGAAATACATGAATGGACGGGACAATTGGCATGAACAACTATATTCGGAATGTATTCGGACTCGGAAGTGCACAATCATTCAACATAGTTAATGAAAAAACCACTAGCTAGAATTTATGTGATAGTTACAAAATCAAAAAGAAAGAAAAAATTCTACAACTATTATTTTTTTTTTCTTATTCCTTCTCTATCTTTTAAAATCTCTTTATAGAAAAACTGTAAAAAAAAAAATCTTGAATGACTAATCCAGGAACGAACCACTAGAAGCAAGCTTCACTAACGGTTCCAATGTGCTTGGCGAAAACTTCCTTCCGAACAGAAAACAAACTGCCGAATCGTGATCATTGTAAGAGCACTTCTGATCCGCAATGACCCTCCTAATAAACGATTCAGTCACGTCCGTTTTTCCAAATGTGGCAGGATGGGACCCACCTCTCGACCAATCGACCCAAGTGATGCTTCGGTTTGCGATGAGACCTGGATATTCTATGCTCAGCATTGTCGGAAAGTAATGCTCGTCCACATAACACGAAGGCCGACAAAAGTCTCGAAATTTAGGGTAATATTTGGTGTCCGATACGATCTTGATTGCTAGTTTTCTCTCGACTTCGAACCATTGCGAACCTTTTCGCCATTGCGAGACATCAACCTTTTAAAAGATATAAATTAACATGATTATAAATTGTTACACGATTGGTATTTTAAAATTGAGGCTATTTACTGTGCCCTCTCATTTCCTCCCAACATCCTCTATATGACTGATTAATGATTAATGACTAAAGTAATATAATTAAACTTATATTAACAATGGGAAAAGCTTCTGTGAGGTAATATACTTAAACCTCTATATATACTTGCAGGGTAATGCGAGTCTTCTCCTAGTATAATTAAAAATAGGAAAAGCCGGAGAAATATTGAGAAAGAATAATGTTTCCCCAATAAAACATATATTAACAACTCAATAAGATTGAAACAAGTGATATAATTAATTTTGTACCTCAGGTCGCATTTGTGGGTTGTAGCGGCCACGTCCATGAGGCCCTCGATCATCGAAGGAACCGACATAACTATATTTTGATTCTGTGAGGCACTTGTAGACGACAGGGAAGGAGAAGATGGGGATGCATGATTCAGATACTAGGACGAATCGTTCGTTCGAAAGATCAAGTAGTGCATTTGCGAGTAGACGACGCTCTGCATCACACATGCTCATTTCGCCCCATTGCGCCACCTATCATTATTATTCATGTGGTTAGCGGTTTATAGGATCATTATTGTTAATATATATATTTTTTATATACTAGCTAAACGAACAGGTAATTTTTTTATTCATGTAAAAATGATCTAATGAGTAAATCAAATCAAGATGCACAACATTATTGAATTATTGATGTGACTTAGAGCCAAATACTCGTTAGTTATAAAAATTTCGTAAAATTATAATCCTGTTTGTGAAGTCCCCATGCAGGAAAACCTATCCCACAATATTGATAGTTTTGCAACTAACTAACTATCATTAATAAAAATTGCAAGAGATACTAAAAGCTCTTTCAATTTGTCAAAAATATGTATCACATATATACTCATAGCTTATTTCATTTAATTTTCTTCTTCTTTCTCATAAATTCATTTCATTGTAGAAATACATAGTAAAATTAATGACGACAGTAGAAATATCTTGACAAAAATACTCGTCACATTTCATATGCTATTTCCTATTTAGAAGGACACACATGAACATGATATTTTTAAATCTTCTATGGATATTCCTGAGTTTTCCATTTTCTATATGTATACATATAAATGCTGTTCTGTGATTTCGCAGGGGTACAAATCCTCTCATTTCCCGTTATATTCTCTATATTACCAATGAACCAGTAATTAATAATTAATTAACACATTCATTAACAAAAGGATATTCGATTAACAATTAATTGATATTAATTAAGAATTATTAATATATATGTATTTTAGTTATATATTAATTAACTATTAGTAAAGTGTTACTTGATTAATTATCATGCTAATTAATCATTAGGAATATAAATGATGTGGTGGAAAAATTGGAGGGTACATTATATATCCTCATATTATTTCATCTAGATTTTTTTTTTAAATACATGAAAAGTTTGTCCAGGCTAGAATATTCCACCATCTAGAAGAACCATGACTTCTGCACATGATTGTTATTTGACATTTGGACTTCAACACGAGAGGATGAGAAAAATAAGCATTTTCTAAATGAGTAACGATACAGACCACATCTTTTTCCCACGAATTGTCCACGAATTGCCACGTGACAGCCAGCTATTGGCTGCAGCTTTCCACCACTTTAGTTGCAGCCAATAGCTGGCTGCCACGTGGCAGGATGTGGTCAATTCGTGGGAAAAAGATGTGGTCTGTATCATTACTCTTCTAAATAAAGTTCTAATTTCTAACTGGTTACTAACTATATTATATAATCTTTTCACATTAGTTTTAAAAATTCTAGTCAACGTCAAACCCAATTATTGTATTTTTTCAAAATAAAACCAACAAAATGAGGATTAAACAAAGTAAACAATAAATATCATTTTTACCTGACTCGGTATTTGTCTTTGGTAAAAGACCGAACTCCGGGGAAAGTTGGGTCGATAACCCGGCAAAGCGTGAACGTAAATCGAGAAAAGACCATTATGCCCTTGAAAGAACTTCTCCCAAAGTGGATGAAGAGGCAAAGGACCTCTTGTTAGAAACATGAATGCCACCTTGGGTTTTCTCTCGAATGGATAATTCTTAATTTGCGGTACGAACGAAGCTCGCCAAAACAATTCCTCATCAGTCATGTTATGCATCGGATTCGATGGAGGCTTAATCCAAAAGTCGAGATTGAAATAGTTTTGTTCATCGAAAGACGGCTTGAACCGAGTTCGTGTTTCGCTTATTGCTGATTCGAAATCGAAGTAACCGGTTATGAAGAGGGTGAGAATTAAGAGCCCAAAACTGAGAATTGTGAAAAGGAAGAGAAACTTGAGGGGTTTTGAGGGGAGGAGATAATTTCTGGATTGATTTTGAGCTCTAATTTGAGTTGAATCTTTTCCTAATTCTTCCACAGACAAAATCCTTGGTTGCATCTTTTAATTGAAGAGAGAGGTGGAACTCAAATAATTTTGGCTTCTTGAGTTTTTTTTTTTTGAGTCGTGGGGGTCTCCAATTTGAACAGTTTGAAATTGAAGAAAAGGAAATGAGTACAAATTTGGTCCAAAAATGCCGACTTCGAATTGAATTTAGTACAATAATTGAACCAATAATTTGTCTGTTTGTCAGAGTATTAACCTCGAGAGGAACAAAATCTTGTATTGTGTGGTTCTTCTTAATAATTCTAGGGCCTGCTGTTCTACAATAATTGGCGGTTCAATGTCCTACAATTTCCATTTCGATTATTTAGGACAGTTTAAGAATCTTAATAACTCGACTTAAAAGAAATTTTTTAGTAACTCTTTTCATAAGAAAGGAGAGATGATTTAAATTTTCATTTTAATGTGGTTTTGAAACTTACTCTCATGGTTTTGAAACTTACTCTTTTCATAGAACAGTTTGAAATTTCCAAAATCGAAGACTATCACATGTGGATTTCTATTCTTTTTGTTAAATTTTTTTTGAAAAGAATGCCAAAAGTGAGGTCTAACACCTTCAAAAATATCAATTATCATATTTATCTAATAAATAATAAAAATTCATGCCTAAAACGAAAAAATTCTTAATTTTTGTGTTTTCGTCAAAAAAACTCAAAAATGAAAGACTAACACTTGCGCATTTCTATTTTTTTTGTTCGAACAAATTGAAAAAAAATACAAAAAGTCAAGTCTAACACCTTAAAAAATATTAATTTTCATATTTTTCGAATAAATGTCAAAATTGGTGCCTAAAATGAACGAAATACTTAATTTTCATGTTTTACTAAAAAAACTTAAAAATCTAAGATTAACACATGCGAATTTTTATTCTTTTTATTTAAAAAAGGTGAAAAGAATACGAAAAGTGAAGTCTAACACATTAAAAAATATCAATTATCATATTTTTCTAATAAATTCCAAAATTCATGTCTAAAACGAACAAAATAATTAATTTTCATGTTTTCCTTAAAAGAACTCGAAAATGAAAGACTAACACTTACGAATTTCTTTTTTTATTGTTCAAACAATTTGAAAAAAATGTAAAAAGTGAAGTCTAACACCTCAAAAATATCAATTATCATATTTGTCTAATAAATTTCAAAATTCATGTCTAAAACGAACAAAATACTTAATTTTCTTGTTTTCCTCAAGAAAAATCCAAAATGAAAGACTAACACATACGAATTTCTATTTTTATTGTTCAAACAATTTGACAAAAATTCAAAAAGTTGAGTCTAACACCTTCAAAATATCAATTATCATATTTTCTAATAAATGTCAAAATTTATGTCTAAAACGAACAAAATACTTAACTTTCATGTTTTCCTCAGAAGAACTCAAAAATAGAAGACTTAACACATGCGAATTTCTATTTTTTTTGTTCAAACAGGTTGAAAATAATGCAAAAAGTGAAGTCTAACACGTTAAAAAATATCAATTATCATTTTTTTCAAATAAATGTCAAAATTCATGTGTAAAATGAGTAAAATACTTAATTTTCACGTTTTACTAAAAATAAAATCCAAAATCGAAGACTCACACATGCGAATTTCTATTCTTTATGTTTAAAAAAGTTGAAAAGAATGCCAAAAGTGAAGTCTAACACCTAAAAAAATATCAATTATCATATTTATCTAACAAATTGTAAAAATTCATGTCTAAAACGAACAAAATTCTTAATTTTGGTTTTTTCATAAATAAAACGCCAAAATGAAAGACTAACACATGCGAATTTCTATTTTTTTGTTCGAACAAATTGAAAAATTGCAAAAAGTGAAGTCTAACACCTTAAAAAATATGAATTTTCATATTTTTCGAATAAATGTCAAAATTGGTGTCTAAAATGAATGAAATACTTAATTTTCAACTTTAACTCAAAAAACTCAAAAATCGAAGACTAACACATGCGAATTTTTATTCTTTTTGTTTAAAAAAGTTGAAAAGAATACGAAATGTGAAGTCGAACACCTTAAAAAATATCAATTATCATATTTTTCGAATAAATTCCAAAATTCATGTCTAAAACGAACAAAATAATTAATATTCATGTTTTCATAAAAAGAACTCCAAAATGAAAGACTAACACATACGAATTTCTATTCTTTTTGCTTAAAAAAGGTGAAAAGAATGCCAAAAGTGAAGTCTAACACCTTAAAAAATATCAATTATCATATTTTTCTAATAAATTCCAAAATTCGTGTCTGAAATAAACAAAATACTTAATTTCATGTATTCCTCAAAAAAACTCCAAAATGAAAGATTAACACATACGATTTTCTATTTTTTTTTGTTCAAACAATTTGAAACTCCTTCAAAATATCAATGATCACATTTGTCTAATAAATGTCAAAATTTGTGTATGAAACAAACAAAATACTTAATTTTCATATTTTCCTCAAAAGAACTCCAAAATTGAAGACTAACACATGCGAATTTCTATTTTTTTATTCAAACAAGTTGAAAAAAATGCAAAAAGTAAAGTCTAACACGTTAAAAATATCAATTATAATCCCTCTCTAATAAATGTCAAAATTGATGTCTAAAATGACCAAAATACTTAATTTTCATGTTTTACTAAAGAAACTCCAAAATCGAAGACTAACACAAGCGAATTTCTATTCTTTTTGTTTAAAAAAGTTGAAATAAAATGTCAAATGTGAAGTCTAACACCTTAACAAATACCAATTATCATTTTTTCGTAATAAATTCTAAAATTCACGCCTAAAACGAACAAAATGCTTAATTTTCATGTTTTCCTTAAAAAAAACCAAATTGAAAGACCAACACATGGGAATTTCTATTTGTTTTGTTCAAACAATTTGAAAAAAATGCAAAAAGTGAAGTCTAACACCTCAACAAATATTAATGTTCATATTTTACTAATAAATGCCAAAATTGGAGTCTAAAATGAACGAAATACTTAATTTTCATGTTTTACTCAAGAAAACTAAAAAATCCAAAATTAACACAAGCGAATTTCTATTCTTTTTGTTTAAAAAAGGTGAAAAGAATGCCAAAACCGAAGTCTAACACCTTCAAAAATATCAAGTATCATATTTTTCTAATAAATTCCAAAATTCATGTCTAAAACGAACGAAATACTTAATTCTCATGTTTTCCTCAAAAAAACTCCAAAATGAAAGACTAACACGAACGAATTTCCATTTTTTTTGTTCAAACAAGTTGGAAAAAAATGCAAAAAGTTAAGTCTAACACCTTCAATAATATCAATTATCATTTTTTTCTCATAAATGTCAAAATTGATGTCTAAAATGAACAAAATACTTAATTTTCTTGTTTTACTAAAAAAACACCAAAATCGAAGACTAAAACATGCGAATTTGTATTCTTTTTGATTAAAAAAAATTGAAAAACAAATGCCAAAATTGAAGTCACACCTTCAAAAATATCAATTATCATTTTTTCATAATAAATTCTAAAATTCATGTCTAAAACGAACAAAATGCTTAATTTTCATGTTTTTCTCAAAAACACTCCAAATTGAAAGACTAACACATGCGAATTTCTAGTTGTTTTGTTCAAACAATTTGAAAAAATGCAAAAAGTGAAGTCTAACACATTAAAAAATATTCATTTTCATATTTTTCTAATACATGTCAATATTGGTGTCTAAAATGAACGAAATACTTAATTTTCATGTTTTACTCGAAAAACCCAAAAATCTAAGACTAACACATGCGAATTTCTATTCTTTTTGCTTAAAAAAGGTGAAAAGAATGCCAAAAATGAAGTCTAACACCTTCAAAAATATCAATTATCATATTTTTCAAATAAATTCCAAAATTCATGTCTAAAACGAACAAAATACTTAATTTCATGTATTCCTCAAAAAAACTCCAAAATGAAAGACTAACACATACGAATTTCTATTTTTTTTGGTCAAACAATTTGAAAAAAATGCAAAAAGTTAAGTCTAACACCTTCAAAATATCAATTATTATATTTGTCTAATAAATGTCAAAATTTGTGTATAAAACAAACAAAATACTTAATTTTCATATTTTCCTCAAAAGAACTCCAAAATTGAAGACTAACACGTGCGAATTTCTATTTTTTTATTCAAACAAGTTGAAAAAAATGCAAAAAGTTAAGTGTAACACGTTAAAAATATCAATTATCATTCTTCTCTAATAAATGTCAAAATTGATGTCTAAAATGACCAAAATATTTAATTTTCATGATTTACTAAAGAAACTCCAAAATTGAAGACTAACACATGGGAATTTATATTCTTTTTGTTTAAAAAAGTCGAAAAGAATGCCAAAAGTGAAGTCTAACACCTTAAAAAAATACCAATTATCATTTTTTCGTAATAAATTATAAAATTCATGCCTAAAACGAAAAAATGCTTAATTTTCATGTTTTCCTTAAAAAAACCAAATTGAAAGACTAACACATGCAAATTTCTAGTTGTTTTGTTCAAATAATTTGAAAAAATTCAAAAAGTGAAGTCTAACACCTTCAAAAATATTAATTTTCTTATTTTCTAATACATGTCAAAATTGGTGTCTAAAATGAACGAAATACTTAATTTTCATGTTTTACTCGAAAAACCCAAAAATCTTAAGACTAACACATGCGAATTTCTATTCTTTTTGCTTAAAAAAGGTGAAAAGAATGCCAAAAGTGAAGTCTAACACCTTCAAAAATATCAATTATCATATTTTTCTAATAAATTCCAAAATTCATGTCTAAAACTAACCAAATACTTAATTTCATGTATTCCTCAAAAAACTCCAAAATGAAAAACTAACACATACGAGTTTCTATTTTTTTTTGTTCAAACCATTTGATAAAAATGCAAAGAGTGAAGTCTAACACCTTCAAAATATCAATTATCATATTTGTCTAATAAATGTCAAAATTTGTGTATAAAACAAACAAAATACTTAATTTTCATATTTTCCTCAAAAGAACTCCAAAATTGAAGACTAACATATGCGAATTGCTATTTTTTTTATTCAAACATGTTGAAAAAAATGAAAAAGTAAAGTCTAACACGTTAAAAATATCAATTATCATTCTTCTCTAATAAATGTCAAAATTGATGTCTAACATGAACAAAATACTTAATTTTCATGTTTTACTAAAGAAATTCTAAAATCGAAGACTAACACAAGCGAATTTCTATTCTTTTTGTTTAAAAAAGTTGAAAAGAATGCTAAAAGTGAAGTCTCACACCTTAAAAAATACCAATTATCATTTTTTCGTAATAAATTCTAAAATTCATGCCTATAACGAACAAAATGCTTAATTTTCATGTTTTCCTTAAAAAAAACCAAATTGAAAGACTAGCACATGGGAATTTCTACTTGTTTTGTTCAAACAATTTGAAAAAATGCAAAAAGTGTAGTCCAACACTTTAACAAATATTAATGTTCATATTTTACTAATAAATGCCAAAATTGGTGTCTAAAATGAACGAAATACTTAATTTTCATGTTTTACTCATAAAAACTCAAAAATCACAAACTAACACAAGCGAATTTCTATTCTTTTTGTTTAAAAAAGGTGAAAAGAATGCCAAATGTTAAGTCTAACACCTTCAAAAATATCAATTATCATATTTTTCATATAAATTCCAAAATTTATGTCTAAAACGAATGAAATACATAATTTTCATGTTTTCCTATAAAAAACTCCAAAATGAAAGACTAATACGAACAAATTTCTATTTTTTTTGTTCAAACAAGTTGAAAAAAAAAATGCAAAAAGTGAAGTCTAATACCTTCAATAATATCAATTATCATTTTTTTTTCATAAATGTCAAAATTGATGTTTAAAATGAACAAAATACTTAATATTCATGTTTTACTAAAAAAACTCCAAAATCGAAGACTAACACATGCGAATTTTTGTTCTTTTTGATTAAAAAAAATTGAAAAAAATGCCAAAATTGAAGTCTAACACCTTCAAAAATATCAATTATCATTTTTTCATAATAAATTCTAAAATTCATGTCTAAAACGAACAAAATGCTTAATTTTCATGTTTTCCTCAAAAATACTCCAAATTGAAAGACTAACACATGCGAATTTCTAGTTGTTTTGTTCAAACAATTTAAAAAAATGCAAAAAATGAAGTACACCTTCAAAAATATTAATTCTCATATTTTTCTAATACATGTCAAAATCAGTGTCTAAAATGAACGAAATACTTAATTTTCATGTGTTACTCGAAAAACCCAAAAATCTAAGACTAACACATGCGAATTTCTATTCTTTTAGTTTAAAAAAGGTGAAAATAATCCCAAAAGTGAAGTCTAACACCTTAAAAAATATCAATTATCATATTTTTCTAATAAATTCCAAAATTCATGTCTAAAACTAACAAAATATTTAATTTCATGTATTCGTCAAAAAACTCCTAAATGAAAGACTAACACATGCGAATTTTTATTTTTTTTTGTTCAAACCATTTGATAAAAATGCAAAAAGTGAAGTCTAACACCTTCAAAATATCAATTATCATATTTGTCTAATAAATATCAAAATTTGTGTCAAAAACAACCAAAATACTTAATTTTCAAATTTTCCTCAAAAGAACTCCAAAATTGAAGACTAACATATGCGAATTGCTATTTTTTTATTCAAACATGTTGAAAAAAATGTAAAAAGTAAAGTCTAACACGTTAAAAATATCAATTATCATTTCTTTCTCATAAATGTCAAAATTGATGTCTAAAATGAAGAAAATACTTAATTTTTATGTTTTACTAAAAAATCTCCAAAATCGAAGACTAACACATGCGAATTTCTATTCTTTTTGTTTAAAAAAGTTGGAAAAAATGCCAAAATTGAAGTCTAACACCTTAAAAAATATCAATTATCATTTTTTCATAATAAATTCTAAAATTCATGTCAAAAACGAACAAAATACTTAATTTTCATGTTTTCTTAAAAAAAAATTCAAAATTGAAAGACTAACACATGCGAATTTCTAGTTGTTTTGTTCAAACAATTTGAAAAAAGTAAAAATTGAAGTCTAACACCTTCAAAAATATTAATTTTCAAATTTTTCTAACACATGTCAAAATTGGTGTCTAAAATGAACGAAATACTTAATTTTCATGTTTTACTCGAAAAACTCAAAAATCTAAGACTAACACATGCGAATTTCTATTCTTTTTGCTTATAAAAGGTGAAAAGAATCCCAAAAATGAATTTTTCTAAAAAATACCAAAATTCATGTCTAAAACGAACAAAATACTTAATTTCATGTATTCCTTAAAAAAACTCCAAAATGAAAGATTAACACATACGAATTTCTATTTTTTTCGTTCAAACAATTTGATAAAAATGCAGAAAGTGAAGTCTAACACCTTCAAAATATCAATTATCATATTTGTCTAATAAATGACAAAATTTGTGTATGAAACAAACAAAATACTTAATTTTCATATTTTCCTCAAAAGAACTCCAAAATTGAAGACTAACACATGCGAATTTCTATTTTTTTAATTTAAACAAGTTGAAAAAAAAATGCAAAAAGTAAAGTCTAACACGTTAAAAATATCAATTATCATTCCTCTCTAATAAATGTCAAAATTGATGTCTAAAATGACCAAAATACTTAATTTTCATGTTTTACTAAAGAAACTCCAAAATCAAAGACTAACACATGCGAATTTCAATTCTTTTTGGTTAAAAAAGTTGAAAAAATGCCAAAAGTGAAGTCTAACACCTTAAAAAATACCAATTATAATTTTTTCATAATAAATTCTAAAATTCATGTCTAAAACGAAAAAAATGCTTAATTTTCGTATTTTCTTCAAAAACACTCCAAATTGAAAGACTAACATATGCGAATTTCTATTTGTTTTGTTCAAACAATTTGAAAAAAAATGCAAAAAGTGATGTCTAACACATTCAAAAATATTCATTTTTATATTTTTCTAATACATGTCAAAATTGGTGTCTAAAATGAACGAAATAATTAATTTTCATGTTTTACTCGAAAAACCCAAAAATCTAAGACTAACACATGCGAATTTATATTCTTTTTGTTTAAAAAAGTTGAAAAGAATGCCAAAAGTGAAGTCTAACACCTTAAAAAATACCAATTATCATTTTTTCGTAATAAATTCTAAAATTCATTCCTAAAACGAACAAAATGCTTAATTTTCATGTTTTCCTTAAAAAAACAAAAGTGAAAGACTAACACATGGGAATTTCTATTTGTTTTGTTCAAACAATTTGAAAAAAATGCAAAAAGTGAAGTCTAACACCATAAAAAATATTAATGTTCATATTTTACTAATAAATGACAAAATTGGTGTCTAAAATAAACGAAATACTTAATTTTCATGTTTTACTCAAAAAAACTCAAAAATCTAAGACTAACACATGCGAATTTCTATTCTTTTTGTTTAGAAAAGGTGAAAAGAATGCCAAAATTGAAGTCTAACACCTTCAAAAATAACAATAACATTTTTTCATAATAAATTCTGAAATTTATGTCTAAAACGAACAAAATGCTTAATTTTCATATTTTCCTGAAAAACACTCCAAATTGAAAGACTAACATATGCAAATTTCTATTTGTTTTGTTCAAACAATTTGAAAAAAATGCAGAAAGTGAAGTCTAACACATTCAAAAATATTAATTTATATATTTTTCTAATACATGTCAAAATTGGTGTCTAAAATGAACGAACTACTTAATTTTCATGTTTTACTCGAAAAACCAAAAAATCTAAGACTAACACATGTGAATTTCTATTCTTTTTGCTTAAAAAAGGTGAAAAGAATGCCAAAAGTAAAGTCTAACACCTTCAAAAATATCAATTATCATATTTTTCTAATAAATTCCTAAATTCATGTCTAAGACGAACAAAATACTTAATTTCATGTATTCCTCAAAAAAACTCCAAAATGAAAGACTAACAGATACGAATTTCTATTTTTTTTGTTCAAACAATTTGATAAAAATGCAAAACGTTAAGTCTAGTAACCTTCAAAATATCAATTATCATATTTGTCGAATAAATGTCAACATTTGTGGATAAAACAAAAAAAATACTTAATTTTCATATTTTCTTCAAAAGAACTCCAAAATTGGAGACTAACACATGTGAATTTCAATTTTTTTATTCAAACAAGTTGAAAAAAATGCAAAAAGTTAAGTCTAACACGTTAAAAATATCAATTATCATTCTTCTCTAATAAATGTCAAAATTGATGTCTAAAATGACCAAAATATTTAATTTTCATTATTTACTAAAGAAACTCCAAAATCGAAGACTAACACATGCGAATTTATATTCTTTTTGTTTAAAAAAGTCGAAAAGAATGCCAAAAGTGAAGTCTAACACCTTAAAAAATACCAATTATCATTTTTTCGTAATAAATTCTAAAATTCATGCCTAAAAGGAAAAAAATGCTTAATTTTCATGTTTTCCTTAAAGAAACCAAATTGAAAGACTAACACATGTGAATTTCTATTTGTTTTGTTCAAACAATTTGAAAAAATGCAAAAAGTGAAGTCTAACACCTTAAAAAATATTAATGTTCATATTTTACTAATAAATGACAAAATTGGTGTCTAAAATGAACGAAATACTTAATTTTCATATTTTACTCAAAAAAACTCAAAAATCTAAGACTAACACATGCGAATTTCTATTCTTTTTGTTTAGAAAAGGCGAAAAGAATGCCAAAATTGAAGTCTAACACCTTCAAAAATATCAATTATCATTTTTTCATAATAAATTCTGAAATTCATGTCTAAAATGAACAAAATGCTTAATTTTCATATTTTCCTCAAAAACACTCCAAATTGAAAGACTAACATATGCGAATTTCTTTTTGTTTTGTTCAAACAATTTGAAAAAAATGCAAAAAGTGATGTCTAACACATTCAAAAATATTAATTTTTATATTTTTCTAATACATGTCAAAATTTGTGTCTAAAATGAACGAAATACTTAATTTTCATGTTTTACTCGAAAAACCCAAAAATTTAAGACTAACACATGCGAATTTCTATTCTTTTTGCTTAAAAAAGGTGAAAAGAATGCCAAAAGTGAAGTCTAACACCTTCAAAAATATCAATTATCATCTTTTTCTAATAAATTCCAAAATTCATGTCTAAAATGAACAAAATACTTAATTTCATGTATTCCTCAAAAAAACTCCAAAATGAAAGACTAACACATACGAAATTCAATTTTTTTTGTTCAAACAATTTGATAAAAATGCAAAAAGTGAAGTCTAACACCATCAAAATATCAATTATCATATTTGTCTAATAAATGTCAAAATTTGTGTATGAAACAAATAAAATATTTAATTTTCATATTTTCCTCAAAAGAACTCCAAAATTGAAGACTAACACATCCGAATTTCTATTTTTTTATTCAAACAAGTTGAAAAAAATGCAAAAAGTAAAGTCCAACACGTTAAAAATATCAATTATCATTCTTCTCTAATAAATATCAAAATTGATGTCTAAAATGACCAAAATACTTAATTTTCATGTTTTACTAAAGAAACTCCAAAATCGAAGACTAACACATGCGAATTTCTATTCTTTTTGTTCAAAAAAGTTCAAAAGAATGCCAAAAGTGAAGTCTGACACCTTAAAAAATACCAATTATCATTTTTTCGTAATAAATTCTAAAATTAATGCCTAAAATGAACAAAATGCTTAATTTTCATGTTTTCCTTAAAAAAAACCAAATTGAAACACTAACACATGGGAATTTCTATTTGTTTTGTTCAAACAATTTGAAAAAAAATGCAAAAAGTGAAGTCTAACACCTTAAAAAATATTAATGTCCATATTTGACTAATAAATGACAAAATTGGTGTCTAAAATGAACGAAATAATTAATTTTCATGTTTATTTCAGAAAAACTCAAAAATCTAGGGGAAATTTCTTGTATGTCCCTCCAAAAACCAAAAATATCATATTTGTCCTTACAAAATTACTAATATCAAATTTAACCCTCTAAAACTTAATTTATATCAAATTAATTTGAAACTAACGAATCTGTTAAATTTAACAGAAAAATGATCAAATTACTAATTTATCCTCTAAATCCAATAACCTCAACCCTGACCCCTCTCTCTCTCCTATGATTCATCCTCTTCTTGTAGACCTCTTTTCTTCTAGCGAAGTTCCATGGCGAAGCTTCCTGCCCCTCTTCTTCTAGCAATTCTTCAATCGCAACCCCCTCTCTCTCTCTCTCTCATACACACACACTCAAAAGAAACAGGGCTAAAAAGTCCCCCTCTTTTTGTTTCAAGCACCATGATAGGTCTATGGAGTCTCCATGGCTAACCCCCCTATTCTCTCCTTTTATTTTCTCTGTGTATGTGCATGTGTGTTTGTCTGAATTCTCTCTTTTGGAGGCATCTTTGGACACTGAGTAGCAATGGTGTTGCGGCAGAGGCAGTCTCTCGGGCGATTTGAGAATCGATCGCGTTTCCTCTTTCTACAATTTAATCCAAATGCACGGATCAAAATAAGGTATCATCATTGCTATTGCCGTTTCCTGATTTGACGATGGCTGCCAAAAAAAAAGGATCAAATACACTTGAACGAAATTTGTTCAAAGATGCTTTAGATGCTTGTCGTCTTCTCGTAAGCGGGCACCTTGTAGGGAACATATATGTTGTTTAAAGGGCAAAAAATTTGAGCATTGAAGCCATGAATGTCATACTAAGTCTGATAGACACCTATCTCACTCTTCAGATGACAACCAACAATCCACTAACTTTCTAGTTAAAGCTGATTGTAACAAATATGGTTCCAAAACTAAAAACTGAATCAATGCATGATAAATCCACGGACTCCTTCAGGGATGTATGACTTCGTGGCTTACATGTATAAAGAGAAAAAATGGTCAAATAAATCCGCAAAAGAAATCAAATTGGTTAAGTAGAAAGGCACTGTGTAATTCAAATGAGAGTCCAAGAATTATCTTGCGTCCCAAAACTAGATCTAGTGCAGAGTGGTGGAAGAATCAGGCAAAAATTATTCATGGAACAGATTTTAAATTCACAAGAAAGTGAGCAAGCTCCGACATTAACAAGGGAACAGAGCAATACCACATACACTCTTTTAATATCAAATGAGAAAGATGAAGTTCAAGTAGAGAGGATACAAAAGAAAAGAAAATAGAAGCGGGTCTGTGGCCTGGATGGCTTTTAGACAACGAAGGGTATTTTAGTCATTTAAAGTTATACTTTGTGATTTAACTAATTTAACAATTCTAAATTATGATTATTTAGATGAAAAGTTAACAATTTTGACAATTTTGATATTATATTAGTTTTAGAGGGATTTATTTGATAAATTTTGAGTTTTGAATGGATAAATTTGTTAATTTTATTGTTTTGAATGGACAAATTTGATATTAACGTTTTTGGAAGGACAAATATGATATTTTGTATTTTTGGAGGGACATACAAGAAATTTCCCCAAAAATCTAAGACTAACACATGCGAATTTCTATTCTTTTTGTTTAGAAAAGGTGAAAAGAATGCCAAAATTGAAGTCTGACACCTTCAAAAATATCAATTATCATTTTTTCATAATAAATTCTAAAATTCATGTCTAAAACAAACAAAATGCTTATTTTTCATATTTTCCTCAAAAACACTCCAAATTGAAAGACTAACATTTGCGAATTTCAATTTGTTTTGTTCAAACAATTTGAAAAAATACAAAAAGTGAAGTCTAACACATTCAAAAATATTCATTTTCATATTTTTCTATTACATGTCAAAATTGGTGTCTAAAATGAACGAAACACTTAATTTTCATGTTTTACTCGAAAAACCAAAAATCTAAGACTAACACATGCGAATTTCTATTCTTTTTGCTTAAAAAAGGTGAAAAGAATGCCAAAAGTGAAGTCTAACACCTTCAAAAATATCAATTATCATATTTTTCTAATAAATTCCAAAATTCATGTCTAAAACGAACAAAATACTAAATTTCATGTATTCCTCAAAAAAACTCCAAAATGAAAGACTAACACATACGAATTTCTATTTTTTTGTTCAAACAATTTGATAAAAATGCAAAAAGTGAATTCTAACACCTTCAAAATATCAATTATCATATTTGTCTAATAAATGTCAAAATTTGTGTATAAAACAAACAAAATACTTAATTTTCATATTTTCCTCAAAAGAACTCCAAAATTGAAGACTAACATATGCGAATTGCTATTTTTTTTATTCAAACATGTTGAAAAAAATGAAAAAGTAAAGTCTAACACGTTAAAAATATCAATTATCATTCTTCTCTAATAAATGTCAAAATTGATGTCTAACATGAACAAAATACTTAATTTTCATGTTTTACTAAAGAAATTCTAAAATCGAAGACTAACACAAGCGAATTTCTATTCTTTTTGTTTAAAAAAGTTGAAAAGAATGCTAAAAGTGAAGTCTCACACCTTAAAAAATACCAATTATCATTTTTTCGTAATAAATTCTAAAATTCATGCCTATAACGAACAAAATGCTTAATTTTCATGTTTTCCTTAAAAAAAACCAAATTGAAAGACTAGCACATGGGAATTTCTACTTGTTTTGTTCAAACAATTTGAAAAAATGCAAAAAGTGTAGTCCAACACTTTAACAAATATTAATGTTCATATTTTACTAATAAATGCCAAAATTGGTGTCTAAAATGAACGAAATACTTAATTTTCATGTTTTACTCATAAAAACTCAAAAATCACAAACTAACACAAGCGAATTTCTATTCTTTTTGTTTAAAAAAGGTGAAAAGAATGCCAAATGTTAAGTCTAACACCTTCAAAAATATCAATTATCATATTTTTCATATAAATTCCAAAATTTATGTCTAAAACGAATGAAATACATAATTTTCATGTTTTCCTATAAAAAACTCCAAAATGAAAGACTAATACGAACAAATTTCTATTTTTTTTGTTCAAACAAGTTGAAAAAAAAAATGCAAAAAGTGAAGTCTAATACCTTCAATAATATCAATTATCATTTTTTTTTCATAAATGTCAAAATTGATGTTTAAAATGAACAAAATACTTAATATTCATGTTTTACTAAAAAAACTCCAAAATCGAAGACTAACACATGCGAATTTTTGTTCTTTTTGATTAAAAAAAATTGAAAAAAATGCCAAAATTGAAGTCTAACACCTTCAAAAATATCAATTATCATTTTTTCATAATAAATTCTAAAATTCATGTCTAAAACGAACAAAATGCTTAATTTTCATGTTTTCCTCAAAAATACTCCAAATTGAAAGACTAACACATGCGAATTTCTAGTTGTTTTGTTCAAACAATTTAAAAAAATGCAAAAAATGAAGTACACCTTCAAAAATATTAATTCTCATATTTTTCTAATACATGTCAAAATCAGTGTCTAAAATGAACGAAATACTTAATTTTCATGTGTTAATCGAAAAACCCAAAAATCTAAGACTAACACATGCGAATTTCTATTCTTTTAGTTTAAAAAAGGTGAAAATAATCCCAAAAGTGAAGTCTAACACCTTAAAAAATATCAATTATCATATTTTTCTAATAAATTCCAAAATTCATGTCTAAAACTAACAAAATATTTAATTTCATGTATTCGTCAAAAAACTCCTAAATGAAAGACTAACACATGCGAATTTTTATTTTTTTTTGTTCAAACCATTTGATAAAAATGCAAAAAGTGAAGTCTAACACCTTCAAAATATCAATTATCATATTTGTCTAATAAATATCAAAATTTGTGTCAAAAACAACCAAAATACTTAATTTTCAAATTTTCCTCAAAAGAACTCCAAAATTGAAGACTAACATATGCGAATTGCTATTTTTTTATTCAAACATGTTGAAAAAAATGTAAAAAGTAAAGTCTAACACGTTAAAAATATCAATTATCATTTCTTTCTCATAAATGTCAAAATTGATGTCTAAAATGAAGAAAATACTTAATTTTTATGTTTTACTAAAAAATCTCCAAAATCGAAGACTAACACATGCGAATTTCTATTCTTTTTGTTTAAAAAAGTTGGAAAAAATGCCAAAATTGAAGTCTAACACCTTAAAAAATATCAATTATCATTTTTTCATAATAAATTCTAAAATTCATGTCAAAAACGAACAAAATACTTAATTTTCATGTTTTCTTAAAAAAAAATTCAAAATTGAAAGACTAACACATGCGAATTTCTAGTTGTTTTGTTCAAACAATTTGAAAAAAGTAAAAATTGAAGTCTAACACCTTCAAAAATATTAATTTTCAAATTTTTCTAACACATGTCAAAATTGGTGTCTAAAATGAACGAAATACTTAATTTTCATGTTTTACTCGAAAAACTCAAAAATCTAAGACTAACACATGCGAATTTCTATTCTTTTTGCTTATAAAAGGTGAAAAGAATCCCAAAAATGAATTTTTCTAAAAAATACCAAAATTCATGTCTAAAACGAACAAAATACTTAATTTCATGTATTCCTTAAAAAAACTCCAAAATGAAAGATTAACACATACGAATTTCTATTTTTTTCGTTCAAACAATTTGATAAAAATGCAGAAAGTGAAGTCTAACACCTTCAAAATATCAATTATCATATTTGTCTAATAAATGACAAAATTTGTGTATGAAACAAACAAAATACTTAATTTTCATATTTTCCTCAAAAGAACTCCAAAATTGAAGACTAACACATGCGAATTTCTATTTTTTTAATTTAAACAAGTTGAAAAAAAAATGCAAAAAGTAAAGTCTAACACGTTAAAAATATCAATTATCATTCCTCTCTAATAAATGTCAAAATTGATGTCTAAAATGACCAAAATACTTAATTTTCATGTTTTACTAAAGAAACTCCAAAATCAAAGACTAACACATGCGAATTTCAATTCTTTTTGGTTAAAAAAGTTGAAAAAATGCCAAAAGTGAAGTCTAACACCTTAAAAAATACCAATTATAATTTTTTCATAATAAATTCTAAAATTCATGTCTAAAACGAAAAAAATGCTTAATTTTCGTATTTTCTTCAAAAACACTCCAAATTGAAAGACTAACATATGCGAATTTCTATTTGTTTTGTTCAAACAATTTGAAAAAAAATGCAAAAAGTGATGTCTAACACATTCAAAAATATTCATTTTTATATTTTTCTAATACATGTCAAAATTGGTGTCTAAAATGAACGAAATAATTAATTTTCATGTTTTACTCGAAAAACCCAAAAATCTAAGACTAACACATGCGAATTTATATTCTTTTTGTTTAAAAAAGTTGAAAAGAATGCCAAAAGTGAAGTCTAACACCTTAAAAAATACCAATTATCATTTTTTCGTAATAAATTCTAAAATTCATTCCTAAAACGAACAAAATGCTTAATTTTCATGTTTTCCTTAAAAAAACAAAAGTGAAAGACTAACACATGGGAATTTCTATTTGTTTTGTTCAAACAATTTGAAAAAAATGCAAAAAGTGAAGTCTAACACCATAAAAAATATTAATGTTCATATTTTACTAATAAATGACAAAATTGGTGTCTAAAATAAACGAAATACTTAATTTTCATGTTTTACTCAAAAAAACTCAAAAATCTAAGACTAACACATGCGAATTTCTATTCTTTTTGTTTAGAAAAGGTGAAAAGAATGCCAAAATTGAAGTCTAACACCTTCAAAAATAACAATAACATTTTTTCATAATAAATTCTGAAATTTATGTCTAAAACGAACAAAATGCTTAATTTTCATATTTTCCTGAAAAACACTCCAAATTGAAAGACTAACATATGCAAATTTCTATTTGTTTTGTTCAAACAATTTGAAAAAAATGCAGAAAGTGAAGTCTAACACATTCAAAAATATTAATTTATATATTTTTCTAATACATGTCAAAATTGGTGTCTAAAATGAACGAACTACTTAATTTTCATGTTTTACTCGAAAAACCAAAAAATCTAAGACTAACACATGTGAATTTCTATTCTTTTTGCTTAAAAAAGGTGAAAAGAATGCCAAAAGTAAAGTCTAACACCTTCAAAAATATCAATTATCATATTTTTCTAATAAATTCCTAAATTCATGTCTAAGACGAACAAAATACTTAATTTCATGTATTCCTCAAAAAAACTCCAAAATGAAAGACTAACAGATACGAATTTCTATTTTTTTTGTTCAAACAATTTGATAAAAATGCAAAACGTTAAGTCTAGTAACCTTCAAAATATCAATTATCATATTTGTCGAATAAATGTCAACATTTGTGGATAAAACAAAAAAAATACTTAATTTTCATATTTTCTTCAAAAGAACTCCAAAATTGGAGACTAACACATGTGAATTTCAATTTTTTTATTCAAACAAGTTGAAAAAAATGCAAAAAGTTAAGTCTAACACGTTAAAAATATCAATTATCATTCTTCTCTAATAAATGTCAAAATTGATGTCTAAAATGACCAAAATATTTAATTTTCATTATTTACTAAAGAAACTCCAAAATCGAAGACTAACACATGCGAATTTATATTCTTTTTGTTTAAAAAAGTCGAAAAGAATGCCAAAAGTGAAGTCTAACACCTTAAAAAATACCAATTATCATTTTTTCGTAATAAATTCTAAAATTCATGCCTAAAAGGAAAAAAATGCTTAATTTTCATGTTTTCCTTAAAGAAACCAAATTGAAAGACTAACACATGTGAATTTCTATTTGTTTTGTTCAAACAATTTGAAAAAATGCAAAAAGTGAAGTCTAACACCTTAAAAAATATTAATGTTCATATTTTACTAATAAATGACAAAATTGGTGTCTAAAATGAACGAAATACTTAATTTTCATATTTTACTCAAAAAAACTCAAAAATCTAAGACTAACACATGCGAATTTCTATTCTTTTTGTTTAGAAAAGGCGAAAAGAATGCCAAAATTGAAGTCTAACACCTTCAAAAATATCAATTATCATTTTTTCATAATAAATTCTGAAATTCATGTCTAAAATGAACAAAATGCTTAATTTTCATATTTTCCTCAAAAACACTCCAAATTGAAAGACTAACATATGCGAATTTCTTTTTGTTTTGTTCAAACAATTTGAAAAAAATGCAAAAAGTGATGTCTAACACATTCAAAAATATTAATTTTTATATTTTTCTAATACATGTCAAAATTTGTGTCTAAAATGAACGAAATACTTAATTTTCATGTTTTACTCGAAAAACCCAAAAATTTAAGACTAACACATGCGAATTTCTATTCTTTTTGCTTAAAAAAGGTGAAAAGAATGCCAAAAGTGAAGTCTAACACCTTCAAAAATATCAATTATCATCTTTTTCTAATAAATTCCAAAATTCATGTCTAAAATGAACAAAATACTTAATTTCATGTATTCCTCAAAAAAACTCCAAAATGAAAGACTAACACATACGAAATTCAATTTTTTTTGTTCAAACAATTTGATAAAAATGCAAAAAGTGAAGTCTAACACCATCAAAATATCAATTATCATATTTGTCTAATAAATGTCAAAATTTGTGTATGAAACAAATAAAATATTTAATTTTCATATTTTCCTCAAAAGAACTCCAAAATTGAAGACTAACACATCCGAATTTCTATTTTTTTATTCAAACAAGTTGAAAAAAATGCAAAAAGTAAAGTCCAACACGTTAAAAATATCAATTATCATTCTTCTCTAATAAATATCAAAATTGATGTCTAAAATGACCAAAATACTTAATTTTCATGTTTTACTAAAGAAACTCCAAAATCGAAGACTAACACATGCGAATTTCTATTCTTTTTGTTCAAAAAAGTTCAAAAGAATGCCAAAAGTGAAGTCTGACACCTTAAAAAATACCAATTATCATTTTTTCGTAATAAATTCTAAAATTAATGCCTAAAATGAACAAAATGCTTAATTTTCATGTTTTCCTTAAAAAAAACCAAATTGAAACACTAACACATGGGAATTTCTATTTGTTTTGTTCAAACAATTTGAAAAAAAATGCAAAAAGTGAAGTCTAACACCTTAAAAAATATTAATGTCCATATTTGACTAATAAATGACAAAATTGGTGTCTAAAATGAACGAAATAATTAATTTTCATGTTTATTTCAGAAAAACTCAAAAATCTAGGGGAAATTTCTTGTATGTCCCTCCAAAAACCAAAAATATCATATTTGTCCTTACAAAATTACTAATATCAAATTTAACCCTCTAAAACTTAATTTATATCAAATTAATTTGAAACTAACGAATCTGTTAAATTTAACAGAAAAATGATCAAATTACTAATTTATCCTCTAAATCCAATAACCTCAACCCTGACCCCTCTCTCTCTCCTATGATTCATCCTCTTCTTGTAGACCTCTTTTCTTCTAGCGAAGTTCCATGGCGAAGCTTCCTGCCCCTCTTCTTCTAGCAATTCTTCAATCGCAACCCCCTCTCTCTCTCTCTCTCATACACACACACTCAAAAGAAACAGGGCTAAAAAGTCCCCCTCTTTTTGTTTCAAGCACCATGATAGGTCTATGGAGTCTCCATGGCTAACCCCCCTATTCTCTCCTTTTATTTTCTCTGTGTATGTGCATGTGTGTTTGTCTGAATTCTCTCTTTTGGAGGCATCTTTGGACACTGAGTAGCAATGGTGTTGCGGCAGAGGCAGTCTCTCGGGCGATTTGAGAATCGATCGCGTTTCCTCTTTCTACAATTTAATCCAAATGCACGGATCAAAATAAGGTATCATCATTGCTATTGCCGTTTCCTGATTTGACGATGGCTGCCAAAAAAAAAGGATCAAATACACTTGAACGAAATTTGTTCAAAGATGCTTTAGATGCTTGTCGTCTTCTCGTAAGCGGGCACCTTGTAGGGAACATATATGTTGTTTAAAGGGCAAAAAATTTGAGCATTGAAGCCATGAATGTCATACTAAGTCTGATAGACACCTATCTCACTCTTCAGATGACAACCAACAATCCACTAACTTTCTAGTTAAAGCTGATTGTAACAAATATGGTTCCAAAACTAAAAACTGAATCAATGCATGATAAATCCACGGACTCCTTCAGGGATGTATGACTTCGTGGCTTACATGTATAAAGAGAAAAAATGGTCAAATAAATCCGCAAAAGAAATCAAATTGGTTAAGTAGAAAGGCACTGTGTAATTCAAATGAGAGTCCAAGAATTATCTTGCGTCCCAAAACTAGATCTAGTGCAGAGTGGTGGAAGAATCAGGCAAAAATTATTCATGGAACAGATTTTAAATTCACAAGAAAGTGAGCAAGCTCCGACATTAACAAGGGAACAGAGCAATACCACATACACTCTTTTAATATCAAATGAGAAAGATGAAGTTCAAGTAGAGAGGATACAAAAGAAAAGAAAATAGAAGCGGGTCTGTGGCCTGGATGGCTTTTAGACAACGAAGGGTATTTTAGTCATTTAAAGTTATACTTTGTGATTTAACTAATTTAACAATTCTAAATTATGATTATTTAGATGAAAAGTTAACAATTTTGACAATTTTGATATTATATTAGTTTTAGAGGGATTTATTTGATAAATTTTGAGTTTTGAATGGATAAATTTGTTAATTTTATTGTTTTGAATGGACAAATTTGATATTAACGTTTTTGGAAGGACAAATATGATATTTTGTATTTTTGGAGGGACATACAAGAAATTTCCCCAAAAATCTAAGACTAACACATGCGAATTTCTATTCTTTTTGTTTAGAAAAGGTGAAAAGAATGCCAAAATTGAAGTCTGACACCTTCAAAAATATCAATTATCATTTTTTCATAATAAATTCTAAAATTCATGTCTAAAACAAACAAAATGCTTATTTTTCATATTTTCCTCAAAAACACTCCAAATTGAAAGACTAACATTTGCGAATTTCAATTTGTTTTGTTCAAACAATTTGAAAAAATGCAAAAAGTGAAGTCTAACACATTCAAAAATATTCATTTTCATATTTTTCTATTACATGTCAAAATTGGTGTCTAAAATGAACGAAACACTTAATTTTCATGTTTTACTCGAAAAACCAAAAATCTAAGACTAACACATGCGAATTTCTATTCTTTTTGCTTAAAAAAGGTGAAAAGAATGCCAAAAGTGAAGTCTAACACCTTCAAAAATATCAATTATCATATTTTTCTAATAAATTCCAAAATTCATGTCTAAAACGAACAAAATACTAAATTTCATGTATTCCTCAAAAAAACTCCAAAATGAAAGACTAACACATACGAATTTCTATTTTTTTGTTCAAACAATTTGATAAAAATGCAAAAAGTGAATTCTAACACCTTCAAAATATCAATTATCATATTTGTCTAATAAATGTCAAAATTTGTGTACAAAACAAAAAAATACTTAATTTTCATATTTTCCTCAAAAGAACTCCAAAATTGAAGACTAACACATGCGAATTTCTATTTTTTTATTCAAACAAGTCGAAAAAAATGCAAAAAGTTAAGTCTAACACGTTCAAAATATCAATTATCATTCTTCTCTAATAAATGTCAAAATTGATGTCTAAAATGACCAAAATATTTAATTTTCATGATTTACTAAAGAAACTCCAAAAGCAAAGACTAACACATGCGAATTTATATTCTTTTTTTTTTTAAAAGTCGAAAAGAATGCCAAAAGTGAAGTCTAACACCTTAAAAAAATACCAATTATCATTTTTTCGTAATAAATTCTAAAATTCATGCCTAAAACGAAAAAATGCTTAATTTTCTTGTTTTCCTTAAAAAAACCAAATTGAAAGACTAACACATGGGAATTTCTATTTGTTTTGTTCAAACAATTTGAAAAAATGCAAAAAGTGAAGTCTAACACCTTAAAAAATATTAATGTTCATATTTTACTAATAAATGACCTAATTGGTGTCTAAAATGAACGAAATACTTAATTTTCATGTTTTACTCAAAAAAACTCAAAAATCTAAGCTAACACATGCGAATTTCTATTCTTTTTGTTTAAAAAAGTTGAAAAGAATGCCAAAAATGAAGTCTAACACCTTAAAAAATACCAATTATCATTTTTTCGTGTTAAATTGTAAAATTCATGCCTAAAACGAACAAAATGATTAATTTTCATGTTTTCTTTAAAAAAACCAAATTGAAAGACTAACACATGGGAATTCCTATTTGTTTTGTTCAAACAATTTGAAAAAATGCAAAAAGTGAAGTCTAACACCTTAAAAAATATTAATGTTCATATTTTACTAATAAATGACAAAATTGGTGTCTAAAATGAACGAAATACTTAATTTTCAAGTTTTACTAAAAAAACTCAAAAATTTAAGACTAACACAAGCGAATTTCTATTCTTTTTGTTTAGAAAAGTTGAAAAGAATGCCAAAATTGAAGTCTAACACCTTCAAAAATATCAATTTTCCTTTTTTCATAATAAATTCTGAAATTCATGTCTAAAACGAACAAAATGCTTAATTTTCATATTTTCCTCAAAAACACTCCAAATTGAAAGACTAACATATGCGAATTTCTATTTGTTTTGTTCAAACAATTTGAAAAAAATGCAAAAAGTGAAGTCTAACACATTCAAAAATATTCATTTTCATATTTTTCTAATACATGTCAAAATTGGTGTCTAAAATGAACGATATACTTAATTTTCATGTTTTACTCGAAAAACCCCAAAATCTAAGACTAACACATGCGAATTTCTGTTCTTTTTGCTTAAAAAAGGTGAAAAGAATGCCAAAAGTGAAGTCTACCTTCAAAAATATCAATTATCATATTTTTTCTAATAAATTCCAAAATCCATATCTAAAACGAACAAAATACTTAATTTCATGTATTCCTCAAAAAAACTCCAAAATGAAAGACTAACACATACGAATTTCTATTTTCTTTGTTCAAACAATTTGAAAAAAATGCAAAAAGTTAAGTCTAACACCTTCAAAATATCAATTATCATATTTGTCTAATAAATGCCAAAATTTGTGTATAAAACAAACAAAATACTTAATTTTCATATTTTCCTCAAAAGAACTCCAAAATTGAAGACTAACACATGCGAATTTCTATTTTTTTAATCAAACAAGTTAAAAAAAATGCAAAAAGTTAAGTCTAACACGTTAAAAATATCAATTTTCATTCTTCTCTAATAAATGTCATAATTGATGTCTAAAATGACCAAAATATTTAATTTTCATGATTTACTAAAGAAACTCCAAAATCGAAGACTAACACATGCGAATTTATATTCTTTTTGTTTAAAAAAGTCAAAAAGAATGCCAAAAGTGAAGTCTAACACCTTAAAAAAATACGAATTATCGTTTTTTCGTAATAAATTCTAAAATTCATGCCTAAAACGAAACAATGCTTAATTTTCATGTTTTCCTTAAAAAAACCAAATTGAAAGACTAACACATGGGAATTTGTATTTGTTTTGTTCAAACAATTTGAAAAAATGCAAAAAGTGAAGTCTAACACCTTAAAAAATATTAATGTTCATATTGTACTAATAAATGACCTAATTGGTGTCTAAAATGAACGAAATACTTAATTTTCATGTTTTACTCAAAAAAACTCAAAAATCTAAGACTAACACAAGCGAATTTCTATTATTTTGTTTAGAAAAGGAGAAAAGAATGCCAAAAGTGAAGTCTAACACCTTAAAAAATAACAATTGTCATTTTTTCATAATAAATTCTAAAATTCCTTCCTAAAACGAACAAAATGCTTAATTTTCATGTTTTCCTTAAAAAAACCAAATTGAAAGACTAACACATGGGAATTTCTATTTGTTTTGTTCAAACAATTTGAAAAAAATGCAAAAAGTGAAGTCTAACACCTTAAAAAATATTAATGTTCATATTTTACTAATAAATGACAAAATTGGTGTCTAAAATGAACGAAATAATTAATTTTCATGTTTTACTCAAAAAAACTCAAATATCTAAGACTAACACATGCGAATTACTATTCTTTTTGTTTAGAAAAGGTGAAAAGAATACCAAAATTGAAGTCTAACACCTTCAAAAATATCAATTATCATTTTTTCATAATAAATTCTGAAATTCATGTCTAAAACAAACAAAATACTAAATTGTCATATTTTCCGCAAAAACACTCCAAATTGAAACACTAACATATGCGAATTTCAATTTTTTTTGTTCTAACAATTTGAAAAAATGCAAAAAGTGAAGTCTAACACCTTCAAAAATATTCATTTTCATATTTTTCTAATACATGTCAAAATTGGTGTCTAAAATGAATGAAATACTTAATTTTTATGTTTTATTCGAAAAACCCAAAAATCTAAGACTAACACATGCGAATTACTATTCTTTTTTGCTTAAAAAAGGTGAAAAGAATGCCATAAGTGAAGTTTAACACCTTGAAAAATATCAATTATCATATTTTTCTAATAAATTCCTAAATTCATGTGTAAAACGAACAAAATTCTTAATTTCATGTATTCCTCAAGAAAACTCCAAAATGAAAGACTAACACATACAAATTTCTATTTTTTTGTTCAAACAATTTGATAAAAATGCAAAAAGTGAAATCTAACACCTTCAAAATATCAATTATCGTATTTGTCTAATAAATGTCAAATTTTGTGTATAAATAAAACAAAATACTTTATTTTCATATTTTCCTTAAAAGAACTCCAAAATTGAAGACTAACACATGCGAATTTCTTTTTTTTTATTCAAACAAGTTGAAAAAAATGCGGCAAGTTAAGTCTATCACGTTAAAAATATCAATTATCATTCTTCTCTAATAAATGTCAAAATTGAGGTCTAAAATGACCAAAATATTTAATTATCATGATTTACTAAAGAAACTCCAAAATCGAAGACTAACACATGCGAATTTATATTCTTTTTGTTTAAAAAATTTGAAAAGAATGCCAAAAGTGAAGTCTAACACCTTAAAAAATACCAATTATCATTTTTTCGTAATAAATTCAAAAATTCATGCCTAAAATGAACAAAATGATTAATTTCCATGTTTTCCTTAAAAAAACCAAATTGAAAGACTAACACATGGGAATTCCTATTTGTTTTGTTCAAATAATTTGAAAAAATGCAAAAAGTGAAGTCTAACACCTTAAAAAATATTAATGTTCATATTTTACTAATAAATGACAAAATTGGTGTCTAAAATGAACGAAATACTTAATTTTCAAGTTTTACTAAAAAAACTCAAAAATTTAAGACTAACACATGCGAATTTCTATTCTTTTTGTTTAGAAAAGGCGAAAAGAATGCCAAAATTGAAGTCTAACACCTTCAAAATATCAATTTTCGTTTTTTCATAATAAATTCTGAAATTCATGTCTAAAACGAACAAAATGCTTAATTTTCATATTTTCCTCAAAAACACTCCAAATTGAAAGACTAACATATGCGAATTTCTATTTGTTTTGTTCAAACAATTTGAAAAAATGCAAAAAGTGAAGTCTAACACATTCAAAAATATTCGTTTTCATATTTTTCTAATACATGTCAAAATTGGTGTCTAAAATGAACGAAATACTTAATTTTCATGTTTTACTCGAAAAACCCAAAAATCTAAGACTAACACATGCGAATTTCTATTCTTTTTGCTTAAAAAAGGTGAAAAGAATGCCAAAAGTGAAGTCTAACACCTTCAAAAATATCAATTATCATATTTTTCTAATAAATTCCTAAATTCATGTCTAAAACGAACAAAATACTTAATTTCATGTATTCCTCAAAAAAACTCCATAATGAAAGACTAACACAAACGAATTTCTATTTTTTTGTTCAAACAAGTTGATAAAAATGCAAAAAGTGAATTCTAACACCTTCAAAATATCAATTAACATATATGTCTAATAAATGTCAAAATTTGTGTATAAAACAAACAAAATACTTAATTTTCATATTTTCCTCAAAAGAACTCCAAAATTGAAGACTAACACATGCGAATTTCTATTTGTTTATTCAAACAAGTTGAAAAAAAATGCAAAAAGGTAAGTCTAACACGTTAAAAATATCAATTATCATTCTTCTCTAATAAATGTCAAAATTGATGTCTAAAATGACCAAAATATTTAATTTTCATGATTTACTAAAGAAACTCCAAAAGCAAAGACTAACACATGCGAATTTATATTCTTTTTTTTTTAAAAGTCGAAAAGAATGCCAAAAGTGAAGTCTAACACCTTAAAAAATACCAATTATCATTTTTTCGTAATAAATTCTAAAATTCATGACTAAAACGAAAAAGTGCTTAATTTTCATGTTTTCTTTAAAAAAACCAAATTGAAAGACTAACACATGGGAATTTCTATTTGTTTTGTTCAAACAATTTGAAAAAAATGCAAAAAGTGAAGTCTAACACCTTAAAAAATATTAATGTTCATATTTTACTAATAAATGACAAAATTGGTGTCTAAAATGAACGAAATACTTAATTTTCATGTTTTACTCAAAAAAACTCAAAAATCTAAGACTAACACATGCGAATTTCTATTCTTTTTGTTTAGAAAAGGTGAATAGAATGCCAAAATTGAAGTCTAACACCTTCAAAAATATCAATTATCATTTTTTCATAATAAATTCTGAAATTCATGTCTAAAACGAACAAAATGCTTAATTTTCATATTTTCCTCAAAAACACTCCAAATTGAAAGATTAACATATGCGAATATCTATTTGTTTTGTTCAAACAATTTGAAAAAAATGCAAAAAGTGATGTCTAACACATTCAAAAATATTAATTTTTATATTTTTCTAATACATGTCAAAATTTGTGTCTAAAATGAACGAAATACTTAATTTTCATGTTTTACTCGAAAAACCCAAAAAATTAAGACTAACACATGCGAATTTCTATTCTTTTTGCTTAAAAAAGGTGAAAATAATGCCAAAAGTGAAGTCTAACACCTTCAAAAATATCAATTATCATCTTTTTATAATAAATTCCAAAATTCATGTCTAAAACGAACAAAATACTTAATTTCATGTATTCCTAAAAAAAACTCCAAAATGAAAGACTAACACATACGAAATTCTATTTTTTTTTGTTCAAACAATTTGATAAAAATGCAAAAAGTGAAGTCCACCTTCAAAATATTAATTATCATATTTGTCTAATAAATGTCAAAATTTGTGTATGAAACAAATAAAATACTTAATTTTCATATTTTTTTCAAAAGAACTCCAAAATTGAAGACTAACACATCCGAATTTCTATTTTTTTATTCAAACAAGTTGAAAAAAATGCAAAAAGTAAAGTCTAACACGTTAAAAATATCAATTATCATTCTTCTCTAATAAATATCAAAATTGATGTCTGAAATGACCAAAATACTTAATTTTCATGTTTTACTAAAGAAACTCCAAAAGCAAAGACTAACACATGCGAATTTATATTCTTTTTTTTTTAAAAGTCGAAAAGAATGCCAAAAGTGAAGTCTAACACCTTAAAAAATACCAATTATCATTTTTTCGTAATAAATTCTAAAATTCATGACTAAAACGAAAAATGCTTAATTTTCATGTTTTCTTTAAAAAAACCAAATTGAAAGACTAACACATGGGAATTTCTATTTGTTTTGTTCAAATAATTTGAAAAAATGCAAAAAGTGAAGTCTGACACCTTAAAAAATATTAATGTTCATATTTTACAAATAAATTCCAAAATTGGTGTCTAAAATGAACGAAATAATTAATTTTCATGTTTATTTCAGAAAAACTCAAATATCTAAGACTAACACAAGCGAATTTCTATTATTTTTGTTTAAAAAAGGTGGAAAGAATGCCAAAAGTGAAGTCTTACACCTTCAAAAATATCAATTATCATATTTTTCAAACAAATTCCAAAATTCATGTCTAAAACGAACGAAATACTTAATTTTCATGTTTTCCTCAAAAAAACTCCAAAATGAAACACTAACACGAACGAATTTCTATTTTTTTTTGTTCAAACAAGTTGAAAAAATTGCAAAAAGTGATGTCTAACAGCTTCAATAATATCAATTATCATTTTTTTCTCATAAATGTGAAAATTGATGTCTAAAATGAAGTATTTTGCTCGTTTTAGAGAACTATTTAGGTCTTTTTTAGAAAAAATGATAATTGATATTTTTGAAGGTGTTAGACTTCATTTTTTTATTTTATGCAAAAAATTGGAAAAATAGAAATTTGTATGTGTTAGTCTTCAATTCCGGAGTTTTTTGAGATAAACATGAAAAATGAAGTATTTTGCTCATTTCAGAGAACTATTTTGGTCTTTTTTAGAAAAAATGATAATTGATATTTTTGAAGGTGTTAGACTTCAGTTTTTGATTTTATGCAAAAAATTGGAAAAATAGAAATTTGTATGTGTTAGTCTTCAATTCCGGAGTTTTTTGAGATAAACATGAAAAATGAAGTATTTTGCTCATTTTAGAGAACTATTTTGGTCTTTTTTAGAAAAAATGATAATTGATATTTTTGAAGGTGTTAGCCTTCATTTTTTTATTTTTTGCAAAAAATAGGAAAAATAGAAATTTGTATGTGTTAGTCTTCAATGACGAAGTTTTTTGAGAAAAACATGAAAAATGAAGTATTATGCTCATTTTAGGGAACTATTTTGGACTCTTTTAGAAAAAATGATAATTGATATTTTTGAAGGTGTTAGACTTCAGTTTTTGATTTTTTGATAAAAATTGGAAAAATAGAAATTTGAATGTGTTATAGTCTAAAATCCCGGAGTTTTCTGAGAAAAACAAGAAAAATGAAGTATTTTGCTCATTATAGAGAACTATTTTGGTCTTTTTTAGAAAAAATGATAATTGATATTTTTGAAGGTGTAGACTTCAGTTTTTGATTTTATGCAAAAAATAGGAAAAATAGAAATTTGTATGTGTTAGTCTTTAATCAAGGAGTTTTTCGAGAAAAACATGAAAAATGAAGTATTTTGCTCATTTTAAAGAACTATTTTGGTCTTTTTTAGAAAAAATGATAATTGATATTTTTGAAGGAGTTAGACTTCAGTTTTTGATTTTTTGCAAAAAATTGGGAAAATAGAATTTTGTATGTGTTAGTCTTCAATCACGGAATTTTTTGAGAAAAACATGAATAATGAAGTATTTTGCTCATTTTAGAGAACTATTTTTGTCTTTTTTTTAGAAAAAATGATAATTGATATTTTTGAAGGTGTTAGACTTCAGTTTTTTATTTTATGCAAAAAATTGGAAAAATAGAAATTTGTATGTGTTAGTCTTCAATCCCGGAGTTTTTTGAGATAAACATGAAAAATGAAGTATTTTGCTCATTTTAGAGAACTATTTTGGTCTTTTTTAGAAAAAATGATAATTGATATTTTTGAAGGTGTTAGACTTCATTTTTTGATTTTTTGCAAAAAATAGGAAAAATAGAAATTTGTATGTGTTAGTCTTCAATCACGAAGTTTTTCGAGAAAAACATGAAAAATGAAGGATTTTGCTCATTTTAGAGAAGTATTTTGGTCTTTTTTAGAAAAAATGATAATTGACATTTTTGAAGGTGTTAGACTTCAGTTTTTGATTTTTTGCAAAAAATTGGGAAAATAGAAATTTGTTTGTGTTAGTCTTCAATCACGGAATTTTTTGAGAAAAACATGAATAATGAAGTATTTTGCTCATTTTAGAGAACTATTTTTGTCTTTTTTAGAAAAAATGATAATTGATATTTTGGAAGGTGTTAGACTTCAGTTTTTGATTTTATGCAAAAAATTGGAAAAATAAAAATTTGTATGTGTTAGTCTTCAATTCCGGAGTTTTTTGAGATAAACATGAAAAATGAAGTATTTTGCTCATTTTATAGAACTATTTTGGTCTTTTTTAGAAAAAATGATAATTGATATTTTTGAAGGTGTTAGACTTCAGTTTTTGATTTTTTGCAAAAAATTTGAAAAATAGAAATTTGTATGTGTTAGTCTTAAATCCCGGAATTTTTTGAGAAAATCATGAAAAATGAAGTATTTTGCTCATTTTAGAGAACTATTTTTGTCTTTTTTAGAAAAAATGATAATTTATATTTTTGGAGGTGTTAGACTTCAGTTTTTGATTTTATGCAAAAAATAGGAAAAATAGAAATTTGTATGTGTTAGTCTTCAATCCCGGAGTTTTTTGAGAAAAACATGAAAAATGAAGTATTTTGCTCATTTTAGAGAACTATTTTGGTCTTTTTTAGAAAAAATGATAATTGATATTTTTGAAGGTGTTAGACTTCAGTTTTTGATTTTTTGCAAAAAATTGGAAAAATAGAAATTTGTATGTGTTAGTCTTAAATCCCGGAATGTTTTGAGAAAATCATGAAAAATGAAGTATTTTGCTCATTTTAGAGAACTATTTTTGTCTTTTTTGGAAAAAATGATAATTGATATTTTTGGAGGTGTTAGACTTCATTTTTTGATTTTTTTGCAAAAAATAGGAAAACTAGAAATTTGTATGTGTTAGTCTTCAACCCGGAATTTTTTGAGAAAATCATGAAAAATGAAGTATTTTGCTCATTTTAGAGAACTATTTTTGTCTTTTTTAGAAAAAATGATAATTGATATTTTTGAAGGTGTTAGACTTCAGTTTTTTATTTTATGCAAAAAATTGGAAAAATAAAAATTTGTATGTGTTAGTCTTCAATCTCGGAGTTTTTTGAGATAAACATGAAAAATGAAGTATTTTGCTCATTTTAGAGAACTATTTTGGTCTTTTTTAGAAAAAATGATAATTGATATTTTTTAAGGTGTCAGACTTCATTTTTTGATTTTTTGCAAAAATTTGGAAAAATAGAAATTTGTATGTGTTAGTCTTCAATCACGAAGTTTTTTGAGAAAAACATGAAAAATTAAGTATTTTGCTCATTTTAGAGTACTATTTTGGACTCTTTGAGAAAAAATGATAATTGATATTTTTGAAGGTGTTAGACTTCGGTTTTTGATTTTTTGCAAAAAATTGGAAAAATAGAAATTTGTATGTGTTAGTCTTCAATCACGGAATTTTTTGAGAAAAACATGAAAAATGAAGTATTTTGCTCGTTTTAGAGAACTATTTAGGTCTTTTTTAGAAAAAATGATAATTGATATTTTTGAAGGTGTTAGACTTCAGTTTTTGATTTTTCGCAAAAAATTGGAAAAAATGAAATTTGTATGTGTTAGTCTTCAATCCCGGAGTTTTTTGAGAAAAACATGAAAAATGAAGTATTTTGCTCATTTCAGAGAACTATTTTTGTCTTTTTTAGAAAAAATGATAATTGATATTTTTGAAGGTGTTACACTTAAGTTTTTTATTTTTTGCAAAAAATTGGGAAAATTGAAATTTGTATGTGTTAGTCTTCAATCACGGAATTTTTTGAGAAAAACATGAATAATGAAGTATTTTGCTCATTTCAGAGAACTATTTTTGTCTTTGTTAGAAAAAATGATAATTGATATTTTTGAAGGTGTTAGACTTCATTTTTTGATTTTTTGCAAAAAATTGGAAAAATAAAAATTTGTATGTGTTAGTCTTCAATAACGAAGTTTTTTGAGAAAAACATGAAAAATGAAGTATTTTGCTCATTTTAGAGAACTATTTTGGACTCTTTTAGAAAAAATGATAATTGATATTTTTGAAGGTGTTAGACTTCAATTTTTGATTTTCTGCAAAAAATAGGAAAAATAGAAATTTGTATGTGTTAGTCTTCAATCACGGAGTTTTTCGAGAAAAACATGAAAAATGAAGTATTTTGCTCATTTTAGAGAACTATTTTGGTCTTTTTTAGAAAAAATGATAATTGATATTTTTGAAAGCGTTAGACTTCAGTTTTTGATTTTTTGCAAAAAATTGGGAAAATAGAAATTTGTATGTGTTAGTCTTCAATCACGAAATTTTTTTAGAAAAACATGAATAATGAAGTATTTTGCTCATTTTAGAGAACTATTTTGGTCTTTTTTCGAAAAAATGATAATTGATATTTTTGAAGGTGTTAGACTTAAGTTTTTTATTTTTTGCAAAAAATTGGGAAAATAGAAATTTGTATGTGTTAGTCTTCAATCACGGAATTTTTTGAGAAAAACATGAAAAATGAAGTATTTTGCTCATTTCAGAGAACTATTTTTGCCTTTTTTAGAAAAAATGATAAGTGATATTTTTGAAGGTGTTAGACTTCAGTTTTTGATTTTATGCAAAAAATAGGAAAAATAGAAATTTGTATGTGTTAGTCTTCAATCATGGAGTTTTTTGAGAAAAACATGAAAAATGAAGTATTTTGCTCATTTTAGAGAACTATTTTGGTCTTTTTTCGAAAAAATGATAATTGATATTTTTGAAGGTGTTAGACTTCAGTTTTTTATTTTTTGCAAAAAATTGGGAAAATAGAAATTTGTATGTGTTAGTCTTCAATCACGGAATTTTTTGAGAAAAACATGAATAATGAAGTATTTTGCTCATTTTAGAGAACTATTTTTGTCTTTTTTAGAAAAAATGATAAGTGATATTTTTGAAGGTGTTAGACTTCAGTTTTTGATTTTATGCAAAAAATTGGAAAAATAAAAATTTGTATGTGTTAGTCTTCAATGTCGGAGTTTTTTGAGATAAACATGAAAAATGAAGTATTTTGCTCATTTTAGAGAACTATTTTGGTCTTTTTTAGAAAAAATGATAATTGATATTTTTTAAGGTGTTAGACTTCATTTTTTGATTTTTTGCAAAAAATTGGAAAAATAGAAATTTGTATGTGTTAGTCTACAATCACGAAGTTTTTTGAGAAAAACATGAAAAATTAAGTATTTTGCTCATTTTAGAGTACTATTTTGGACTCTTTGAGAAAAAATGATAATTGATATTTTTGAAGGTGTTAGACTTCGGTTTTTGATTTTTTGCAAAAAATTGGAAAAATAGAAATTTGTATGTGCTAGTCTTCAATCACGGAATTTTTTGAGAAAAACATGAAAAATGAAGTATTTTGCTCGTTTTAGAGAAATATTTAGGTCTTTTTTAGAAAAAATGATAATTGATATTTTTGAAGGTGTTAGACTTCAGTTTTTGATTTTTCGCAAAAAATTGGAAAAATTGAAATTTGTATGTGTTAGTCTTCAATCCCGGAGTTTTTTGAGAAAAACATGAAAAATGAAGTATTTTGCTCATTTCAGAGAACTATTTTTGTCTTTTTTAGAAAAAATGATAATTGATATTTTTGAAGGTGTTACACTTAAGTTTTTTATTTTTTGCAAAAAATTGGGAAAATAGAAATTTGTATGTGTTAGTCTTCAATCACGGAATTTTTTGAGAAAAACATGAATAATGAAGTATTTTGCTCATTTCAGAGAACTATTTTTGTCTTTGTTAGAAAAAATGATAATTGATATTTTTGAAGGTGTTAGACTTCATTTTTTGATTTTTTGCAAAAAATAGGAAAAATAAAAATTTGTATGTGTTAGTCTTCAATCACGACGTTTTTTGAGAAAAACATGGAAAATGAAGTATTTTGCTCATTTTAGAGAACTATTTTGGACTCTTTTAGAAAAAATGATAATTGATATTTTTGAAGGTGTTAGACTTCAGTTTTTGATTTTCTGCAAAAAATAGGAAAAATAGAAATTTGTATGTGTTAGTCTTCAATCACGGAGTTTTTCGAGAAAAACATGAAAAATGAAGTATTTTGTTCATTTTAGAGAACTATTTTGGTCTTTTTTAGAAAAAATGATAATTGATATTTTTGAAGGCGTTAGACTTCAGTTTTTGATTTTTTGCAAAAAATTGGGAAAATAGAAATTTGTATGTGTTAGTCTTCAATCACGAAATTTTTTTAGAAAAACATGAATAATGAAGTATTTTGCTCATTTTAGAGAACTATTTTTGTCTTTTTTAGAAAAAATGATAATTGATATTTTTGAAGGTGTTAGACTTCAGTTTTTGATTTTATGCAAAAAATTGGAAAAATAGAAATTTGTATGTGTTAGTCTTCAATTCCGGAGTTTTTTGAGAAAAACATGAAAAATGAAGTATTTTGCTCATTTTAGAGAACTATTTTGGACTCTTTTAGAAAAAATGATAATTGATATTTTTGAAGGTGTTACACTTAATTTTTTTATTTTTTGCAAAAAATTGGGAAAATAGAAATTTGTATGTGTTAGTCTTCAATCACGGAATTTTTTGAGAAAAACATGAATAATGAACTATTTTGCTCATTTCAGAGAACTATTTTTGTCTTTGTTAGAAAAAATGATAATTGATATTTTTGAAGGTGTTAGACTTCATTTTTTGATTTTTTGCAAAAAATAGGAAAAATAGAAATTTGTATGTGTTAGTCTTCAATCACGAAGTTTTTTGAGAAAAACATGAAAAATGAAGTATTTTGCTCATTTTAGAGAACTATTTTGGACTCTTTTAGAAAAAATGATAATTGATATTTTTGAAGGTGTTAGACTTCAGTTTTTGATTTTATGCAAAAAATAGGAAAAATAGAAATTTGTATGTGTTAGTCTTCAATCTCGGAGTTTTTCGAGAAAAACATGAAAAAAGAAGTATTTTGCTCATTTTAGAGAACTATTTTGGTCTTTTTTAGAAATAATGATAATTGATATTTTTGAAGGCGTTAGACTTCAGTTTTTGATTTTTTGCAAAAAATTGGGAAAATAGAAATTTGTATGTGTTAGTCTTCAATCACGAAATTTTTTTAGAAAAACATGAATAATGAAGTATTTTGCTCATTTTAGAGAACTATTTTTGTCTTTTTTAGAAAAAATGATAATTGATATTTTTGAAGGTGTTAGACTTCAGTTTTTGATTTTATGCAAAAAATTGGAAAAATAGAAATTTGTATGTGTTAGTCTTCAATTCCGGAGTTTTTTGAGAAAAACATGAAAAATGAAGTATTTTGCTCATTTTAGAGAACTATTTTGGACTCTTTTAGAAAAAATGATAATTGATATTTTTGAAGGTGTTACACTTAAGTTTTTTATTTTTTGCAAAAAATTGGGAAAATAGAAATTTGTATGTGTTAGTCTTCAATCACGGAATTTTTTGAGAAAAACATGAATAATGAAGTATTTTGCTCATTTTAGAGAACTATTTTTGTCTTTTTTAGAAAAAATGATAATTGATATTTTGGAAGGTGTTAGACTTCAGTTTTTGATTTTATGCAAAAAATTGGAAAAATAAAAATTTGTATGTGTTAGTCTTCAATTCCGGAGTTTTTTGAGATAAACATGAAAAATGAAGTATTTTGCTCATTTTAGAGAACTATTTTGGTCTTTTTTAGAAAAAATGATAATTGATATTTTTGAAGGTGTTAGACTTCAGTTTTTGATTTTTTGCAAAAAATTGGAAAAATAGAAATTTGTATGTGTTAGTCTTAAATCCCGGAATTTTTTGAGAAAATCATGAAAAATGAAGTATTTTGCTCATTTTAGAGAACTATTTTTGTCTTTTTTAGAAAAAATGATAATTGATATTTTTGAAGGTGTTAGACTTCAGTTTTTTATTTTATGCAAAAAAAAGGAAAAATAGAAATTTGTATGTGTTAGTCTTCAATCCCGGAGTTTTTTGAGAAAAACATGAAAAATGAAGTATTTTGCTCATTTTAGAGAACTATTTTGGTCTTTTTTCGAAAAAATGATAATTGATATTTTTGAAGGTGTTAGACTTCAGTTTTTGATTTTTTGCAAATAATTGGAAAAATAGAAATTTGTATGTGTTAGTCTTAAATCCCGGAATTTTTTGAGAAAATCATGAAAAATGAAGTATTTTGCTCATTTTAGAGAACTATTTTTGTCTTTTTTAGAAAAAATGATAATTGATATTTTTGAAGGTGTTAGACTTCAGTTTTTTATTTTTTGCAAAAAATTGGAAAAATATAAATTTGTATGTGTTAGTCTTAAATCCCGGAATTTTTTGAGAAAATCATGAAAAATGAAGTATTTTGCTCATTTTAGAGAACTATTTTTGTCTTTTTTAGAAAAAATGATAATTGATATTTTTGAAGGTGTTAGACTTCAGTTTTTTATTTTATGCAAAAAATTGGAAAAATAAAAATTTGTATGTGTTAGTCTTCAATCTCGGAGTTTTTTGAGATAAACATGAAAAATGAAGTATTTTGCTCATTTTAGAGAACTATTTTGGTCTTTTTTAGAAAAAATGATAATTGATATTTTTTAAGGTGTCAGACTTCATTTTTTGATTTTTTGCAAAAATTTGGAAAAATAGAAATTTGTATGTGTTAGTCTTCAATCACGAAGTTTTTTGAGAAAAACATGAAAAATTAAGTATTTTGCTCATTTTAGAGTACTATTTTGGACTCTTTGAGAAAAAATGATAATTGATATTTTTGAAGGTGTTAGACTTCGGTTTTTGATTTTTTTCAAAAAATTGGAAAAATAGAAATTTGTATGTGTTAGTCTTCAATCACGGAATTTTTTGAGAAAAACATGAAAAATGAAATATTTTGCTCGTTTTAGAGAACTATTTAGGTCTTTTTTAGAAAAAATGATAATTGATATTTTTGAAGGTGTTAGACTTCAGTTTTTGATTTTTCGCAAAAAATTGGAAAAAATGAAATTTGTATGTGTTAGTCTTCAATCCCGGAGTTTTTTGAGAAAAACATGAAAAATGAAGTATTTTGCTCATTTCAGAGAACTATTTTTGTCTTTTTTAGAAAAAATGATAATTGATATTTTTGAAGGTGTTACACTTAAGTTTTTTATTTTTTGCAAAAAATTGGGAAAATAGAAATTTGTATGTGTTAGTCTTCAATCACGGAATTTTTTGAGAAAAACATGAATAATGAAGTATTTTGCTCATTTCAGAGAACTATTTTTGTCTTTGTTAGAAAAAATGATAATTGATATTTTTGAAGGTGTTAGACTTCATTTTTTGATTTTTTGCAAAAAATTGGAAAAATAAAAATTTGTATGTGTTAGTCTTCAATAACGAAGTTTTTTGAGAAAAACATGAAAAATGAAGTATTTTGCTCATTTTAGAGAACTATTTTGGACCCTTTTAGAAAAAATGATAATTGATATTTTTGAAGGTGTTAGACTTCAATTTTTGATTTTCTGCAAAAAATAGGAAAAATAGAAATTTGTATGTGTTAGTCTTCAATCACGGAGTTTTTCGAGAAAAACATGAAAAATGAAGTATTTTGCTCATTTTAGAGAACTATTTTGGTCTTTTTTAGAAAAAATGATAATTGATATTTTTGAAAGCGTTAGACTTCAGTTTTTGATTTTTTGCAAAAAATTGGGAAAATAGAAATTTGTATGTGTTAGTCTTCAATCACGAAATTTTTTTAGAAAAACATGAATAATGAAGTATTTTGCTCATTTTAGAGAACTATTTTGCTCTTTTTTCGAAAAAATGATAATTGATATTTTTGAAGGTGTTAGACTTAAGTTTTTTATTTTTTGCAAAAAATTGGGAAAATAGAAATTTGTATGTGTTAGTCTTCAATCACGGAATTTTTTGAGAAAAACATGAAAAATGAAGTATTTTGCTCATTTCAGAGAACTATTTTTGCCTTTTTTAGAAAAAATGATAAGTGATATTTTTGAAGGTGTTAGACTTCAGTTTTTGATTTTATGCAAAAAATAGGAAAAATAGAAATTTGTATGTGTTAGTCTTCAATCCCGGAGTTTTTTGAGAAAAACATGAAAAATGAAGTATTTTGCTCATTTTAGAGAACTATTTTGGTCTTTTTTCGAAAAAATGATAATTGATATTTTTGAAGGTGTTAGACTTCAGTTTTTTATTTTTTGCAAAAAATTGGGAAAATAGAAATTTGTATGTGTTAGTCTTCAATCACGGAATTTTTTGAGAAAAACATGAATAATGAAGTATTTTGCTCATTTTAGAGAACTATTTTTGTCTTTTTTAGAAAAAATGATAAGTGATATTTTTGAAGGTGTTAGACTTCAGTTTTTGATTTTATGCAAAAAATTGGAAAAATAAAAATTTGTATGTGTTAGTCTTCAATGTCGGAGTTTTTTGAGATAAACATGAAAAATGAAGTATTTTGCTCATTTTAGAGAACTATTTTGGTCTTTTTTAGAAAAAATGATAATTGATATTTTTTAAGGTGTTAGACTTCAGTTTTTGATTTTTTACAAAAATTAGGAAAAATAGAAATTTGTATGTGTTAGTCTACAATCACGAAGTTTTTTGAGAAAAACATGAAAAATTAAGTATTTTGCTCATTTTAGAGTACTATTTTGGACTCTTTGAGAAAAAATGATAATTGATATTTTTGAAGGTGTTAGACTTCGGTTTTTGATTTTTTGCAAAAAATTGGAAAAATAGAAATTTGTATGTGTTAGTCTTCAATCACGGAATTTTTTGAGAAAAACATGAAAAATGAAGTATTTTGCTCGTTTTAGAGAAATATTTAGGTCTTTTTTAGAAAAAATGATAATTGATATTTTTGAAGGTGTTAGACTTCAGTTTTTGATTTTTCGCAAAAAATTGGAAAAATTGAAATTTGTATGTGTTAGTCTTCAATCCCGGAGTTTTTTGAGAAAAACATGAAAAATGAAGTATTTTGCTCATTTCAGAGAACTATTTTTGTCTTTTTTAGAAAAAATGATAATTGATATTTTTGAAGGTGTTACACTTAAGTTTTTTATTTTTTGCAAAAAATTGGGAAAATAGAAATTTGTATGTGTTAGTCTTCAATCACGGAATTTTTTGAGAAAAACATGAATAATGAAGTATTTTGCTCATTTCAGAGAACTATTTTTGTCTTTGTTAGAAAAAATGATAATTGATATTTTTGAAGGTGTTAGACTTCATTTTTTGATTTTTTGCAAAAAATAGGAAAAATGAAAATTTGTATGTGTTAGTCTTCAATCACGACGTTTTTTGAGAAAAACATGGAAAATGAAGTATTTTGCTCATTTTAGAGAACTATTTTGGACTCTTTTAGAAAAAATGATAATTGATATTTTTGAAGGTGTTAGACTTCAGTTTTTGATTTTCTGCAAAAAATAGGAAAAATAGAAATTTGTATGTGTTAGTCTTCAATCACGGAGTTTTTCGAGAAAAACATGAAAAATGAAGTATTTTGTTCATTTTAGAGAACTATTTTGGTCTTTTTTAGAAAAAATGATAATTGATATTTTTGAAGGCGTTAGACTTCAGTTTTTGATTTTTTGCAAAAAATTGGGAAAATAGAAATTTGTATGTGTTAGTCTTCAATCACGAAATTTTTTTAGAAAAACATGAATAATGAAGTATTTTGCTCATTTTAGAGAACTATTTTTGTCTTTTTTAGAAAAAATGATAATTGATATTTTTGAAGGTGTTAGACTTCAGTTTTTGATTTTATGCAAAAAATTGGAAAAATAGAAATTTGTATGTGTTAGTCTTCAATTCCGGAGTTTTTTGAGAAAAACATGAAAAATGAAGTATTTTGCTCATTTTAGAGAACTATTTTGGACTCTTTTAGAAAAAATGATAATTGATATTTTTGAAGGTGTTACACTTAAGTTTTTTATTTTTTGCAAAAAATTGGGAAAATAGAAATTTGTATGTGTTAGTCTTCAATCACGGAATTTTTTGAGAAAAACATGAATAATGAACTATTTTGCTCATTTCAGAGAACTATTTTTGTATTTGTTAGAAAAAATGATAATTGATATTTTTGAAGGTGTTAGACTTCATTTTTTGATTTTTTGCAAAAAATAGGAAAAATAGAAATTTGTATGTGTTAGTCTTCAATCACGAAGTTTTTTGAGAAAAACATGAAAAATGAAGTATTTTGCTCATTTTAGAGAACTATTTTGGACTCTTTTAGAAAAAATGATAATTGATATTTTTGAAGGTGTTAGACTTCAGTTTTTGATTTTATGCAAAAAATAGGAAAAATAGAAATTTGTATGTGTTAGTCTTCAATCACGGAGTTTTTCGAGAAAAACATGAAAAAAGAAGTATTTTGCTCATTTTAGAGAACTATTTTGGTCTTTTTTAGAAATAATGATAATTGATATTTTTGAAGGCGTTAGACTTCAGTTTTTGATTTTTTGCAAAAAATTGGGAAAATAGAAATTTGTATGTGTTAGTCTTCAATCACGAATTTTTTTTAGAAAAACATGAATAATGAAGTATTTTGCTCATTTTAGAGAACTATTTTTGTCTTTTTTAGAAAAAATGATAATTGATATTTTTGAAGGTGTTAGACTTCAGTTTTTGATTTTATGCAAAAAATTGGAAAAATAGAAATTTGTATGTGTTAGTCTTCAATTCCGGAGTTTTTTGAGAAAAACATGAAAAATGAAGTATTTTGCTCATTTTAGAGAACTATTTTGGACTCTTTTAGAAAAAATGATAATTGATATTTTTGAAGGTGTTACACTTAAGTTTTTTATTTTTTGCAAAAAATTGGGAAAATAGAAATTTGTATGTGTTAGTCTTGAATCACGGAATTTTTTGAGAAAAACATGAATAATGAAGTATTTTGCTCATTTTAGAGAACTATTTTTGTCTTTTTTAGAAAAAATGATAATTGATATTTTGGAAGGTGTTAGACTTCAGTTTTTGATTTTATGCAAAAAATTGGAAAAATAAAAATTTGTATGTGTTAGTCTTCAATTCCGGAGTTTTTTGAGATAAACATGAAAAATGAAGTATTTTGCTCATTTTAGAGAACTATTTTGGTCTTTTTTAGAAAAAATGATAATTGATATTTTTGAAGGTGTTAGACTTCAGTTTTTGATTTTTTGCAAAAAATTGGAAAAATAGAAATTTGTATGTGTTAGTCTTAAATCCCGGAATTTTTTGAGAAAATCATGAAAAATGAAGTATTTTGCTCATTTTAGAGAACTATTTTTGTCTTTTTTAGAAAAAATGATAATTGATATTTTTGAAGGTGTTAGACTTCAGTTTTTTATTTTATGCAAAAAAAAGGAAAAATAGAAATTTGTATGTGTTAGTCTTCAATCCCGGAGTTTTTTGAGAAAAACATGAAAAATGAAGTATTTTGCTCATTTTAGAGAACTATTTTGGTCTTTTTTCGAAAAAATGATAATTGATATTTTTGAAGGTGTTAGACTTCAGTTTTTGATTTTTTGCAAATAATTGGAAAAATAGAAATTTGTATGTGTTAGTCTTAAATCCCGGAATTTTTTGAGAAAATCATGAAAAATGAAGTATTTTGCTCATTTTAGAGAACTATTTTTGTCTTTTTTAGAAAAAATGATAATTGATATTTTTGAAGGTGTTAGACTTCAGTTTTTTATTTTTTGCAAAAAATTGGAAAAATAGAAATTTGTATGTGTTAGTCTTAAATCCCGGAATTTTTTGAGAAAATCATGAAAAATGAAGTATTTTGCTCATTTTAGAGAACTATTTTTGTCTTTTTTAGAAAAAATGATAATTGATATTTTTGAAGGTGTTAGACTTCAGTTTTTTATTTTATGCAAAAAATTGGAAAAATAAAAATTTGTATGTGTTAGTCTTCAATCTCGGAGTTTTTTGAGATAAACATGAAAAATGAAGTATTTTGCTCATTTTAGAGAACTATTTTGGTCTTTTTTAGAAAAAATGATAATTGATATTTTTTAAGGTGTCAGACTTCATTTTTTGATTTTTTGCAAAAATTTGGAAAAATAGAAATTTGTATGTGTTAGTCTTCAATCACGAAGTTTTTTGAGAAAAACATGAAAAATTAAGTATTTTGCTCATTTTAGAGTACTATTTTGGACTCTTTGAGAAAAAATGATAATTGATATTTTTGAAGGTGTTAGACTTCGGTTTTTGATTTTTTGCAAAAAATTGGAAAAATAGAAATTTGTATGTGTTAGTCTTCAATCACGGAATTTTTTGAGAAAAACATGAAAAATGAAATATTTTGCTCGTTTTAGAGAACTATTTAGGTCTTTTTTAGAAAAAATGATAATTGATATTTTTGAAGGTGTTAGACTTCAGTTTTTGATTTTTCGCAAAAAATTGGAAAAAATGAAATTTGTATGTGTTAGTCTTCAATCCCGGAGTTTTTTGAGAAAAACATGAAAAATGAAGTATTTTGCTCATTTCAGAGAACTATTTTTGTCTTTTTTAGAAAAAATGATAATTGATATTTTTGAAGGTGTTACACTTAAGTTTTTTATTTTTTGCAAAAAATTGGGAAAATAGAAATTTGTATGTGTTAGTCTTCAATCACGGAATTTTTTGAGAAAAACATGAATAATGAAGTATTTTGCTCATTTCAGAGAACTATTTTTGTCTTTGTTAGAAAAAATGATAATTGATATTTTTGAAGGTGTTAGACTTCATTTTTTGATTTTTTGCAAAAAATTGGAAAAATAAAAATTTGTATGTGTTAGTCTTCAATAACGAAGTTTTTTGAGAAAAACATGAAAAATGAAGTATTTTGCTCATTTTAGAGAACTATTTTGGACTCTTTTAGAAAAAATGATAATTGATATTTTTGAAGGTGTTAGACTTCAATTTTTGATTTTCTGCAAAAAATAGGAAAAATAGAAATTTGTATGTGTTAGTCTTCAATCACGGAGTTTTTCGAGAAAAACATGAAAAATGAAGTATTTTGCTCATTTTAGAGAACTATTTTGGTCTTTTTTAGAAAAAATGATAATTGATATTTTTGAAAGCGTTAGACTTCAGTTTTTGATTTTTTGCAAAAAATTGGGAAAATAGAAATTTGTATGTGTTAGTCTTCAATCACGAAATTTTTTTAGAAAAACATGAATAATGAAGTATTTTGCTCATTTTAGAGAACTATTTTGGTCTTTTTTCGAAAAAATGATAATTGATATTTTTGAAGGTGTTAGACTTAAGTTTTTTATTTTTTGCAAAAAATTGGGAAAATAGAAATTTGTATGTGTTAGTCTTCAATCACGGATTTTTTTGAGAAAAACATGAAAAATGAAGTATTTTGCTCATTTCAGAGAACTATTTTTGCCTTTTTTAGAAAAAATGATAAGTGATATTTTTGAAGGTGTTAGACTTCAGTTTTTGATTTTATGCAAAAAATAGGAAAAATAGAAATTTGTATGTGTTAGTCTTCAATCCCGGAGTTTTTTGAGAAAAACATGAAAAATGAAGTATTTTGCTCATTTTAGAGAACTATTTTGGTCTTTTTTCGAAAAAATGATAATTGATATTTTTGAAGGTGTTAGACTTCAGTTTTTTATTTTTTGCAAAAAATTGGGAAAATAGAAATTTGTATGTGTTAGTCTTCAATCACGGAATTTTTTGAGAAAAACATGAATAATGAAGTATTTTGCTCATTTTAGAGAACTATTTTTGTCTTTTTTAGAAAAAATGATAAGTGATATTTTTGAAGGTGTTAGACTTCAGTTTTTGATTTTATGCAAAAAATTGGAAAAATAAAAATTTGTATGTGTTAGTCTTCAATGTCGGAGTTTTTTGAGATAAACATGAAAAATGAAGTATTTTGCTCATTTTAGAGAACTATTTTGGTCTTTTTTAGAAAAAATGATAATTGATATTTTTTAAGGTGTTAGACTTCATTTTTTGATTTTTTGCAAAAATTTGGAAAAATAGAAATTTGTATGTGTTAGTCTACAATCACGAAGTTTTTTGAGAAAAACATGAAAAATTAAGTATTTTGCTCATTTTAGAGTACTATTTTGGACTCTTTGAGAAAAAATGATAATTGATATTTTTGAAGGTGTTAGACTTCGGTTTTTGATTTTTTGCAAAAAATTGGAAAAATAGAAATTTGTATGTGTTAGTCTTCAATCACGGAATTTTTTGAGAAAAACATGAAAAATGAAGTATTTTGCTCGTTTTAGAGAAATATTTAGGTCTTTTTTAGAAAAAATGATAATTGATATTTTTGAAGGTGTTAGACTTCAGTTTTTGATTTTTCGCAAAAAATTGGAAAAATTGAAATTTGTATGTGTTAGTCTTCAATCCCGGAGTTTTTTGAGAAAAACATGAAAAATGAAGTATTTTGCTCATTTCAGAGAACTATTTTTGTCTTTTTTAGAAAAAATGATAATTGATATTTTTGAAGGTGTTACACTTAAGTTTTTTATTTTTTGCAAAAAATTGGGAAAATAGAAATTTGTATGTGTTAGTCTTCAATCACGGAATTTTTTGAGAAAAACATGAATAATGAAGTATTTTGCTCATTTCAGAGAACTATTTTTGTCTTTGTTAGAAAAAATGATAATTGATATTTTTGAAGGTGTTAGACTTCATTTTTTGATTTTTTGCAAAAAATAGGAAAAATAAAAATTTGTATGTGTTAGTCTTCAATCACGACGTTTTTTGAGAAAAACATGGAAAATGAAGTATTTTGCTCATTTTAGAGAACTATTTTGGACTCTTTTAGAAAAAATGATAATTGATATTTTTGAAGGTGTTAGACTTCAGTTTTTGATTTTCTGCAAAAAATAGGAAAAATAGAAATTTGTATGTGTTAGTCTTCAATCACGGAGTTTTTCGAGAAAAACATGAAAAATGAAGTATTTTTTCATTTTAGAGAACTATTTTGGTCTTTTTTAGAAAAAATGATAATTGATATTTTTGAAGGCGTTAGACTTCAGTTTTTGATTTTTTGCAAAAAATTGGGAAAATAGAAATTTGTATGTGTTAGTCTTCAATCACGAAATTTTTTTAGAAAAACATGAATAATGAAGTATTTTGCTCATTTTAGAGAACTATTTTTGTCTTTTTTAGAAAAAATGATAATTGATATTTTTGAAGGTGTTAGACTTCAGTTTTTGATTTTATGCAAAAAATTGGAAAAATAGAAATTTGTATGTGTTAGTCTTCAATTCCGGAGTTTTTTGAGAAAAACATGAAAAATGAAGTATTTTGCTCATTTTAGAGAACTATTTTGGACTCTTTTAGAAAAAATGATAATTGATATTTTTGAAGGTGTTACACTTAAGTTTTTTATTTTTTGCAAAAAATTGGGAAAATAGAAATTTGTATGTGTTAGTCTTCAATCACGGAATTTTTTGAGAAAAACATGAATAATGAACTATTTTGCTCATTTCAGAGAACTATTTTTGTCTTTGTTAGAAAAAATGATAATTGATATTTTTGAAGGTGTTAGACTTCATTTTTTGATTTTTTGCAAAAAATAGGAAAAATAGAAATTTGTATGTGTTAGTCTTCAATCACGAAGTTTTTTGAGAAAAACATGAAAAATGAAGTATTTTGCTCATTTTAGAGAACTATTTTGGACTCTTTTAGAAAAAATGATAATTGATATTTTTGAAGGTGTTAGACTTCAGTTTTTGATTTTATGCAAAAAATAGGAAAAATAGAAATTTGTATGTGTTAGTCTTCAATCACGGAGTTTTTCGAGAAAAACATGAAAAAAGAAGTATTTTGCTCATTTTAGAGAACTATTTTGGTCTTTTTTAGAAATAATGATAATTGATATTTTTGAAGGCGTTAGACTTCAGTTTTTGATTTTTTGCAAAAAATTGGGAAAATAGAAATTTGTATGTGTTAGTCTTCAATCACGAAATTTTTTTAGAAAAACATGAATAATGAAGTATTTTGCTCATTTTAGAGAACTATTTTTGTCTTTTTTAGAAAAAATGATAATTGATATTTTTGAAGGTGTTAGACTTCAGTTTTTGATTTTATGCAAAAAATTGGAAAAATAGAAATTTGTATGTGTTAGTCTTCAATTCCGGAGTTTTTTGAGAAAAACATGAAAAATGAAGTATTTTGCTCATTTTAGAGAACTATTTTGGACTCTTTTAGAAAAAATGATAATTGATATTTTTGAAGGTGTTACACTTAAGTTTTTTATTTTTTGCAAAAAATTGGGAAAATAGAAATTTGTATGTGTTAGTCTTCAATCACGGAATTTTTTGAGAAAAACATGAATAATGAACTATTTTGCTCATTTCAGAGAACTATTTTTGTCTTTGTTAGAAAAAATGATAATTGATATTTTTGAAGGTGTTAGACTTCATTTTTTGATTTTTTGCAAAAAATAGGAAAAATAGAAATTTGTATGTGTTAGTCTTCAATCACGAAGTTTTTTGAGAAAAACATGAAAAATGAAGTATTTTGCTCATTTTAGAGAACTATTTTGGACTCTTTTAGAAAAAATGATAATTGATATTTTTGAAGGAGTTAGACTTCAGTTTTTGATTTTATGCAAAAAATAGGAAAAATAGAAATTTGTATGTGTTAGTCTTCAATCACGGAGTTTTTCGAGAAAAACATGAAAAAAGAAGTATTTTGCTCATTTTAGAGAACTATTTTGGTCTTTTTTAGAAAAAATGATAATTGATATTTTTGAAGGCGTTAGACTTCAGTTTTTGATTTTTTGCAAAAAATTGGGAAAATAGAAATTTGTATGTGTTAGTCTTCAATCACGAAATTTTTTTAGAAAAACATGAATAATGAAGTATTTTGCTCATTTTAGAGAACTATTTTTGTCTTTTTTAGAAAAAATGATAATTGATATTTTTGAAGGTGTTAGACTTCAGTTTTTGATTTTATGCAAAAAATTGGAAAAATAGAAATTTGTATGTGTTAGTCTTCAATTCCGGAGTTTTTTGAGATAAACATGAAAAATGAAGTATTTTGCTCATTTTAGAGAACTATTTTGGTCTTTTTGAGAAAAAAATGATAATTGATATTTTTGAAGGTGTTAGACTTCATTTTTTAACTTTTTGCAAAAAATAGGAAAAATAGAAATTTGTATGTGTTAGTCTTCAATCACGAAGTTTTTTGAGAAAAACATGAAAAATGAATTATTTTGCTCATTTTAGAGAACTATTTTGGACTCTTTTAGAAAAAATGATAATTGATATTTTTGAAGGTGTTATTAGACTTCAGTTTTTGATTTTTTGCAAAAAATAGGAAAAATAGAAATTTGTATGTGTTAGTCTTCAATCACGGAGTTTTTCGAGAAAAACATGAAAAAAGATGTATTTTGCTCATTTTAGAGAATAATTTGGGCTTTTTTAGAAAAAATGATAATTGATATTTTTGAAGGCGTTAGACTTCAGTTTTTGATTTTTTGCAAAAAATTGGGAAAATAGAAATTTGTATGTGTTAGTCTTCAATCACGAAATTTTTTTAGAAAAACATGAATAATGAAGTATTTTGCTCATTTTAGAGAACTATTTTGGTCTTTTTGAGAAAAAAATGATAATTGATATTTTTGAAGGTGTTAGACTTCATTTTTTAACTTTTTGCAAAAAATAGGAAAAATAGAAATTTGTATGTGTTAGTCTTCAATCACGAAGTTTTTTGAGAAAAACAAGAAAAATGAAGTATTCTGCTCATTTTAGAGAACTATTTTGGACTCTTTTAGAAAAAATGATAATTGATATTTTTGAAGGTGTTAGACTTCAGTTTTTGATTTTTCGCAAAAAATTGGAAAAATAGAAATTTGTATGTGTTAGTCTTCAATCCCGGAGTTTTTTGAGAAAAACATGAAAAATGAAGTATTTTGCTCGTTTTAGAGAACTATTTAGGTCTTTTTTAGAAAAAATGATAATTGATATTTTTGAAGGTGTTAGACTTCAGTTTTTGATTTTTCGCAAAAAATTGGAAAAATTGAAATTTGTATGTGTTAGTCTTCAATCCCGGAGTTTTTGGAGAAAAACATGAAAAATGAAGTATTTTGCTCATTTCAGAGAACTATTATTGTCTGTTTTAGAAAAAATGATAATTGATATTTTTGAAGGTGTTACACTTAAGTTTTTTATTTTTTGCAAAAAATTGGGAAAATAGAAATTTGTATGTGTTAGTCTTCAATCACGGAATTTTTTGAGAAAAACATGAATAATGAAGTATTTTGCTCATTTCAGAGAACTATTTTTGTCTTTGTTAGAAAAAATGATAATTGATATTTTTGAAGGTGTTAGACTTCAGTTTTTGATTTTATGCAAAAAATAGGAAAAATAGAAATTTGTATGTGTTAGTCTTCAATCACGGAGTTTTTCGAGAAAAACATGAAAAATGAAGTATTTTGCTCATTTTAGAGAACTATTTTGGTCTTTTTTAGAAAAAATGATAATTGATATTTTTGAAGGCGTTAGACTTCAGTTTTTGATTTTTTGCAAAAAATTGGGAAAATAGAAATATGTATGTGTTAGTCTTCAATCACGAAATTTTTTTAGAAAAACATGAATAATGAAGTATTTTGCTCATTTTAGAGAACTATTTTTGTCTTTTTTAGAAAAAATGATAATTGATATTTTTGAAGGTGTTAGACTTCAGTTTTTGATTTTATGCAAAAAATTGGTAAAATAGAAATTTGTATGTGTTAGTCTTCAATTCCGGAGTTTTTTGAGATAAACATGAAAAATGAAGTATTTTGCTCATTTTAGAGAACTATTTTGGTCTTTTTTAGAAAAAAATGATAATTGATATTTTTGAAGGTGTTAGACTTCATTTTGTAACTTTTTGCAAAAAATAGGAAAAATAGAAATTTGTATGTGTTAGTCTTCAATCACGAAGTTTTTTGAGAAAAACATGAAAAATGAAGTATTTTGCTCATTTTAGAGAACTATTTTGGACTCTTTTAGAAAAAATGATAATTGATATTTTTGAAGGTGTTAGACTTCAGTTTTTGATTTTTTGCAAAAAATTGGAAAAATAGAAATTTGTATGTGTTAGTCTTAAATCCCGGAGTTTTTTGAGAAAAACATGAAAAATGAAGTATTTTTCTCATTTTAGAGAACTATTTTGGTCTTTTTTAGAAAAAATGATAATTGATATTTTTGAAGGTGTTAGACTTCATTTTTTGATTTTTTACAAAAATTAGGAAAAATAGAAATTTGTATGTGTTAGTCTTCAATCACGAAGTTTTTTGAGAAAAACATGAAAAATTAAGTATTTTGCTCATTTTAGAGTACTATTTTGGACTCTTTGAGAAAAAATGATAATTGATATTTTTGAAGGTGTTAGACTTCGGTTTTTGATTTTTTGCAAAAAATTGGAAAAATAGAAATTTGTATGTGTTAGTCTTCAATCACGGAATTTTTTGAGAAAAACATGAAAAATGAAGTATTTTGCTCGTTTTAGAGAACTATTTAGGTCTTTTTTAGAAAAAATGATAATTGATATTTTTGAAGGTGTTAGACTTCAGTTTTTGATTTTTCGCAAAAAATTGGAAAAATTGAAATTTGTATGTGTTAGTCTTCAATCCCGGAGTTTTTTGAGAAAAACATGAAAAATGAAGTATTTTGCTCATTTCAGAGAACTATTTTTGTCTTTTTTAGAAAAAATGATAATTGATATTTTTGAAGGTGTTACACTTAAGTTTTTTATTTTTTGCAAAAAATTGGGAAAATAGAAATTTGTATGTGTTAGTCTTCAATCACGGAATTTTTTGAGAAAAACATGAATAATGAAGTATTTTGCTCATTTCAGAGAACTATTTTTGTCTTAGTTAGAAAAAATGATAATTGATATTTTTGAAGGTGTTAGACTTCATTTTTTGATTTTTTGCAAAAAATAGGAAAAATAGAAATTTTTATGTGTTAGTCTTCAATCACAAAGTTTTTTGAGAAAAACATGAAAAATGAAGTATTTTGCTCATTTTAGAGAACTATTTTGGTCTTTTTTAGAAAAAATGATAATTGATATTTTTGAAGGTGTTAGACTTCATTTTATAACTTTTTGCAAAAAATAGGAAAAATAGAAATTTATATGTGTTAGTCTTCAATCACGAAGTTTTTTGAGAAAAACATGAAAAATGAAGTATTCTGCTCATTTTAGAGAACTATTTTGGACTCTTTTAGAAAAAATGATAATTGATATTTTTGAAGGTGTTAGACTTCAGTTTTTGATTTTTTGCAAAAAATTGGAAAAATAGAAATTTGTATGTGTTAGTCTTAAATCCCGGAGTTTTTTGAGAAAAACATGAAAAATGAAGTATTTTGCTCATTTTAGAGAACTATTTTGGTCTTTTTTAGAAAAAATGATAATTGATATTTTTGAAGGTGTTAGACTTCATTTTTTGATTTTTTACAAAAAATAGGAAAAATAGAAATTTGTATGTGTTAGTCTTCAATCACGAAGTTTTTTGAGAAAAACATGAAAAATGAAGTATTTTGCTCATTTTAGAGAACTATTTTGGACTCTTTTAGAAAAAATGATAATTGATATTTTTTAAGGTGTTAGACTTCATTTTTTGATTTTTTGCAAAAAATTGGAAAAATAGAAATTTGTATGTGTTAGTCTTCAATCACGGAATTTTTTGAGAAAAACATGAAAAATGAAGTATTTTGCTCATTTTAGAGTACTATTTTGGACTCTTTTAGAAAAAATGATAATTGATATTTTTGAAGGTGTTAGACTTCAGTTTTTGATTTTTCGCAAAAAATTGGAAAAATAGAAATTTGTATGTGTTAGTCTTCAATCCCGGAGTTTTTTTGAGAAAAACATGAAAAATGAAGTATTTTGCTCATTTTAGAGAACTATTTTGGTCTTTTTTAGAAAAAATGATAATTGATATTTTTGAAGGTGTTAGACTTCATTTTTTGATTTTTTACAAAAAATAGGAAAAATAGAAATTTGTATGTGTTAGTCTTCAATCACGAAGTTTTTTGAGAAAAACATGAAAAATGAAGTATTTTGCTCATTTTAGAGAACTATTTTGGACTTTTTTAGAAAAAATGATAATTGATATTTTTGAAGGTGTTAGACTTCATTTTTTGATTTTTTACAAAAAATAGGAAAAATAGAAATTTGTATGTGTTAGTCTTCAATCACGAAGTTTTTTGAGAAAAACATGAAAAATGAATTATTTTGCTCATTTTAGAGAACTATTTTGGACTCTTTTAGAAAAAATGATAATTGATATTTTTGAAGGTGTTATTAGACTTCAGTTTTTGATTTTTTGCAAAAAATAGGAAAAATAGAAATTTGTATGTGTTAGTCTTCAATCACGGAGTTTTTCGAGAAAAACATGAAAAAAGATGTATTTTGCTCATTTTAGAGAATAATTTGGGCTTTTTTAGAAAAAATGATAATTGATATTTTTGAAGGCGTTAGACTTCAGTTTTTGATTTTTTGCAAAAAATTGGGAAAATAGAAATTTGTATGTGTTAGTCTTCAATCACGAAATTTTTTTAGAAAAACATGAATAATGAAGTATTTTGCTCATTTTAGAGAACTATTTTGGTCTTTTTGAGAAAAAAATGATAATTGATATTTTTGAAGGTGTTAGACTTCATTTTTTAACTTTTTGCAAAAAATAGGAAAAATAGAAATTTGTATGTGTTAGTCTTCAATCACGAAGTTTTTTGAGAAAAACATGAAAAATGAAGTATTCTGCTCATTTTAGAGAACTATTTTGGACTCTTTTAGAAAAAATGATAATTGATATTTTTGAAGGTGTTAGACTTCAGTTTTTGATTTTTCGCAAAAAATTGGAAAAATAGAAATTTGTATGTGTTAGTCTTCAATCCCGGAGTTTTTTGAGAAAAACATGAAAAATGAAGTATTTTGCTCGTTTTAGAGAACTATTTAGGTCTTTTTTAGAAAAAATGATAATTGATATTTTTGAAGGTGTTAGACTTCAGTTTTTGATTTTTCGCAAAAAATTGGAAAAATTGAAATTTGTATGTGTTAGTCTTCAATCCCGGAGTTTTTGGAGAAAAACATGAAAAATGAAGTATTTTGCTCATTTCAGAGAACTATTATTGTCTGTTTTAGAAAAAATGATAATTGATATTTTTGAAGGTGTTACACTTAAGTTTTTTATTTTTTGCAAAAAATTGGGAAAATAGAAATTTGTATGTGTTAGTCTTCAATCACGGAATTTTTTGAGAAAAACATGAATAATGAAGTATTTTGCTCATTTCAGAGAACTATTTTTGTCTTTGTTAGAAAAAATGATAATTGATATTTTTGAAGGTGTTAGACTTCAGTTTTTGATTTTATGCAAAAAATAGGAAAAATAGAAATTTGTATGTGTTAGTCTTCAATCACGGAGTTTTTCGAGGAAAACATGAAAAATGAAGTATTTTGCTCATTTTAGAGAACTATTTTGGTCTTTTTTAGAAAAAATGATAATTGATATTTTTGAAGGCGTTAGACTTCAGTTTTTGATTTTTTGCAAAAAATTGGGAAAATAGAAATATGTATGTGTTAGTCTTCAATCACGAAATTTTTTTAGAAAAACATGAATAATGAAGTATTTTGCTCATTTTAGAGAACTATTTATGTCTTTTTTAGAAAAAATGATAATTGATATTTTTGAAGGTGTTAGACTTCAGTTTTTGATTTTATGCAAAAAATTGGTAAAATAGAAATTTGTATGTGTTAGTCTTCAATTCCGGAGTTTTTTGAGATAAACATGAAAAATGAAGTATTTTGCTCATTTTAGAGAACTATTTTGGTCTTTTTTAGAAAAAAATGATAATTGATATTTTTGAAGGTGTTAGACTTCATTTTGTAACTTTTTGCAAAAAATAGGAAAAATAGAAATTTGTATGTGTTAGTCTTCAATCACGAAGTTTTTTGAGAAAAACATGAAAAATGAAGTATTTTGCTCATTTTAGAGAACTATTTTGGACTCTTTTAGAAAAAATGATAATTGATATTTTTGAAGGTGTTAGACTTCAGTTTTTGATTTTTTGCAAAAAATTGGAAAAATAGAAATTTGTATGTGTTAGTCTTAAATCCCGGAGTTTTTTGAGAAAAACATGAAAAATGAAGTATTTTTCTCATTTTAGAGAACTATTTTGGTCTTTTTTAGAAAAAATGATAATTGATATTTTTGAAGGTGTTAGACTTCATTTTTTGATTTTTTACAAAAATTAGGAAAAATAGAAATTTGTATGTGTTAGTCTTCAATCACGAAGTTTTTTGAGAAAAACATGAAAAATTAAGTATTTTGCTCATTTTAGAGTACTATTTTGGACTCTTTGAGAAAAAATGATAATTGATATTTTTGAAGGTGTTAGACTTCGGTTTTTGATTTTTTGCAAAAAATTGGAAAAATAGAAATTTGTATGTGTTAGTCTTCAATCACGGAATTTTTTGAGAAAAACATGAAAAATGAAATATTTTGCTCGTTTTAGAGAACTATTTAGGTCTTTTTTAGAAAAAATGATAATTGATATTTTTGAAGGTGTTAGACTTCAGTTTTTGATTTTTCGCAAAAAATTGGAAAAATTGAAATTTGTATGTGTTAGTCTTCAATCCCGGAGTTTTTTGAGAAAAACATGAAAAATGAAGTATTTTGCTCATTTCAGAGAACTATTTTTGTCTTTTTTAGAAAAAATGATAATTGATATTTTTGAAGGTGTTACACTTAAGTTTTTTATTTTTTGCAAAAAATTGGGAAAATAGAAATTTGTATGTGTTAGTCTTCAATCACGGAATTTTTTGAGAAAAACATGAATAATGAAGTATTTTGCTCATTTCAGAGAACTATTTTTGTCTTAGTTAGAAAAAATGATAATTGATATTTTTGAAGGTGTTAGACTTCATTTTTTGATTTTTTGCAAAAAATAGGAAAAATAGAAATTTTTATGTGTTAGTCTTCAATCACAAAGTTTTTTGAGAAAAACATGAAAAATGAAGTATTTTGCTCATTTTAGAGAACTATTTTGGTCTTTTTTAGAAAAAATGATAATTGATATTTTTGAAGGTGTTAGACTTCATTTTATAACTTTTTGCAAAAAATAGGAAAAATAGAAATTTGTATGTGTTAGTCTTCAATCACGAAGTTTTTTGAGAAAAACATGAAAAATGAAGTATTCTGCTCATTTTAGAGAACTATTTTGGACTCTTTTAGAAAAAATGATAATTGATATTTTTGAAGGTGTTAGACTTCAGTTTTTGATTTTTTGCAAAAAATTGGAAAAATAGAAATTTGTATGTGTTAGTCTTAAATCCCGGAGTTTTTTGAGAAAAACATGAAAAATGAAGTATTTTGCTCATTTTAGAGAACTATTTTGGTCTTTTTTAGAAAAAATGATAATTGATATTTTTGAAGGTGTTAGACTTCATTTTTTGATTTTTTACAAAAAATAGGAAAAATAGAAATTTGTATGTGTTAGTCTTCAATCACGAAGTTTTTTGAGAAAAACATGAAAAATGAAGTATTTTGCTCATTTTAGAGAACTATTTTGGACTCTTTTAGAAAAAATGATAATTGATATTTTTTAAGGTGTTAGACTTCATTTTTTGATTTTTTGCAAAAAATTGGAAAAATAGAAATTTGTATGTGTTAGTCTTCAATCACGGAATTTTTTGAGAAAAACATGAAAAATGAAGTATTTTGCTCATTTTAGAGTACTATTTTGGACTCTTTTAGAAAAAATGATAATTGATATTTTTGAAGGTGTTAGACTTCAGTTTTTGATTTTTCGCAAAAAATTGGAAAAATAGAAATTTGTATGTGTTAGTCTTCAATCCCGGAGTTTTTTTGAGAAAAACATGAAAAATGAAGTATTTTGCTCATTTTAGAGAACTATTTTGGTCTTTTTTAGAAAAAATGATAATTGATATTTTTGAAGGTGTTAGACTTCATTTTTTGATTTTTTACAAAAAATAGGAAAAATAGAAATTTGTATGTGTTAGTCTTCAATCACGAAGTTTTTTGAGAAAAACATGAAAAATGAAGTATTTTGCTCATTTTAGAGAACTATTTTGGACTTTTTTAGAAAAAATGATAATTGATATTTTTTAAGGTGTTAGACTTCATTTTTTGATTTTTTGCAAAAAATTGGAAAAATAGAAATTTGTATGTGTTAGTCTTCAATCACGGAATTTTTTTAGAAAAACATGAAAAATGAAGTATTTTGCTCATTTTAGAGTACTATTTTGGACTCTTTTAGAAAAAATGATAATTGATATTTTTGAAGGTGTTAGACTTCAGTTTTTGATTTTTCGCAAAAAATTGGAAAAATAGAAATTTGTATGTGTTAGTCTTCAATCACGGAGTTTTTCGAGAAAAACATGAAAAAAGAAGTATTTTGCTCATTTTAGAGAACTATTTTGGTCTTTTTTAGAAAAAATGATAATTGATATTTTTGAAGGCGTTAGACTTCAGTTTTTGATTTTTTGCAAAAAATTGGGAAAATAGAAATTTGTATGTGTTAGTCTTCAATCCCGAAATTTTTTTAGAAAAACATGAATAATGAAGTATTTTGCTCATTTTAGAGAACTATTTTTGTCTTTTTTAGAAAAAATGGTAATTGATATTTTTGAAGGTGTTAGACTTCAGTTTTTGATTTTATGCAAAAAATTGGAAAAATAGAAATTTGTATATGTCAGTCTTCAATTCCGGAGTTTTTTGAGATAAACATGAAAAATGAAGTATTTTGCTCATTTTAGAGAACTATTTTGGTCTTTTTGAGAAAAAAATGATAATTGATATTTTTGAAGGTGTTAGACTTCATTTTTTAACTTTTTGCAAAAAATAGGAAAAATAGAAATTTGTATGTGTTAGTCTTCAATCACGAAGTTTTTTGAGAAAAACATGAAAAATGAAGTATTTTGCTCATTTTAGAGAACTATTTTGGACACTTTTAGAAAAAATGATAATTGATATTTTTGAAGGTGTTAGACTTCAGTTTTTGATTTTTTGCAAAAAATAGGAAAAATAGAAATTTGTATGTGTTAGTCTTCAATCACGGAGTTTTTCGAGAAAAACATGAAAAAAGAAGTATTTTGCTCATTTTAGAGAACTATTTTGGTCTTTTTTAGAAAAAATGATAATTGATATTTTTGAAGGCGTTAGATTTCAGTTTTTGATTTTTTGCAAAAAATTGGGAAAATAGAAATTTGTATGTGTTAGTCTTCAATCACGAAATTTTTTTAGAAAAACATGAATAATGAAGTATTTTGCTCATTTTAGAGAACTATTTTTGTCTTTTTTAGAAAAAATGATAATTGATATTTTTGAAGGTGTTAGACTTCAGTTTTTGATTTTATGCAAAAAATTGGAAAAATAGAAATTTGTATGTGTTAGTCTTCAATTCCGGAGTTTTTTGAGATAAACATGAAAAATGAAGTATTTTGCTCATTTTAGAGAACTATTTTTGTCTTTTTGAGAAAAAAATGATAATTGATATTTTTGAAGGTGTTAGACTTCATTTTTTAACTTTTTGCAAAAAATAGGAAAAATAGAAATTTGTATGTGTTAGTCTTCAATCACGAAGTTTTTTGAGAAAAACATGAAAAATGAAGTATTCTGCTCATTTTAGAGAACTATTTTGGACTCTTTTAGAAAAAATGATAATTGATATTTTTGAAGGTGTTAGACTTCAGTTTTTGATTTTTTGCAAAAAATTGGAAAAATAGAAATTTGTATGTGTTAGTCTTAAATCCCGGAGTTTTTTGAGAAAAACATGAAAAATGAAGTATTTTGCTCATTTTAGAGAACTATTTTGGTCTTTTTTAGAAAAAATGATAATTGATATTTTTGAAGGTGTTAGACTTCATTTTTTGATTTTTTACAAAAAATAGGAAAAATAGAAATTTGTATGTGTTAGTCTTCAATCACGAAGTTTTTTGAGAAAAACATGAAAAATGAAGTATTTTGCTCATTTTAGAGAACTATTTTGGACTCTTTTAGAAAAAATGATAATTGATATTTTTTAAGGTGTTAGACTTCATTTTTTGATTTTTTGCAAAAAATTGGAAAAATAGAAATTTGTATGTGTTAGTCTTCAATCACGGAATTTTTTGAGAAAAACATGAAAAATGAAGTATTTTGCTCATTTTAGAGTACTATTTTGGACTCTTTTAGAAAAAATGATAATTGATATTTTTGAAGGTGTTAGACTTCAGTTTTTGATTTTTCGCAAAAAATTGGAAAAATAGAAATTTGTATGTGTTAGTCTTCAATCCCGGAGTTTTTTTGAGAAAAACATGAAAAATGAAGTATTTTGCTCATTTTAGAGAACTATTTTGGTCTTTTTTAGAAAAAATGATAATTGATATTTTTGAAGGTGTTAGACTTCATTTTTTGATTTTTTACAAAAAATAGGAAAAATAGAAATTTGTATGTGTTAGTCTTCAATCACGAAGTTTTTTGAGAAAAACATGAAAAATGAAGTATTTTGCTCATTTTAGAGAACTATTTTGGACTTTTTTAGAAAAAATGATAATTGATATTTTTTAAGGTGTTAGACTTCATTTTTTGATTTTTTGCAAAAAATTGGAAAAATAGAAATTTGTATGTGTTAGTCTTCAATCACGGAATTTTTTTAGAAAAACATGAAAAATGAAGTATTTTGCTCATTTTAGAGTACTATTTTGGACTCTTTTAGAAAAAATGATAATTGATATTTTTGAAGGTGTTAGACTTCAGTTTTTGATTTTTCGCAAAAAATTGGAAAAATAGAAATTTGTATGTGTTAGTCTTCAATCCCGGAGTTTTTTGAGAAAAACATGAAAAATGAAGTATTTTGCTCGTTTTAGAGAACTATTTAGGTCTTTTTTAGAAAAAATGATAATTGATATTTTTGAAGGTGTTAGACTTCAGTTTTTGATTTTTCGCAAAAAATTGGAAAAATTGAAATTTGTATGTGTTAGTCTTCAATCCCGGAGTTTTTTGAGAAAAACATGAAAAATGAAGTATTTTGCTCATTTCAGAGAACTATTATTGTCTTTTTTAGAAAAAATGATAATTGATATTTTTGAAGGTGTTACACTTAAGTTTTTTATTTTTTGCAAAAAATTGGGAAAATAGAAATTTGTATGTGTTAGTCTTCAATCACGGAATTTTTTGAGAAAAACATGAATAATGAAGTATTTTGCTCATTTCAGAGAACTATTTTTGTCTTTGTTAGAAAAAATGATAATTGATATTTTTGAAGGTGTTAGACTTCAGTTTTCGATTTTATGCAAAAAATAGGAAAAATAGAAATTTGTATGTGTTAGTCTTCAATCACGGAGTTTTTCGAGAATAACATGAAAAATGAAGTATTTTGCTCATTTTAGAAAACTATTTTGGTCTTTTTTAGAAAAAATGATAATTGATATTTTTGAAGGCGTTAGACTTCAGTTTTTGATTTTTTGCAAACAATTGGGAAAATAGAAATTTGTATGTGTTAGTCTTCCATCACGAAATTTTTTTAGAAAAACATGAATAATGAAGTATTTTGCTCATTTTAGAGAACTATTTTTGTCTTTTTTAGAAAAAATGATAATTGATATTTTTGAAGGTGTTAGACTTCAGTTTTTGATTTTATGCAAAAAATTGGAAAAATAGAAACTTGTATGTGTTAGTCTTCAATTCCGGAGTTTTTTGAGATAAACATGAAAAATGAAGTATTTTGCTCATTTTAGAGAACTATTTTGGTCTTTTTGAGAAAAAAATGATAATTGATATTTTTGAAGGTGTTAGACTTCATTTTTTAACTTTTTGCAAAAAATAGGAAAAATAGAAATTTGTATGTGTTAGTCTTCAATCACGAAGTTTTTTGAGAAAAACATGAAAAATGAAGTATTCTGCTCATTTTAGAGAACTATTTTGGACTCTTTTAGAAAAAATGATAATTGATATTTTTGAAGGTGTTAGACTTCAGTTTTTGATTTTTTGCAAAAAATTGGAAAAATAGAAATTTGTATGTGTAGTCTTAAATCCCGGAGTTTTTTGAGAAAAACATGAAAAATGAAGTATTTTGCTCATTTTAGAGAACTATTTTGGTCTTTTTTAGAAAAAATGATAATTGATATTTTTGAAGGTGTTAGACTTCATTTTTTGATTTTTTACAAAAAATAGGAAAAATAGAAATTTGTATGTGTTAGTCTTCAATCACGAAGTTTTTTGAGAAAAACATGAAAAATGAAGTATTTTGCTCATTTTAGAGAACTATTTTGGACTCTTTTAGAAAAAATGATAATTGATATTTTTTAAGGTGTTAGACTTCATTTTTTGATTTTTTGCAAAAAATTGGAAAAATAGAAATTTGTATGTGTTAGTCTTCAATCACGGAATTTTTTGAGAAAAACATGAAAAATGAAGTATTTTGCTCATTTTAGAGTACTATTTTGGACTCTTTTAGAAAAAATGATAATTGATATTTTTGAAGGTGTTAGACTTCAGTTTTTGATTTTTCGCAAAAAAATGGAAAAATAGAAATTTGTATGTGTTAGTCTTCAATCCCGGAGTTTTTTGAGAAAAACATGAAAAATAAAGTATTTTGCTCGTTTTAGAGAACTATTTAGGTCTTTTTTAGAAAAAATGATAATTGATATTTTTGAAGGTGTTAGACTTCAGTTTTTGATTTTTCGCAAAAAATTGGAAAAATTGAAATTTGTATGTGTTAGTCTTCAATCCCGGAGTTTTTTGAGAAAAACATGAAAAATGAAGTATTTTGCTCATTTCAGAGAACTATTATTGTCTTTTTTAGAAAAAATGATAATTGATATTTTTGAAGGTGTTACACTTAAGTTTTTTATTTTTTGCAAAAAATTGGGAAAATAGAAATTTGTATGTGTTAGTCTTCAATCACGGAATTTTTTGAGAAAAACATGAATAATGAAGTATTTTGCTCATTTCAGAGAACTATTTTTGTCTTTGTTAGAAAAAATGATAATTGATATTTTTGAAGGTGTTAGACTTCAGTTTTTGATTTTATGCAAAAAATAGGAAAAATAGAAATTTGTATGTGTTAGTCTTCAATCACGGAGTTTTTCGAGAAAAACATGAAAAATGAAGTATTTTGCTCATTTTAGAGAACTATTTTGGTCTTTTTTAGAAAAAATGATAATTGACATTTTTGAAGGCGTTAGACTTCAGTTTTTGATTTTTTGCAAACAATTGGGAAAAGAGAAATTTGTATGTGTTAGTCTTCCATCACGAAATTTTTTTAGAAAAACATGAATAATGAAGTATTTTGCTCATTTTAGAGAACTATTTTTGTCTTTTTTAGAAAAAATGATAATTGATATTTTTGAAGGTGTTAGACTTCAGTTTTTGATTTTATGCAAAAAATTGGAAAAATAGAAATTTGTATGTGTTAGTCTTCAATTCCGGAGTTTTTTGAGATAAACATGAAAAATGAAGTATTTTGCTCATTTTAGAGAACTATTTTGGTCTTTTTGAGAAAAAAATGATAATTGATATTTTTGAAGGTGTTAGACTTCATTTTTTAACTTTTTGCAAAAAATAGGAAAAATAGAAATTTGTATGTGTTAGTCTTCAATCACGAAGTTTTTTGAGAAAAACATGAAAAATGAAGTATTCTGCTCATTTTAGAGAACTATTTTGGACTCTTTTAGAAAAAATGATAATTGATATTTTTGAAGGTGTTAGACTTCAGTTTTTGATTTTTTGCAAAAAATTGGAAAAATAGAAATTTGTATGTGTTAGTCTTAAATCCCGGAGTTTTTTGAGAAAAACATGAAAAATGAAGTATTTTGCTCATTTTAGAGAACTATTTTGGTCTTTTTTAGAAAAAATGATAATTGATATTTTTGAAGGTGTTAGACTTCATTTTTTGATTTTTTACAAAAAATAGGAAAAATAGAAATTTGTATGTGTTAGTCTTCAATCACGAAGTTTTTTGAGAAAAACATGAAAAATGAAGTATTTTGCTCATTTTAGAGAACTATTTTGGACTCTTTTAGAAAAAATGATAATTGATATTTTTTAAGGTGTTAGACTTCATTTTTTGATTTTTTGCAAAAAATTGGAAAAATAGAAATTTGTATGTGTTAGTCTTCAATCACGGAATTTTTTGAGAAAAACATGAAAAATGAAGTATTTTGCTCATTTTAGAGTACTATTTTGGACTCTTTTAGAAAAAATGATAATTGATATTTTTGAAGGTGTTAGACTTCAGTTTTTGATTTTTCGCAAAAAATTGGAAAAATAGAAATTTGTATGTGTTAGTCTTCAATCCCGGAGTTTTTTGAGAAAAACATGAAAAATGAAGTATTTTGCTCGTTTTAGAGAACTATTTAGGTCTTTTTTAGAAAAAATGATAATTCATATTTTTGAAGGTGTTAGACTTCAGTTTTTGATTTTTCGCAAAAAATTTAAAAAATTGAAATTTGTATGTGTTAGTCTTCAATCCCGGAGTTTTTTGAGAAAAACATGAAAAATGAAGTATTTTGCTCATTTCAGAGAACTATTATTGTCTTTTTTAGAAAAAATGATAATTGATATTTTTGAAGGTGTTACACTTAAGTTTTTTATTTTTTGCAAAAAATTGGGAAAATAGAAATTTGTATGTGTTAGTCTTCAATCACGGAATTTTTTGAGAAAAACATGAATAATGAAGTATTTTGCTCATTTCAGAGAACTATTTTTGTCTTTGTTAGAAAAAATGATAATTGATATTTTTGAAGGTGTTAGACTTCAGTTTTTGATTTTATGCAAAAAATAGGAAAAATAGAAATTTGTATGTGTTAGTCTTCAATCACGGAGTTTTTCGAGAAAAACATGAAAAATGAAGTATTTTGCTCATTTTAGAGAACTATTTTGGTCTTTTTTAGAAAAAATGATAATTGACATTTTTGAAGGCGTTAGACTTCAGTTTTTGATTTTTTGCAAACAATTGGGAAAAGAGAAATTTGTATGTGTTAGTCTTCCATCACGAAATTTTTTTAGAAAAACATGAATAATGAAGTATTTTGCTCATTTTAGAGAACTATTTTTGTCTTTTTTAGAAAAAATGATAATTGATATTTTTGAAGGTGTTAGACTTCAGTTTTTGATTTTATGCAAAAAATTGGAAAAATAGAAATTTGTATGTGTTAGTCTTCAATTCCGGAGTTTTTTGAGATAAACATGAAAAATGAAGTATTTTGCTCATTTTAGAGAACTATTTTGGTCTTTTTGAGAAAAAAATGATAATTGATATTTTTGAAGGTGTTAGACTTCATTTTTTAACTTTTTGCAAAAAATAGGAAAAATAGAAATTTGTATGTGTTAGTCTTCAATCACGAAGTTTTTTGAGAAAAACATGAAAAATGAAGTATTCTGCTCATTTTAGAGAACTATTTTGGACTCTTTTAGAAAAAATGATAATTGATATTTTTGAAGGTGTTAGACTTCAGTTTTTGATTTTTTGCAAAAAATTGGAAAAATAGAAATTTGTATGTGTTAGTCTTAAATCCCGGAGTTTTTTGAGAAAAACATGAAAAATGAAGTATTTTGCTCATTTTAGAGAACTATTTTGGTCTTTTTTAGAAAAAATGATAATTGATATTTTTGAAGGTGTTAGACTTCATTTTTTGATTTTTTACAAAAAATAGGAAAAATAGAAATTTGTATGTGTTAGTCTTCAATCACGAAGTTTTTTGAGAAAAACATGAAAAATGAAGTATTTTGCTCATTTTAGAGAACTATTTTGGACTCTTTTAGAAAAAATGATAATTCATATTTTTTAAGGTGTTAGACTTCATTTTTTGATTTTTTGCAAAAAATTGGAAAAATAGAAATTTGTATGTGTTAGTCTTCAATCACGGAATTTTTTGAGAAAAACATGAAAAATGAAGTATTTTGCTCATTTTAGAGTACTATTTTGGACTCTTTTAGAAAAAATGATAATTGATATTTTTGAAGGTGTTAGACTTCAGTTTTTGATTTTTCGCAAAAAATTAGAAAAATAGAAATTTGTATGTGTTAGTCTTCAATCCCGGAGTTTTTTGAGAAAAACATGAAAAATGAAGTATTTTGCTCATTTTAGAGAACTATTTTGGTCTTTTTTATAAAAAATGATAATTGATATTTTTGAAGGTGTTAGACTTCATTTTTTGATTTTTTACAAAAAATAGGAAAAATAGAAATTTGTATGTGTTAGTCTTCAATCACGAAGTTTTTTGAGAAAAACATGAAAAATGAAGTATTTTGCTCATTTTAGAGAACTATTTTGGACTCTTTTAGAAAAAATGATAATTGATATTTTTTAAGGTGTTAGACTTCATTTTTTGATTTTTTGCAAAAAATTGGAAAAATAGAAATTTGTATGTGTTAGTCTTCAATCACGGAATTTTTTGAGAAAAACATGAAAAATGAAGTATTTTGCTCATTTTAGAGTACTATTTTGGACTCTTTTAGAAAAAATGATAATTGATATTTTTGAAGGTGTTAGACTTCAGTTTTTGATTTTTCGCAAAAAATTGGAAAAATAGAAATTTGTATGTGTTAGTCTTCAATCCCGGAGTTTTTTGAGAAAAACATGAAAAATGAAGTATTTTGCTCGTTTTAGAGAACTATTTAGGTCTTTTTTAGAAAAAATGATAATTGATATTTTTGAAGGTGTTAGACTTCAGTTTTTGATTTTTCGCAAAAAATTGGAAAAATTGAAATTTGTATGTGTTAGTCTTCAATCCCGGAGTTTTTTGAGAAAAACATGAAAAATAAAGTATTTTGCTCGTTTTAGAGAACTATTTAGGTCTTTTTTAGAAAAAATGATAATTGATATTTTTGAAGGTGTTAGACTTCAGTTTTTGATTTTTCGCAAAAAATTGGAAAAATTGAAATTTGTATGTGTTAGTCTTCAATCCCGGAGTTTTTTGAGAAAAACATGAAAAATGAAGTATTTTGCTCATTTCAGAGAACTATTATTGTCTTTTTTAGAAAAAATGATAATTGATATTTTTGAAGGTGTTACACTTAAGTTTTTTATTTTTTGCAAAAAATTGGGAAAATAGAAATTTGTATGTGTTAGTCTTCAATCACGGAATTTTTTGAGAAAAACATGAATAATGAAGTATTTTGCTCATTTCAGAGAACTATTTTTGTCTTTGTTAGAAAAAATGATAATTGATATTTTTGAAGGTGTTAGACTTCAGTTTTTGATTTTATGCAAAAAATAGGAAAAATAGAAATTTGTATGTGTTAGTCTTCAATCACGGAGTTTTTCGAGAAAAACATGAAAAATGAAGTATTTTGCTCATTTTAGAGAACTATTTTGGTCTTTTTTAGAAAAAATGATAATTGACATTTTTGAAGGCGTTAGACTTCAGTTTTTGATTTTTTGCAAACAATTGGGAAAAGAGAAATTTGTATGTGTTAGTCTTCCATCACGAAATTTTTTTAGAAAAACATGAATAATGAAGTATTTTGCTCATTTTAGAGAACTATTTTTGTCTTTTTTAGAAAAAATGATAATTGATATTTTTGAAGGTGTTAGACTTCAGTTTTTGATTTTATGCAAAAAATTGGAAAAATAGAAATTTGTATGTGTTAGTCTTCAATCACGAAGTTTTTTGAGAAAAACATGAAAAATGAAGTATTTTGCTCATTTTAGAGAACTATTTTGGACTCTTTTAGAAAAAATGATAATTGATATTTTTTAAGGTGTTAGACTTCATTTTTTTGATTTTTTGCAAAAAATTGGAAAAATAGAAATTTGTATGTGTTAGTCTTCAATCACGGAATTTTTTGAGAAAAACATGAAAAATGAAGTATTTTGCTCATTTTAGAGTACTATTTTGGACTCTTTTAGAAAAAATGATAATTGATATTTTTGAAGGTGTTAGACTTCAGTTTTTGATTTTTCGCAAAAAATTGGAAAAATAGAAATTTGTATGTGTTAGTCTTCAATCACGGAATTTTTTGAGAAAAACATGAAAAATGAAGTATTTTGCTCATTTTAGAGTACTATTTTGGACTCTTTTAGAAAAAATGATAATTGATATTTTTGAAGGTGTTAGACTTCAGTTTTTGATTTTTCGCAAAAAATTGGAAAAATAGAAATTTGTATGTGTTAGTCTTCAATCCCGGAGTTTTTTGAGAAAAACATGAAAAATGAAGTATTTTGCTCATTTTAGAGAACTATTTTGGTCTTTTTTAGAAAAAATGATAATTGATATTTTTGAAGGTGTTAGACTTCATTTTTTGATTTTTTACAAAAAATAGGAAAAATAGAAATTTGTATGTGTTAGTCTTCAATCACGAAGTTTTTTGAGAAAAACATGAAAAATGAAGTATTTTGCTCATTTTAGAGAACTATTTTGGACTCTTTTAGAAAAAATGATAATTGATATTTTTTAAGGTGTTAGACTTCATTTTTTGATTTTTTGCAAAAAATTGGAAAAATAGAAATTTGTATGTGTTAGTCTTCAATCACGGAATTTTTTGAGAAAAACATGAAAAATGAAGTATTTTGCTCATTTTAGAGTACTATTTTGGACTCTTTTAGAAAAAATGATAATTGATATTTTTGAAGGTGTTAGACTTCAGTTTTTGATTTTTCGCAAAAAATTGGAAAAATAGAAATTTGTATGTGTTAGTCTTCAATCCCGGAGTTTTTTGAGAAAAACATGAAAAATGAAGTATTTTGCTCGTTTTAGAGAACTATTTAGGTCTTTTTTAGAAAAAATGATAATTGATATTTTTGAAGGTGTTAGACTTCAGTTTTTGATTTTTCGCAAAAAATTGGAAAAATTGAAATTTGTATGTGTTAGTCTTCAATCCCGGAGTTTTTTGAGAAAAACATGAAAAATGAAGTATTTTGCTCATTTCAGAGAACTATTATTGTCTTTTTTAGAAAAAATGATAATTGATATTTTTGAAGGTGTTACACTTAAGTTTTTTATTTTTTGCAAAAAATTGGGAAAATAGAAATTTGTATGTGTTAGTCTTCAATCACGGAATTTTTTGAGAAAAACATGAATAATGAAGTATTTTGCTCATTTCAGAGAACTATTTTTGTCTTTGTTAGAAAAAATGATAATTGATATTTTTGAAGGTGTTAGACTTCAGTTTTTGATTTTTTACAAAAAATAGGAAAAATAGAAATTTGTATGTGTTAGTCTTCAATCACGAAGTTTTTTGAGAAAAACATGAAAAATGAAGTATTTTGCTCATTTTAGAGAACTATTTTGGACTCTTTTAGAAAAAATGATAATTGATATTTTTTAAGGTGTTAGACTTCATTTTTTTGATTTTTTGCAAAAAATTGGAAAAATAGAAATTTGTATGTGTTAGTCTTCAATCACGGAATTTTTTGAGAAAAACATGAAAAATGAAGTATTTTGCTCATTTTAGAGTACTATTTTGGACTCTTTTAGAAAAAATGATAATTGATATTTTTGAAGGTGTTAGACTTCAGTTTTTGATTTTTCGCAAAAAATTGGAAAAATAGAAATTTGTATGTGTTAGTCTTCAATCACGGAATTTTTTGAGAAAAACATGAAAAATGAAGTATTTTGCTCATTTTAGAGTACTATTTTGGACTCTTTTAGAAAAAATGATAATTGATATTTTTGAAGGTGTTAGACTTCAGTTTTTGATTTTTCGCAAAAAATTGGAAAAATAGAAATTTGGATGTGTTAGTCTTCAATCCCGGAGTTTTTTGAGAAAAACATGAAAAATGAAGTATTTTGCTCATTTTAGAGAACTATTTTGGTCTTTTTTAGAAAAAATGATAATTGATATTTTTGAAGGTGTTAGACTTCATTTTTTGATTTTTTACAAAAAATAGGAAAAATAGAAATTTGTATGTGTTAGTCTTCAATCACGAAGTTTTTTGAGAAAAACATGAAAAATGAAGTATTTTGCTCATTTTAGAGAACTATTTTGGACTCTTTTAGAAAAAATGATAATTGATATTTTTTAAGGTGTTAGACTTCATTTTTTGATTTTTTGCAAAAAATTGGAAAAATAGAAATTTGTATGTGTTAGTCTTCAATCACGGAATTTTTTGAGAAAAACATGAAAAATGAAGTATTTTGCTCATTTTAGAGTACTATTTTGGACTCTTTTAGAAAAAATGATAATTGATATTTTTGAAGGTGTTAGACTTTAGTTTTTGATTTTTCGCAAAAAATTGGAAAAATAGAAATTTGTATGTGTTAGTCTTCAATCCCGGAGTTTTTTGAGAAAAACATGAAAAATGAAGTATTTTGCTCGTTTTAGAGAACTATTTAGGTCTTTTTTAGAAAAAATGATAATTGATATTTTTGAAGGTGTTAGACTTCAGTTTTTGATTTTTCGCAAAAAATTGGAAAAATTGAAATTTGTATGTGTTAGTCTTCAATCCCGGAGTTTTTTGAGAAAAACATGAAAAATGAAGTATTTTGCTCATTTCAGAGAACTATTATTGTCTTTTTTAGAAAAAATGATAATTGATATTTTTGAAGGTGTTACACTTAAGTTTTTTATTTTTTGCAAAAAATTGGGAAAATAGAAATTTGTATGTGTTAGTCTTCAATCACGGAATTTTTTGAGAAAAACATGAATAATGAAGTATTTTGCTCATTTCAGAGAACTATTTTTGTCTTTGTTAGAAAAAATGATAATTGATATTTTTGAAGGTGTTAGACTTCAGTTTTTGATTTTATGCAAAAAATAGGAAAAATAGAAATTTGTATGTGTTAGTCTTCAATCACGGAGTTTTTCGTGAAAAACATGAAAAATGAAGTATTTTGCTCATTTTAGAGAACTATTTTGGTCTTTTTTAGAAAAAATGATAATTGACATTTTTGAAGGCGTTAGACTTCAGTTTTTGATTTTTTGCAAACAATTGGGAAAAGAGAAATTTGTATGTGTTATTCTTCCATCAATAAATTTTTTTAGAAAAACATGAATAATGAAGTATTTTGCTCATTTTAGAGAACTATTTTTGTCTTTTTTAGAAAAAATGATAATTGATATTTTTGAAGGTGTTAGACTTCAGTTTTTGATTTTATGCAAAAAATTGGAAAAATAGAAATTTGTATGTGTTAGTCTTCAATTCCGGAGTTTTTTGAGATAAACATGAAAAATGAAGTATTTTGCTCATTTTAGAGAACTATTTTGGTCTTTTTGAGAAAAAAATGATAATTGATATTTTTGAAGGTGTTAGACTTCATTTTTTAACTTTTTGCAAAAAATAGGAAAAATAGAAATTTGTATGTGTTAGTCTTCAATCACGATGTTTTTTGAGAAAAACATGAAAAATGAAGTATTCTGCTCATTTTAGAGAACTATTTTGGACTCTTTTAGAAAAAATGATAATTGATATTTTTGAAGGTGTTAGACTTCAGTTTTTGATTTTTTGCAAAAAATTGGAAAAATAGAAATTTGTATGTGTTAGTCTTAAATCCCGGAGTTTTTTGAGAAAAACATGAAAAATGAAGTATTTTGCTCATTTTAGAGAACTATTTTGGTCTTTTTTAGAAAAAATGATAATTGATATTTTTGAAGGTGTTAGACTTCATTTTTTGATTTTTTACAAAAAATAGGAAAAATAGAAATTTGTATGTGTTAGTCTTCAATCACGAAGTTTTTTGAGAAAAACATGAAAAATGAAGTATTTTGCTCATTTTAGAGAACTATTTTGGACTCTTTTAGAAAAAATGATAATTGATATTTTTTAAGGTGTTAGACTTCATTTTTTGATTTTTTGCAAAAAATTGGAAAAATAGAAATTTGTATGTGTTAGTCTTCAATCACGGAATTTTTTGAGAAAAACATGAAAAATGAAGTATTTTGCTCATTTTAGAGTACTATTTTGGACTCTTTTAGAAAAAATGATAATTGATATTTTTGAAGGTGTTAGACTTCAGTTTTTGATTTTTCGCAAAAAATTGGAAAAATAGAAATTTGTATGTGTTAGTCTTCAATCCCGGAGTTTTTTGAGAAAAACATGAAAAATGAAGTATTTTGCTCATTTTAGAGAACTATTTTGGTCTTTTTTAGAAAAAATGATAATTGATATTTTTGAAGGTGTTAGACTTCATTTTTTGATTTTTTACAAAAAATAGGAAAAATAGAAATTTGTATGTGTTAGTCTTCAATCACGAAGTTTTTTGAGAAAAACATGAAAAATGAAGTATTTTGCTCATTTTAGAGAACTATTTTGGACTCTTTTAGAAAAAATGATAATTGATATTTTTTAAGGTGTTAGACTTCATTTTTTGATTTTTTGCAAAAAATTGGAAAAATAGAAATTTGTATGTGTTAGTCTTCAATCACGGAATTTTTTGAGAAAAACATGAAAAATGAAGTATTTTGCTCATTTTAGAGTACTATTTTGGACTCTTTTAGAAAAAATGATAATTGATATTTTTGAAGGTGTTAGACTTCAGTTTTTGATTTTTCGCAAAAAATTGGAAAAATAGAAATTTGTATGTGTTAGTCTTCAATCCCGGAGTTTTTTGAGAAAAACATGAAAAATGAAGTATTTTGCTCGTTTTAGAGAACTATTTAGGTCTTTTTTAGAAAAAATGATAATTGATATTTTTGAAGGTGTTAGACTTCAGTTTTTGATTTTTCGCAAAAAATTGGAAAAATTGAAATTTGTATGTGTTAGTATTCAATCCCGGAGTTTTTTGAGAAAAACATGAAAAATGAAGTATTTTGCTCATTTCAGAGAACTATTATTGTCTTTTTTAGAAAAAATGATAATTGATATTTTTGAAGGTGTTACACTTAAGTTTTTTATTTTTTGCAAAAAGTTGGGAAAATAGAAATTTGTATGTGTTAGTCTTCAATCACGGAATTTTTTGAGAAAAACATGAATAATGAAGTATTTTGCTCATTTCAGAGAACTATTTTTGTCTTTGTTAGAAAAAATGATAATTGATATTTTTGAAGGTGTTAGACTTCAGTTTTTGATTTTATGCAAAAAATAGGAAAAATAGTAATTTGTATGTGTTAGTCTTCAATCACGGAGTTTTTCGAGAAAAACATGAAAAATGAAGTATTTTGCTCATTTTAGAGAACTATTTTGGTCTTTTTTAGAAAAAATGATAATTGATATTTTTGAAGGCGTTAGACTTCAGTTTTTGATTTTTTGCAAACAATTGGGAAAATAGAAATTTGTATGTGTTAGTCTTCCATCACGAAATTTTTTTAGAAAAACATGAATAATGAAGTATTTTGCTCATTTTAGAGTACTATTTTTGTCTTTTTTAGAAAAAATGATAATTGATATTTTTGAAGGTGTTAGACTTCAGTTTTTTATTTTATGCAAAAAATAGGAAAAATAGAAATTTGTATGTGTTAGTCTTCAATTCCGGAGTTTTTTGAGATAAACATGAAAAATGAAGTATTTTGCTCATTTTAGAGAACTATTTTGGTCTTTTTTAGAAAAAAATGATAATTGATATTTTTGAAGGTGTTAGACTTCATTTTTTAACTTTTTGCAAAAAATAGGAAAAATAGAAATTTGTATGTGTTAGTCTTCAATCACGAAGTTTTTTGAGAAAAACATGAAAAATGAAGTATTTTGCTCATTTTAGAGAACTATTTTGGACTCTTTTAGAAAAAATGATAATTGATATTTTTGAAGGTGTTAGACTTCAGTTTTTGATTTTTTGCAAAAAATTGGAAAAATAGAAATTTGTATGTGTTAGTCTTAAATCCCGGAGTTTTTTGAGAAAAACATGAAAAATGAAGTATTTTGCTCATTTTAGAGAACTATTTTGGTCTTTTTTAGAAAAAATGATAATTGATATTTTTGAAGGTGTTAGACTTCATTTTTTGATTTTTTACAAAAAATAGGAAAAATAGAAATTTGTATGTGTTAGTCTTCAATCACGAAGTTTTTTGAGAAAAACATGAAAAATGAAGTATTTTGCTCATTTTAGAGAACTATTTTGGACTCTTTTAGAAAAAATGATAATTGATATTTTTTAAGGTGTTAGACTTCAGTTTTTGATTTTTTGCAAAAAATTGGAAAAATAGAAATTTGTATGTGTTAGTCTTCAATCACGGAATTTTTTGAGAAAAACATGAAAAATGAAGTATTTTGCTCGTTTTAGAGAACTATTTTGGACTCTTTTAGAAAAAATGATAATTGATATTTTTGAAGGTGTTAGACTTCAGTTTTTGATTTTTCGCAAAAAATTGGAAAAATAGAAATTTGTATGTGTTAGTCTTCAATCCCGGAGTTTTTTGAGAAAAACATGAAAAATGAAGTATTTTGCTCATTTCAGAGAACTATTTTTGTCTTTTTTAGAAAAAATGATAATTGATATTTTTGAAGGTGTTACACTTAAGTTTTTTATTTTTTGCAAAAAATTGGGAAAATAGAAATTTGTATGTGTTAGTCTTCAATCACGGAATTTTTTGAGAAAAACATGAATAATGAAGTATTTTGCTCATTTCAGAGAACTATTTTTGTCTTTGTTAGAAAAAATGATAATTGATATTTTTGAAGGTGTTAGACTTCATTTTTTGATTTTTTGCAAAAAATAGGAAAAATAGAAATTTGTATGTGTTAGTCTTAAATCACGAAGTTTTTTGAGAAAAACATGAAAAATGAAGTATTTTGCTCATTTTAGAGAACTATTTTGGACTCTTTTAGAAAAAATGATAATTGATATTTTTGAAGGTGTTAGACTTCAGTTTTTGATTTTATGCATAAAATAGGAAAAATAGAAATTTGTATGTGTTAGTCTTCAATCACGGAGTTTTTCGAGAAAAACATGAAAAATGAAGTATTTTGCCCATTTTAGAGAACTATTTTGGTCTTTTTTAGAAAAAATGATAATTGATATTTTTGAAGGCGTTAGACTTCAGTTTTTGATTTTTTGCAAAAAATTGGGAAAATAGAAATTTGTATGTGTTAGTCTTCAATTCCGGAGTTTTTTGAGATAAACATGAAAAATGAAGTATTTTGCTCATTTTAGAGAACTATTTTGGTCTTTTTGAGAAAAAAATATTGATATTTTTGAAGGTGTTAGACTTCATTTTTTAACTTTTTGCAAAAAATAGGAAAAATAGAAATTTGTATGTGTTAGTCTTCAATCACGAAGTTTTTTGAGAAAAACATGAAAAATGAAGTATTTTGCTCATTTTAGAGAACTATTTTGGACTCTTTTAGAAAAAATGATAATTGATATTTTTGAAGGTGTTAGACTTCAGTTTTTGATTTTTTGCAAAAAATTGGAAAAATAGAAATTTGTATGTGTTAGTCTTAAATCCCGGAGTTTTTTGAGAAAAACATGAAAAATGAAGTATTTTGCTCATTTTAGAGAACTATTTTGGTCTTTTTTAGAAAAAATGATAATTGATATTTTTGAAAGTGTTAGACTTCATTTTTTGATTTTTCGCAAAAAATTGGAAAAATAGAAATTTGTATGTGTTAGTCTTCAATCCCGGAGTTTTTTGAGAAAAACATGAAAAATGAAGTATTTTGCTCATTTTAGAGAACTATTTTGGTCTTTTTTAGAAAAAATGATAATTGATATTTTTAAATGTGTTAGACTTCATTTATAGATTTTTTACAAAAAATAGGAAAAATAGAAATTTATATGTGTTAGTCTTCAATCACGAAGTTTTTTGAGAAAAACATGAAAAATGAAGTATTTTGCTCATTTTAGAGAACTATTTTGGACTCTTTTAGAAAAAATGATAATTGATATTTTTTAAGGTGTTAGACTTCATTTTTTGATTTTTTGCAAAAAATTGGAAAAATAGAAATTTGTATGTGTTAGTCTTCAATCACGGAATTTTTTGAGAAAAACATTAAAAATGAAGTATTTTGCTCATTTTAGAGTACTATTTTGGACTCTTTTAGAAAAAATGATAATTGATATTTTTGAAGGTGTTAGACTACAGTTTTTGATTTTTCGCAAAAAATTGGAAAAATAGAAATTTGTATGTGTTAGTCTTCAATCCCGGAGTTTTTTGAGAAAAACATGAAAAATGAAGTATTTTGCTCGTTTTAGAGAACTATTTAGGTCTTTTTTAGAAAAAATGATAATTGATATTTTTGAAGGTGTTAGACTTCAGTTTTTGATTTTTCGCAAAAAATTGGAAAAATTGAAATTTGTATGTGTTAGTCTTCAATCCCGGAGTTTTTTGAGAAAAACATGAAAAATGAAGTATTTTGCTCATTTCAGAGAACTATTATTGTCATTTTTAGAAAAAATAATAATTGAAATTTTTGAAGGTGTTACACTTAAGTTTTTTATTTTTTGCAAAAAATTGGGAAAATAGAAATTTGTATGTGTTAGTCTTCAATCACGGAATTTTTTGAGAAAAACATGAATAATGAAGTATTTTGCTCATTTCAGAGAACTATTTTTGTCTTTGTTAGAAAAAATGATAATTGATATTTTTGAAGGTGTTAGACTTCAGTTTTTGATTTTATGCAAAAAATAGGAAAAATAGAAATTTGTATGTGTTAGTCTTCAATCACGGAGTTTTTCGAGAAAAACATGAAAAATGAAGTATTTTGCTCATTTTAGAGAACTATTTTGGTCTTTTTTAGAAAAAATGATAATTGATATTTTTGAAGGCGTTAGACTTCAGTTTTTGATTTTTTGCAAACAATTGGGAAAATAGAAATTTGTATGTGTTAGTCTTCCATCACGAAATTTTTTTAGAAAAACATGAATAATGAAGTATTTTGCTCATTTTAGAGAACTATTTTTGTCTTTTTTAGAAAAAATGATAATTGATATTTTTGAAGGTGTTAGACTTCAGTTTTTGATTTTATGCAAAAAATTGGAAAAATAGAAATTTGTATGTGTTAGTCTTCAATTCCGGAGTTTTTTGAGATAAACATGAAAAATGAAGTATTTTGCTCATTTTAGAGAACTATTTTGGTCTTTTTTAGAAAAAAATGATAATTGATATTTTTGAAGGTGTTAGACTTCATTTTTTAACTTTTTGTAAAAAATAGGAAAAATAGAAATTTGTATGTGTTAGTCTTCAATCACGAAGTTTTTTGAGAAAAACATGAAAAATGAAGTATTTTGCTCATTTTAGAGAACTATTTTGGACTCTTTTAGAAAAAATGATAATTGATATTTTTGAAGGTGTTAGACTTCAGTTTTTGATTTTTTGCAAAAAATTGGAAAAATAGAAATTTGTATGTGTTAGTCTTAAATCCCGGAGTTTTTTGAGAAAAACATGAAAAATGAAGTAATTTGCTCATTTTAGAGAACTATTTTGGTCTTTTCTAGAAAAAATGATAATTGATATTTTTGAAGGTGTTAGACTTCATTTTTTGATTTTTTACAAAAAATAGGAAAAATAGAAATTTGTATGTGTTAGTCTTCAATCACGAAGTTTTTTGAGAAAAACATGAAAAATGAAGTATTTTGCTCATTTTAGAGAACTATTTTGGACTCTTTTAGAAAAAATGATAATTGATATTTTTTAAGGTGTTAGACTTCAGTTTTTGATTTTTTGCAAAAAATTGGAAAAATAGAAATTTGTATGTGTTAGTCTTCAATCACGGAATTTTTTGAGAAAAACATGAAAAATGAAGTATTTTGCTCGTTTTAGAGAACTATTTTGGACTCTTTTAGAAAAAATGATAATTGATATTTTTGAAGGTGTTAGACTTCAGTTTTTGATTTTTCGCAAAAAATTGGAAAAATAGAAATTTGTATGTGTTAGTCTTCAATCCCGGAGTTTTTTGAGAAAAACATGAAAAATGAAGTATTTTGCTCATTTCAGAGAACTATTTTTGTCTTTTTTAGAAAAAATGATAATTGATATTTTTGAAGGTGTTACACTTAAGTTTTTTATTTTTAGCAAAAAATTGGGAAAATAGAAATTTGTATGTGTTAGTCTTCAATCACGGAATTTTTTGAGAAAAACATGAAGAATGAAGTATTTTGCTCATTTCAGAGAACTATTTTTGTCTTTGTTAGAAAAAATGATAATTGATATTTTTGAAGGTGTTAGACTTCATTTTTTGATTTTTTGCAAAAAATAGGAAAAATAGAAATTTGTATGTGTTAGTCTTCAATCACGAAGTTTTTTGAGAAAAACATGAAAAATGAAGTATTTTGCTCATTTTAGAGAACTATTTTGGACTCTTTTAGAAAAAATGATAATTGATATTTTTGAAGGTGTTAGACTTCAGTTTTTGATTTTATGCAAAAAATAGGAAAAATAGAAATTTGTATGTGTTAGTCTTCAATCACGGAGTTTTTCGAGAAAAACATGAAAAATGAAGTATTTTGCTCATTTTAGAGAAGTATTTTGGTCTTTTTTAGAAAAAATGATAATTGATATTTTTGAAGGCGTTAGACTTCAGTTTTTGATTTTTTACAAAAAAATTTGGAAAATAGAAATTTGTATGTGTTAGTCTTCAATCACGAAATTTTTTTAGAAAAACATGAATAATGAAGTATTTTGCTCATTTTAGAGAACTATTTTTGTCTTTTTTAGAAAAAATGATAATTGATATTTTTGAAGGTGTTAGACTTCAGTTTTTGATTTTATGCAAAAAATTGGAAAAATAGAAATTTGTATGTGTTAGTCTTCAATTCCGGAGTTTTTTGAGATAAACGTGAAAAATGAAGTATTTTGCTCATTTTAGAGAACTATTTTGGTCTTTTTTAGAAAAAAATGATAATTGATATTTTTGAAGGTGTTAGACTTCCTTTTTTAACTTTTTGCAAAAAATAGGAAAAATAGAAATTTGTATGTGTTAGTCTTCAATCACGAAGTTTTTTGAGAAAAACATGAAAAATGAAGTATTTTGCTCATTTTAGAGAACTATTTTGGACTCTTTTAGAAAAAATGATAATTGATATTTTTTAAGGTGTTAGACTTCATTTTTTGATTTTTTGCAAAAAATTGGAAAAATAGAAATTTGTATGTGTTAGTCTTCAATCACGGAATTTTTTGAGAAAAACATGAAAAATGAAGTATTTTGCTCGTTTTAGAGTACTATTTTGGACTCTTTTAGAAAAAATGATAATTGATATTTTTGAAGGTGTTAGACTTCAGTTTTTGATTTTTCGCAAAAAATTGGAAAAATAGAAATTTGTATGTGTTAGTCTTCAATCACGGAATTTTTTGAGAAAAACATGAAAAATGAAGTATTTTGCTCGTTTTAGAGTACTATTTTGGACTCTTTTAGAAAAAATGATAATTGATATTTTTGAAGGTGTTAGACTTCAGTTTATGATTTTTCGCAAAAAATTGGAAAAATAGAAATTTGTATGTGTTAGTCTTCAATCCCGGAGTTTTTTGAGAAAAACATGAAAAATGAAGTATTTTGCTCATTGTAGAGAACTATTTTGGTCTTTTTTAGAAAAAATGATAAATGATATTTTTGAAGGTGTTAGACTTCATTTTTTGATTTTTTACAAAAAATAGGAAAAATAGAAATTTGTATGTGTTAGTCTTCAATCACGAAGTTTTTTGAGAAAAACATGAAAAATGAAGTATTTTGCTCATTTTAGAGAACTATTTTGGACTCTTTTAGAAAAAATGATAATTGATATTATTTAAGGTGTTAGACTTCATTTTTTGATTTTTTGCAAAAAATTGGAAAAATAGAAATTTGTATGTGTTAGTCTTCAATCACGGAATTTTTTGAGAAAAACATGAAAAATGAAGTATTTTGCTCATTTTAGAGTACTATTTTGGACTCTTTTAGAAAAAATGATAATTGATATTTTTGAAGGTGTTAGACTTCAGTTTTTGATTTTTCGCAAAAAATTGGAAAAATAGAAATTTGTATGTGTTAGTCTTCAATCCCGGAGTTTTTTGAGAAAAACATGAAAAATGAAGTATTTTGCTCGTTTTAGAGAACTATTTAGGTCTTTTTTAGAAAAAATGATAATTGATATTTTTGAAGGTGTTAGACTTCAGTTTTTGATTTTTCGCAAAAAATTGGAAAAATTGAAATTTGTATGTGTTAGTCTTCAATCCCGGAGTTTTTTGAGAAAAACATGAAAAATGAAGTATTTTGCTCATTTCAGAGAACTATTATTGTCTTTTTTAGAAAAAATGATAATTGATATTTTTGAAGGTGTTACACTTAAGTTTTTTATTTTTTGCAAAAAGTTGGGAAAATAGAAATTTGTATGTGTTAGTCTTCAATCACGGAATTTTTTGAGAAAAACATGAATAATGAAGTATTTTGCTCATTTCAGAGAACTATTTTTCTCTTTGTTAGAAAAAATGATAATTGATATTTTTGAAGGTGTTAGACTTCAGTTTTTGATTTTATGCAAAAAATAGGAAAAATAGAAATTTGTATGTGTTAGTCTTCAATCACGGAGTTTTTCGAGAAAAACATGAAAAATGAAGTATTTTGCTCATTTTAGAGAACTATTTTGGTCTTTTTTAGAAAAAATGATAATTGATATTTTTGAAGGCGTTAGACTTCAGTTTTTGATTTTTTGCAAACAATTGGGAAAATAGAAATTTGTATGTGTTAGTCTTCCATCACGAAATTTTTTTAGAAAAACATGAATAATGAAGTATTTTGCTCATTTTAGAGAACTATTTTTGTCTTTTTTAGAAAAAATGATAATTGATATTTTTGAAGGTGTTAGACTTCAGTTTTTGATTTTATGCAAAAAATTGGAAAAATAGAAATTTGTATGTGTTAGTTTTCAATTCCGGAGTTTTTTGAGATAAACATGAAAAATGAAGTATTTTGCTCATTTTAGAGAACTATTTTGGTCTTTTTTAGAAAAAATGATAATTGATATTTTTGAAGGTGTTAGACTTCATTTTTTGATTTTTTACAAAAAATAGGAAAAATAGAAATTTGTATGTGTTAGTCTTCAATCACGAAGTTTTTTGAGAAAAACATGAAAAATGAAGTATTTTGCTCATTTTAGAGAACTATTTTGGACTCTTTTAGAAAAAATGATAATTGATATTTTTTAAGGTGTTAGAATTCAGTTTTTGATTTTTTGCAAAAAATTGGAAAAATAGAAATTTGTATGTGTTAGTCTTCAATCACGGAATTTTTTGAGAAAAACATGAAAAATGAAGTATTTTGCTCGTTTTAGAGAACTATTTTGGACTCTTTTAGAAAAAATGATAATTGATATTTTTGAAGGTGTTAGACTTCAGTTTTTGATTTTTCGCAAAAAATTGGAAAAATAGAAATTTGTATGTGTTAGTCTTCAATCCCGGAGTTTTTTGAGAAAAACATGAAAAATGAAGTATTTTGCTCATTTCAGAGAACTATTTTTGTCTTTTTTAGAAAAAATGATAATTGATATTTTTGAAGGTGTTACACTTAAGTTTTTTATTTTTTGCAAAAAATTGGGAAAATAGAAATTTGTATGTGTTAGTCTTCAATCACGGAATTTTTTGAGAAAAACATGAATAATGAAGTATTTTGCTCATTTCAGAGAACTATTTTTGTCTTTGTTAGAAAAAATGATAATTGATATTTTCGAAGGTGTTAGACTTCATTTTTTGATTTTTTGCAAAAAATAGGAAAAATAGAAATTTGTATGTGTTAGTCTTCAATCACGAAGTTTTTTGAGAAAAACATGAAAAATGAAGTATTTTGCTCATTTTAGAGAACTATTTTGGACTCTTTTAGAAAAAATGATAATTGATATTTTTGAAGGTGTTAGACTTCAGTTTTTGATTTTATGCAAAAAATAGGAAAAATAGAAATTTGTATGTGTTAGTCTTCAATCACGGAGTTTTTCGAGAAAAACATGAAAAATGAAGTATTTTGCTCATTTTAGAGAACTATTTTGGTCTTTTTTAGAAAAAATGATAATTGATATTTTTGAAGGCGTTAGACTTCAGTTTTTGATTTTTTGCAAAAAATTGGGAAAATAGAAATTTATATGTGTTAGTGTTCAATCACGAAATTTTTTTAGAAAAACATGAATAATGAAGTATTTTGCTCATTTTAGAGAACTATTTTTGTCTTTTTTAGAAAAAATGATAATTGATATTTTTGAAGGTGTTAGACTTCAGTTTTTGATTTTATGCAAAAAATTGGAAAAATAGAAATTTGTATGTGTTAGTCTTCAATTCCGGAGTTTTTTGAGATAAACATGAAAAATAAAGTATTTTGGTAATTTTAGAGAACTTTTTTGGTCTTTTTGAGAAAAAAATGATAATTGATATTTTTGAAGGTGTTAGACTTCATTTTTTAACTTTTTGCAAAAAATATGAAAAATAGAAATTTGTATGTGTTAGTCTTCAATCACGAAGTTTTTTGAGAAAAACATGAAAAATGAAGTATTTTGCTCATTTTAGAGAACTATTTTGGACTCTTTTAGAAAAAATGATAATTGATATTTTTGAAGGTGTTAGACTTCAGTGTTTGATTTTTTGCAAAAAATTGGAAAAATTGAAATTTGTATGTGTTAGTCTTCAATCCCGGAGTTTTTTGAGAAAAACATGAAAAATGAAGTATTTTGCTCATTTCAGAGAACTATTATTGTCTTTTTTAGAAAAAATGATAATTGATATTTTTGAAGGTGTTAGACTTCATTTTTTGATTTTTTACAAAAAATAGGAAAAATAGAAATTTGTATGTGTTAGTCTTCAATCACGAAGTTTTTTGAGAAAAACATGAAAAATGAAGTAGTTTGCTCATTTTAGAGAACTATTTTGGACTCTTTTAGAAAAAATGATAATTGATATTTTTTAAGGTGTTAGACTTCATTTTTTGATTTTTTGCAAAAAATTGGAAAAATAGAAATTTGTATGTGTTAGTCTTCAATCGCGGAATTTTTTGAGAAAAACATGAAAAATGAAGTATTTTGCTCATTTTAGAGTACTATTTTGGACTCTTTTAGAAAAAATGATAATTGATATTTTTGAAGGTGTTAGACTTCAGTTTTTGATTTTTCGCAAAAAATTGGAAAAATAGAAATTTGTATGTGTTAGTCTTCAATCCCGGAGTTTTTTGAGAAAAACATGAAAAATGAAGTATTTTGCTCGTTTTAGAGAACTATTTAGGTCTTTTTTAGAAAAAATGATAATTGATATTTTTGAAGGTGTTAGACTTCAGTTTTTGATTTTTCGCAAAAAATTGGAAAAATTGAAATTTGTATGTGTTAGTCTTCAATCCCGGAGTTTTTTGAGAAAAACATGAAAAATGAAGTATTTTGCTCATTTCAGAGAACTATTATTGTCTTTTTTAGAAAAAATGATAATTGATATTTTTGAAGGTGTTACACTTAAGTTTTTTATTTTTTGCAAAAAATTGGGAAAATAGAAATTTGTATGTGTTAGTCTTCAATCACGGAATTTTTTGAGAAAAACATGAATAATGAAGTATTTTGCTCATTTCAGAGAACTATTTTTGTATTTGTTAGAAAAAATGATAATTGATATTTTTGAAGGTGTTAGACTTCAGTTTTTGATTTTTTGCAAAAAATTGGAAAAATAGAAATTTGTATGTGTTAGTCTTCAATCACGGAGTTTTTCGAGAAAAACATAAAAAATGAAGTGTTTTGCTCATTTTAGAGAACTATTTTGGTCTTTTTTAGAAAAAATGATAATTGATATTTTTGAAGGCGTTAGACTTCAGTTTTTGATTTTTTGCAAACAATTGGGAAAATAGAAATTTGTATGTGTTAGTCTTCCATCACGAAATTTTTTTAGAAAAACATGAATAATGAAGTATTTTGCTCATTTTAGAGAACTATTTTTGTCTTTTTTAGAAAAAATGATAATTGATATTTTTGAAGGTGTTAGACTTCAGTTTTTGATTTTATGCAAAAAATTGGAAAAATAGAAATTTGTATGTGTTAGTCTTCAATTCCGGAGTTTTTTGAGATAAACATGAAAAATGAAGTATTTTGCTCATTTTAGAGAACTATTTTGGTCTTTTTTAGAAAAAAATGATAATTTATATTTTTGAAGGTGTTAGACTTCATTTTTTAACTTTTTGCAAAAAATAGGAAAAATAGAAATTTGTATGTATTAGTCTTCAATCACGAAGTTTTTTGAGAAAAACATGAAAAATGAAGTATTTTGCTCATTTTAGAGAACTATTTTGGACTCTTTTAGAAAAAATGATAATTGATATTTTTGAAGGTGTTAGACTTCAGTTTTTGATTTTTTGCAAAAAATTGGAAAAATAGAAATTTGTATGTGTTAGTCTTAAATCCCGGAGTTTTTTGAGAAAAACATGAAAAATGAAGTATTTTGCTCATTTTAGAGAACTATTTTGGTCTTTTCTAGAAAAAATGATAATTGATATTTTTGAAGGTGTTAGACTTCATTTTTTGATTTTTTACAAAAAATAGGAAAAATAGAAATTTGTATGTGTTAGTCTTCAATCACGAAGTTTTTTGAGAAAAACATGAAAAATGAAGTATTTTGCTCATTTTAGAGAACTATTTTGGACTCTTTTAGAAAAAATGATAATTGATATTTTTTTAAGGTGTTAGACTTCAGTTTTTGATTTTTTGCAAAAAATTGGAAAAATAGAAATTTGTATGTGTTAGTCTTCAATCACGGAATTTTTTGAGAAAAACATGAAAAATGGAGTATTTTGCTCGTTTTAGAGAACTATTTTGGACTCTTTTAGAAAAATGTGATAATTGATATTTTTGAAGGTGTTACACTTAAGTTTTTTATTTTTCGCAAAAAATTGGAAAAATAGAAATTTGTATGTGTTAGTCTTCCATCACGAAATTTTTTTAGAAAAACATGAATAATGAAGTATTTTGCTCATTTTAGAGAACTATTTTTGTCTTTTTTAGAAAAAATGATAATTGATATTTTTGAAGGTGTTAGACTTCAGTTTTTGATTTTATGCAAAAAATTGGAAAAATAGAAATTTGTATGTGTTAGTCTTCAATTCCGGAGTTTTTTGAGATAAACATGAAAAATGAAGTATTTTGCTCATTTTAGAGAACTAGTTTGGTCTTTTTTAGAAAAAAATGATAATTGATATTTTTGAAGGTGTTAGACTTTCCTTTTTTAACTTTTTGCAAAAAAATAGGAAAAATAGAAATCTTGTATGTGTTAGTCTTCAATCACGAAGTTTTTTGAGAAAAAACATGAAAAATGAAGTATTTTGCTCATTTTAGAGAACTATTTTGGACTCTTTTAGAAAAAAATGATAATCGATATTTTTTTAAGGTGTTAGACTTCATTTTTTGATTTTTTGCAAAAAAATGGAAAAATAGAAATTTGTATGTGTTAGTCTTCAATCACGGGAATTTTTTGAGAAAAAACATGAAAAATGAAGTATTTTGCTCGTTTTAGAGTACTATTTTGGACTCTTTTAGAAAAAATGATAATTGATATTTTTGAAGGTGTTAGACTTCAGTTTTTGATTTTTCCGCAAAAAAATTGGAAAAATAGAAATTTGTATGTGTTAGTCTTCAATCCCGGATTTTTTTGAGAAAAACATGAAAAATGAAGTATTTTGCTCGTTTTAGAGAACTATTTAGGACTTTTTTAGAAAAAATGATAATTGATATTTTTGAAGGTGTTAGACTTCAGTTTTTGATTTTTTGCAAAAAATTGGAAAAATAGAAATTTGTATGTGTTAGTCTTAAATCCCGGAGTTTTTTGAGAAAAACATGAAAAATGAAGTATTTTGCTCATTTTAGAGAACTATTTTGGTCTTTTTTAGAAAAAATGATAATTGATATTTTTGAAGGTGTTAGACTTCATTTTTTGATTTTTTACAAAAAATAGGAAAAATAGAAATTTGTATGTGTTAGTCTTCAATCACGGAATTTTTTGAGAAAAACATGAAAAATGAAGTATTTTGCTCATTTTAGAGTACTATTTTGGACTCTTTTAGAAAAAATGATAATTGATATTTTTGAAGGTGTTAGACTTCAGTTTTTGATTTTTCGCAAAAAATTGGAAAAATAGAAATTTGTATGTGTTAGTCTTCAATCCCGGAGTTTTTTGAGAAAAACATGAAAAATGAAGTATTTAGCTCTTTTTAGAGAACTATTTAGGTCTTTTTTTAGAAAAAATGATAATTGATATTTTTGAAGGTGTTAGACTTCAGTTTTTGATTTTTCGCAAAAAATTGGAAAAATTGAAATTTGTATGTGTTAGTCTTCAATCCCCGGAGTTTTTTGAGAAAAACATGAAAAATGAAGTATTTGGCTCATTTCAGAGAACTATTTTTGTCTTTTTTAGAAAAAATGATAATTGATATTTTTGAAGGTGTTACACTTAAGTTTTTTATTTTTTGCAAAAAATTGGGGAAAATAGAAATTTGTATGTGTTAGTCTTCAATCACGGAATTTTTTGAGAAAAACATGAATAATGAAGTATTTTGCCTCATTTCAGAGAACTATTTTTGTCTTTGTTAGAAAAAATGATAATTGATATTTTTGAAGGTGTTAGACTTCATTTTTTGATTTTTTGCAAAAAATAGGAAAAATAGAAATTTGTATGTGTTAGTCTTCAATCACGAAGTTTTTTGAGAAAAACATGAAAAAATGAAGTATTTTGCTCATTTTAGAGAACTATTTTGGACTCTTTTAGAAAAAATGATAATTGATATTTTTGAAGGTGTTAGACTTCAGTTTTTGATTTTATGCAAAAAATAGGAAAAATAGAAATTTGTATGTGTTAGTCTTCAATCACGGAGTTTTTCGTGAAAAACATGAAAAATGAAGTAATTTTCTCATTTTAGAGAACTATTTTGGTCTTTTTTAGAAAAAATGATAATTGATATTTTTGAAGGCGTTAGACTTCAGTTTTTGATTTTTTGCAAAAAATTGGGAAAATAGAAATTTGTATGTGTTAGTCTTCAATCAACGAAATTTTTTTAGAAAAACATGAATAATGAAGTATTTTGCTCATTTTAGAGAACTATTTTTGTCTTTTTTAGAAAAAATGATAATTGATATTTTTGAAGGTGTTAGACTTCAGTTTTTGATTTTATGCAAAAAATTGGAAAAATAGAAATTTGTATGTGTTAGTCTTCAATTCCGGAGTTTTTTGAGATAAACATGAAAAATGAAGTATTTTGCTCATTTTAGAGAACTATTTTGGTCTTTTTGAGAAAAAAATGATAATTGATATTTTTGAAGGTGTTAGACTTCATTTTTTAACTTTTTGCAAAAAATAGGAAAAATAGAAATTTGTATGTGTTAGTCTTCAATCACGAAGTTTTTTGAGAAAAACATGAAAAAATGAAGTATTTTGCTCATTTTAGAGAACTATTTTGGACTCTTTTAGAAAAAATGATAATTGATATTTTTGAAGGTGTTAGACTTCAGTTTTTAATTTTTTGCAAAAAATTGGAAAAATAGAAATTTGTATGTGTTAGTCTTAAATCCCGGAGTTTTTTGAGAAAAACATGAAAAATGAAGTATTTTGCTCATTTTAGAGAACTATTTTGGTCTTTTTTAGAAAAAATGATAATTGATATTTTTGAAGGTGTTAGACTTCATTTTTTGATTTTTTACAAAAAATAGGAAAAATAGAAATTTGTATGTGTTAGTCTTCAATCACCGAAGATTTTTGAGAAAAACATGAAAAATGAAGTATTTTGCTCATTTTAGGAGAACTATTTTGGACTCTTTTAGAAAAAATGATAATTGATATTTTTTAAGGTGTTAGACTTCATTTTTTGATTTTTTGCAAAATATTGGAAAAATAGAAATTTGTATGTGTTAGTCTTCAATCACGGAATTTTTTGAGAAAAACATGAAAAATGAAGTATTTTGCTTATTTTAGAGTACTATTTTGGACTCTTTTAGAAAAAATGATAATTGATATTTTTGAAGGTGTTAGACTTCAGTTTTTGATTTTTTCGCAAAAAATTGGAAAAATAGAAATTTGTATGTGTTAGTCTTCAATCCCGGAGGTTTTTGAGAAAAACATGAAAAATGAAGTATTTTGCTCATTTCAGAGCACTCTTTTTGTCTTTGTTAGAAAAAATGATAATTGATATTTTTGAAGGTGTTAGACTTCAGTTTTTGATTTTTATGCAAAAAATAGGAAAAATAGAAATTTGTATGTGTTAGTCTTCAATCACGGAGTTTTTCGAGAAAAACATGAAAAATGAAGTATTTTGCTCATTTTAGAGAACTATTTTGGTCTTTTTTAGAAAAAATGATAATTGATATTTTTGAAGGCGTTAGACTTCAGTTTTTGATTTTTTGCAAACAATTGGGAAAATAGAAATTTGTATGTGTTAGTCTTCCATCACGAAATTTTTTTAGAAAAACATGAATAATGAAGTATTTTGCTCATTTTAGAGAACTATTTTTTTCTTTTTTAGAAAAAATGATAATTGATATTTTTGAAGGTGTTAGACTTCAGTTTTTGATTTTATGCAAAAAATTGGAAAAATAGAAATTTGTATGTGTTAGTCTTCAATTCCGGAGTTTTTTGAGATAAACATGAAAAATGAAGTATTTTGCTCATTTTAGAGAACTATTTTGGTCTTTTTTAGAAAAAAATGATAATTGATATTTTTGAAGGTGTTAGACTTCATTTTTTAACTTTTTGCAAAAAATAGGAAAAATAGAAATTTGTATGTGTTAGTCTTCAATCACGAAGTTTTTTTGAGAAAAAACATGAAAAATGAAGTATTTTGCTCATTTTAGAGAACTATTTTGGACTCTTTTCAGAAAAAATGATAATTGATATTTTTGAAGGTGTTAGACTTCAGTTTTTGATTTTTTGCAAAAAATTGGAAAAATAGAAATTTGTATGTGTTAGTCTTAAATCCCGGAGTTTTTTGAGAAAAACATGAAAAATGAAGTATTTTGCTCATTTTAGAGAACTATTTTGGTCTTTTTTAGAAAAAATGATAATTGATATTTTTGAAGGTGTTAGACTTCATTTTTTGATTTTTTACAAAAAATAGGAAAAATAGAAATTTGTATGTGTTAGTCTTCAATCACGATGTTTTTTGAGAAAAACATGAAAAATGAAGTATTTTGCTCATTTTAGAGAACTATTTTGGACTCTTTTAGAAAAAATGATAATTGATATTTTTTAAGGTGTTAGACTTCAGTTTTTGATTTTTTGCAAAAAATTGGAAAAATAGAAATTTGTATGTGTTAGTCTTCAATCACACGGAATTTTTTGAGAAAAACATGAAAAATGAAGTATTTTGCTCGTTTTAGAGAACTATTTTGGACTCTTTTAGAAAAAATGATAATTGATATTTTTGAAGGTGTTAGACTTTAGTTTTTGATTTTTCGCAAAAAATTGGAAAAATAGAAATTTGTATGTGTTAGTCTTCAATCCCGGAGTTTTTTGCGAAAAACATGAAAAATGAAGTATTTTGCTCATTTCAGAGAACTATTTTTGTCTTTTTTAGAAAAAATGATCATTGATATTTTTGAAGGTGTTACACTTAAGTTTTTTATTTTTTGCAAAAAATTGGGAAAATAGAAATTTGTATGTGTTAGTCTTCAATCACGGAATTTTTTGAGAAAAACATGAATAATGAAGTATTTTTCTCATTTCAGAGAACTATTTTTGTCTTTGTTAGAAAAAATGATAATTGATATTTTTGAAGGTGTTAGACTTCATTTTTTGATTTTTTGCAAAAAATAGGAAAAATAGAAATTTGTATGTGTTAGTCTTCAATCACGAAGTTTTTTGAGAAAAACATGAAAAATGAAGTATTTTGCTCATTTTAGAGAACTATTTTGGACTCTTTTAGAAAAAATGATAATTGATATTTTTGAAGGTGTTAGACTTCAGTTTTTGATTTTATGCAAAAAATAGGAAAAATAGATATTTGTATGTGTTAGTCTTCAATCACGGAGTTATTCGAGAAAAACATGAAAAATGAAGTATTTTGCTCATTTTAGAGAACTATTTTGGTCTTTTTTAGAAAAAATGATAATTGATATTTTTGAAGGCGTTAGACTTCAGTTTTTGATTTTTTACAAAAAATTGGGAAAATAGAAATTTGTATGTGTTAGTCTTCAATCACGAAATTTTTTTAGAAAAACATGAATAATGAAGTATTTTGCTCATTTTAGAGAACTATTTTTGTCTTTTTTAGAAAATATGATAATTGATATTTTTGAAGGTGTTAGACTTCAGTTTTTGATTTTATGCAAAAAATTGGAAAAATAGAAATTTGTATGTGTTAGTCTTCAATTCCGGAGTTTTTTGAGATAAACATGAAAAATGAAGTATTTTGCTCATTTTAGAGAACTATTTTGGTCTTTTTTAGAAAAAAACGATAATTGATATTTTTGAAGGTGTTAGACTTCATTTTTTAACTTTTTGCAAAAAATAGGAAAAATAGAAATTTGTATGTGTTAGTCTTCAATCACGAAGTTTTTTGAGAAAAACATGAAAAATGAAGTATTTTGCTCATTTTAGAGAACTATTTTGGTCTTTTTTAGAAAAAATGATAATTGATATTTTTGAAGGTGTTAGACTTCATTTTCTGATTTTTTACAAAAAATAGGAAAAATAGAAATTTGTATGTGTTAGTCTTCAATCACGAAGTTTTTTGAGAAAAACATGAAAAATGAAGTATTTTGCTCATTTTAGAGAACTATTTTGGACTCTTTTAGAAAAAATGATAATTGATATTTTTTAAGGTGTTAGACTTCATTTTTTGATTTTTTGCAAAAAATTGGAAAAATAGAAATTTGTATGTGTTAGTCTTCAATCACGGAATTTTTTGAGAAAAACATGAAAAATGAAGTATTTTTATCGTTTTAGAGTACTATTTTGGACTCTTTTAGAAAAAATGATAATTGATATTTTTGAAGGTGTTAGACTTCAGATTTTGATTTTTCGCAAAAAATTGGAAAAATAGAAATTTGTATGTGTTAGTCTTCAATCCCGGATTTTTTTGAGAAAAACTTGAAAAATGAAGTATTTTGCTCGTTTTAGAGAACTATTTAGGACTTTTTTAGAAAAAATGATAATTGATATTTTTGAAGGTGTTAGACTTCAGTTTTTGATTTTTTGCAAAAAATTGGAAAAATAAAAATTTGTATGTGTTAGTCTTAAATCCCGGAGTTTTTTGAGAAAAACATGAAAAATGAAGTATTTTGCTCATTTTAGAGAACTATTTTGGTCTTTTTTAGAAAAAATGATAATTGATATTTTTGAAGGTGTTAGACTTCATTTTTTGATTTTTTACAAAAAATAGGAAAAATAGAAATTTGTATGTGTTAGTCTTCAATCACGAAGTTTTTTGAGAAAAACATGAAAAATGAAGTATTTTGCTCATTTTAGAGAACTATTTTGGACTCTTTTAGAAAAAATGATAATTGATATTTTTTAAGGTGTTAGACTTCATTTTTTGATTTTTTGCAAAAAATTGGAAAAATAGAAATATGTATGTGTTAGTCTTCAATCACGGAATTTTTTGAGAAAAACATGAAAAATGAAGTATTTTGCTCATTTTAGAGTACTATTTTGGACTCTTTTAGAAAAAATGATAATTGATATTTTTGAAGGTGTTAGACTTCAGTTTTTGATTTTTCGCAAAAAATTGGAAAAATAGAAATTTGTATGTGTTAGTCTTCAATCCCGGAGTTTTTTGAGAAAAACATGAAAAATGAAGTATTTTGCTCGTTTTAGAGAACTATTTAGGTCTTTTTTAGAAAAAATGATAATTGATATTGTTGAAGGTGTTAGACTTCAGTTTTTGATTTTTCGCAAAAAATTGGAAAAATTGAAATTTGTATGTGTTAGTCTTCAATCCCGGAGTTTTTTGAGAAAAACATGAAAAATGAAGTATTTGGCTCATTTCAGAGAACTATTTTTGTCTTTTTTAGAAAAAATGATAATTGATATTTTTGAAGGTGTTACACTTAAGTTTTTTATTTTTTGCAAAAAATTGGGAAAATAGAAATTTGTATGTGTTAGTCTTCAATCACGGAATTTTTTGAGAAAAACATGAATAATGAAGTATTTTGCTCATTTCAGAGAACTATTTTTGTCTTTGTTAGAAAAAATGATAATTGAAATTTTTGAAGGTGTTAGACTTCATTTTTTGATTTTTTGCAAAAAATAGGAAAAATAGAAATTTGTATGTGTTAGTCTTCAATCACGAAGTTTTTGGAGAAAAACATGAAAAATGAAGTATTTTGCTCATTTTAGAGAACTATTTTGGACTCTTTTAGAAAAAATGATAATTGATATTTTTGAAGGTGTCAGACTTCAGTTTTTGATTTTATGCAAAAAATAGGAGAAATAGAAATTTGTATGTGTTAGTCTTCAATCACGGAGTTTTTCGAGAAAAACATGAAAAATGAAGTATTTTGCTCATTTTAGAGAACTATTTTGGTATTTTTTAGAAAAAATGATAATTGATATTTTTGAAGGCGTTAGACTTCAGTTTTTGATTTTTTGCAAAAAATTGGGAAAATAGAAATTTGTATGTGTTAGTCTTCAATCACGAAATTTTTTTAGAAAAACATGAATAATGAAGTATTTTGCTCATTTTAGAGAACTATTTTTGTCTTTTTTAGAAAAAATGATAATTGATATTTTTGAAGGTGTTAGACTTCAGTTTTTGATTTTATGCAAAAAATTGGAAAAATAGAAATTTGTATGTGTTAGTCTTCAATTCCTGAGTTTTTTGAGATAAACATGAAAAATGAAGTATTTTGCTCATTTTAGAGAACTATTTTGGTCTTTTTGAGAAAAAAATGATAATTGATATTTTTGAAGGTGTTAGACTTCATTTTTTAACTTTTTGCAAAAAATAGGAAAAATAGAAATTTGTATGTGTTAGTCTTCAATCACGGAATTTTTTGAGAAAATCATGAAAAATGAAGTATTTTGCTCATTTTAGAGAACTATTTTGGTCTTTTTTAGAAAAAATGACAATTGATATTTTTGAAGGTGTGAGACTTCATTTTTTGATTTTTTGCAAAAAATAGGAAAAATAGAAATTTGTATGTGTTAGTCTTCAATCGCGAAGTTTTTTGAGAAAAACATGAAAAATGAAGTATTTTGCTCATTTTAGAGAACTATTTTGGACTCTTTTAGAAAAAATGATAATAGATATTTTTGAAGGTGTTAGACTTCAGTTTTTGATTTTTTTGCAAAAAATTGGAAAAATAGAAATTTGTATGTGTTAGTCTTAAATCCCGGAGTTTTTTGAGAAAAACATGAAAAATGAAGTATTTTGCTCATTTTGGAGAACTATTTTGGTCTTTTTTAGAAAAAATGATAATTGATATTTTTGAAGGTGTTAGACTTCAGTTTTTGATTTTTTGCAAAAAATTGGAAAAATTGAAATTTGTATGTGTTAGTCTTCAATCGCGAAGTTTTTTGAGAAAAACATGAAAAATGAAGTATTTTGCTCATTTTAGAGAACTATTTTGGACTCTTTTAGAAAAAATGATAATTGATATTTTTGAAGGTGTTAGACTTCAGTTTTTGATTTTTCGCTAAAAATTGGAAAAATTGAAATTTGTATGTGTTAGTCTTCAATCCCGGAGTTTTTTGAGAAAAACATGAAAAATGAAGTATTTTGCTCATTTCAGAGAACTATTATTGTCTTTTTTAGAAAAAATGATAATTGATATTTTTGAAGGTGTTACACTTAAGTTTTTTATTTTTTGCAAAAAATTGGGAAAATAGAAATTTGTATGTGTTAGTCTTCAATCACGGAATTTTTTGAGAAAAACATGAATAATGAAGTATTTTGCTCATTTCAGAGAACTATTTTTGTCTTTGTTAGAAAAAATGATAATTGATATTTTTGAAGGTGTTAGACTTCAGTTTTTGATTTTATGCAAAAAATAGGAAAAATAGAAATTTGTATGTGTTAGTCTTCAATCACGGAGTTTTTCGAGAAAAACATGAAAAATGAAGTATTTTGCTCATTTTAGAGAACTATTTTGGTCTTTTTTAGAAAAAATGATAATTGATATTTTTGAAGGCGTTAGACTTCAGTTTTTGATTTTTTGCAAACAATTGGGAAAATAGAAATTTGTATGTGTTAGTCTTCCATCACGAAATTTTTTTAGAAAAACATGAATAATGAAGTATTTTGCTCATTTTAGAGAACTATTTTTGTCTTTTTTAGAAAAAATGATAATTGATATTTTTGAAGGTGTTAGACTTCATTTTTTGATTTTTTACAAAAAATAGGAAAAATAGAAATTTGTATGTGTTAGTCTTCAATCACGAAGTTTTTTGAGAAAAACATGAAAAATGAAGTATTTTGCTCATTTTAGAGAACTATTTTGGACTCTTTTAGAAAAAATGATAATTGATATTTTTTAAGGTGTTAGACTTCATTTTTTGATTTTTTGCAAAAAATTGGAAAAATAGAAATTTGTATGTGTTAGTCTTCAATCACGGAATTTTTTGAGAAAAACATGAAAAATGAAGTATTTTGCTCATTTTAGAGTACTATTTTGGACTCTTTTAGAAAAAATGATAATTGATATTTTTGAAGGTGTTAGACTTCAGTTTTTGATTTTTCGCAAAAAATTGGAAAAATAGAAATTTGTATGTGTTAGTCTTCAATCCCGGAGTTTTTTGAGAAAAACATGAAAAATGAAGTATTTTGCTCGTTTTAGAGAACTATTTAGGTCTTTTTTAGAAAAAATGATAATTGATATTTTTGAAGGTGTTAGACTTCAGTTTTTGATTTTTCGCAAAAAAATGGAAAAATTGAAATTTGTATGTGTTAGTCTTCAATCCCGGAGTTTTTTGAGAAAAACATGAAAAATGAAGTATTTGGCTCATTTCAGAGAACTATTTTTGTCTTTTTTAGAAAAAATGATAATTGATATTTTTGAAGGTGTTACACTTAAGTTTTTTATTTTTTGCAAAAAATTGGGAAAATAGAAATTTGTATGTGTTAGTCTTCAATCACGGAATTTTTGGAGAAAAACATGAATAATGAAGTATTTTGCTCATTTCAGAGAACTATTTTTGTCTTTGTTAGAAAAAATGATAATTGATATTTTTGAAGGTGTTAGACTTCATTTTTTGATTTTTTGCAAAAAATAGGAAAAATAGAAATTTGTATGTGTTAGTCTTCAATCACGAAGTTTTTTGAGAAAAACATGAAAAATGAAGTATTTTGCTCATTTTAGAGAACTATTTTGGACTCTTTTAGAAAAAATGATAATTGATATTTTTGAAGGTGTCAGACTTCAGTTTTTGATTTTATGCAAAAAATAGGAGAAATAGAAATTTGTATGTGTTAGTCTTCAATCACGGAGTTTTTCGAGAAAAACATGAAAAATGAAGTATTTTGCTCATTTTAGAGAACTATTTTGGTATTTTTTAGAAAAAATGATAATTGATATTTTTGAAGGCGTTAGACTTCAGTTTTTGATTTTTTGCAAAAAATTGGGAAAATAGAAATTTGTATGTGTTAGTCTTCAATCACGAAATTTTTTTAGAAAAACATGAATAATGAAGTATTTTGCTCATTTTAGAGAACTATTTTTGTCTTTTTTAGAATAAATGATAATTGATATTTTTGAAGGTGTTAGACTTCAGTTTTTGATTTTATGCAAAAAATTGGAAAAATAGAAATTTGTATGTGTTAGTCTTCAATTCCTGAGTTTTTTGAGATAAACATGAAAAATGAAGTATTTTGCTCATTTTAGAGAACTATTTTGGTCTTTTTGAGAAAAAAATGATAATTGATATTTTTGAAGGTGTTAGACTTCATTTTTTAACTTTTTGCAAAAAATAGGAAAAATAGAAATTTGTATGTGTTAGTCTTCAATCACGGAATTTTTTGAGAAAATCATGAAAAATGAAGTATTTTGCTCATTTTAGAGAACTATTTTGGTCTTTTTTAGAAAAAATGACAATTGATATTTTTGAAGGTGTGAGACTTCATTTTTTGATTTTTTGCAAAAAATAGGAAAAATAGAAATTTGTATGTGTTAGTCTTCAATCGCGAAGTTTTTTGAGAAAAACATGAAAAATGAAGTATTTTGCTCATTTTAGAGAACTATTTTGGACTCTTTTAGAAAAAATGATAATAGATATTTTTGAAGGTGTTAGACTTCAGTTTTTGATTTTTTTGCAAAAAATTGGAAAAATAGAAATTTGTATGTGTTAGTCTTAAATCCCGGAGTTTTTTGAGAAAAACATGAAAAATGAAGTATTTTGCTCATTTTGGAGAACTATTTTGGTCTTTTTTAGAAAAAATGATAATTGATATTTTTGAAGGTGTTAGACTTCAGTTTTTGATTTTTTGCAAAAAATTGGAAAAATTGAAATTTGTATGTGTTAGTCTTCAATCGCGAAGTTTTTTGAGAAAAACATGAAAAATGAAGTATTTTGCTCATTTTAGAGAACTATTTTGGACTCTTTTAGAAAAAATGATAATTGATATTTTTGAAGGTGTTAGACTTCAGTTTTTGATTTTTCGCTAAAAATTGGAAAAATTGAAATTTGTATGTGTTAGTCTTCAATCCCGGAGTTTTTTGAGAAAAACATGAAAAATGAAGTATTTTGCTCATTTCAGAGAACTATTATTGTCTTTTTTAGAAAAAATGATAATTGATATTTTTGAAGGTGTTACACTTAAGTTTTTTATTTTTTGCAAAAAATTGGGAAAATAGAAATTTGTATGTGTTAGTCTTCAATCACGGAATTTTTTGAGAAAAACATGAATAATGAAGTATTTTGCTCATTTCAGAGAACTATTTTTGTCTTTGTTAGAAAAAATGATAATTGATATTTTTGAAGGTGTTAGACTTCAGTTTTTGATTTTATGCAAAAAATAGGAAAAATAGAAATTTGTATGTGTTAGTCTTCAATCACGGAGTTTTTCGAGAAAAACATGAAAAATGAAGTATTTTGCTCATTTTAGAGAACTATTTTGGTCTTTTTTAGAAAAAATGATAATTGATATTTTTGAAGGCGTTAGACTTCAGTTTTTGATTTTTTGCAAACAATTGGGAAAATAGAAATTTGTATGTGTTAGTCTTCCATCACGAAATTTTTTTAGAAAAACATGAATAATGAAGTATTTTGCTCATTTTAGAGAACTATTTTTGTCTTTTTTAGAAAAAATGATAATTGATATTTTTGAAGGTGTTAGACTTCATTTTTTGATTTTTTACAAAAAATAGGAAAAATAGAAATTTGTATGTGTTAGTCTTCAATCACGAAGTTTTTTGAGAAAAACATGAAAAATGAAGTATTTTGCTCATTTTAGAGAACTATTTTGGACTCTTTTAGAAAAAATGATAATTGATATTTTTTAAGGTGTTAGACTTCATTTTTTGATTTTTTGCAAAAAATTGGAAAAATAGAAATTTGTATGTGTTAGTCTTCAATCACGGAATTTTTTGAGAAAAACATGAAAAATGAAGTATTTTGCTCATTTTAGAGTACTATTTTGGACTCTTTTAGAAAAAATGATAATTGATATTTTTGAAGGTGTTAGACTTCAGTTTTTGATTTTTCGCAAAAAATTGGAAAAATAGAAATTTGTATGTGTTAGTCTTCAATCCCGGAGTTTTTTGAGAAAAACATGAAAAATGAAGTATTTTGCTCGTTTTAGAGAACTATTTAGGTCTTTTTTAGAAAAAATGATAATTGATATTTTTGAAGGTGTTAGACTTCAGTTTTTGATTTTTCGCAAAAAATTGGAAAAATTGAAATTTGTATGTGTTAGTCTTCAATCCCGGAGTTTTTTGAGAAAAACATGAAAAATGAAGTATTTGGCTCATTTCAGAGAACTATTTTTGTCTTTTTTAGAAAAAATGATAATTGATATTTTTGAAGGTGTTACACTTAAGTTTTTTATTTTTTGCAAAAAATTGGGAAAATAGAAATTTGTATGTGTTAGTCTTCAATCACGGAATTTTTTGAGAAAAACATGAATAATGAAGTATTTTGCTCATTTCAGAGAACTATTTTTGTCTTTGTTAGAAAAAATGATAATTGATATTTTTGAAGGTGTTAGACTTCATTTTTTGATTTTTTGCAAAAAATAGGAAAAATAGAAATTTGTATGTGTTAGTCTTCAATCACGAAGTTTTTTGAGAAAAACATGAAAAATGAAGTATTTTGCTCATTTTAGAGAACTATTTTGGACTCTTTTAGAAAAAATGATAATTGATATTTTTGAAGGTGTCAGACTTCAGTTTTTGATTTTATGCAAAAAATAGGAAAAATAGAAATTTGTATGTGTTAGTCTTCAATCACGGAGTTTTTCGAGAAAAACATGAAAAATGAAGTATTTTGCTCATTTTAGAGAACTATTTTGGTATTTTTTAGAAAAAATGATAATTGATATTTTTGAAGGCGTTAGACTTCAGTTTTTAACTTTTTGCAAAAAATAGGAAAAATAGAAATTTGTATGTGTTAGTCTTCAATCACGGAATTTTTTGAGAAAATCATGAAAAATGAAGTATTTTGCTCATTTTAGAGAACTATTTTGGTCTTTTTTAGAAAAAATGACAATTGATATTTTTGAAGGTGTGAGACTTCATTTTTTGATTTTTTGCAAAAAATAGGAAAAATAGAAATTTGTATGTGTTAGTCTTCAATCGCGAAGTTTTTTGAGAAAAACATGAAAAATGAAGTATTTTGCTCATTTTAGAGAACTATTTTGGACTCTTTTAGAAAAAATGATAATTGATATTTTTGAAGGTGTTAGACTTCAGTTTTTGATTTTTTGCAAAAAATTGGAAAAATAGAAATTTGTATGTGTTAGTCTTAAATCCCGGAGTTTTTTGAGAAAAACATGAAAAATGAAGTATTTTGCTCATTTTGGAGAACTATTTTGGTCTTTTTTAGAAAAAATGATAATTGATATTTTTGAAGGTGTTAGACTTCAGTTTTTGATTTTTTGCAAAAAATTGGAAAAATTGAAATTTGTATGTGTTAGTCTTCAATCGCGAAGTTTTTTGAGAAAAACATGAAAAATGAAGTATTTTGCTCATTTTAGAGAACGATTTTGGACTCTTTTAGAAAAAATGATAATTGATATTTTTGAAGGTGTTAGACTTCAGTTTTTGATTTTTCGCAAAAAATTGGAAAAATTGAAATTTGTATGTGTTAGTCTTCAATCCCGGAGTTTTTTGAGAAAAACATGAAAAATGAAGTATTTTGCTCATTTCAGAGAACTATTATTGTCTTTTTTAGAAAAAATGATAATTGATATTTTTGAAGGTGTTACACTTAAGTTTTTTATTTTTTGCAAAAAATTGGGAAAATAGAAATTTGTATGTGTTAGTCTTCAATCACGGAATTTTTTGAGAAAAACATGAATAATGAAGTATATTGCTCATTTCAGAGAACTATTTTTGTCTTTGTTAGAAAAAATGATAATTGATATTTTTGAAGGTGTTAGACTTCAGTTTTTGATTTTATGCAAAAAATAGGAAAAATAGAAATTTGTATGTGTTAGTCTTCAATCACGGAGTTTTTCGAGAAAAACATGAAAAATGAAGTATTTTGCTCATTTTAGAGAACTATTTTTGTCTTTTTTAGAAAAAATGATAATTGATATTTTTGAAGGTGTTAGACTTCATTTTTTGATTTTTTACAAAAAATAGGAAAAATGGAAATTTGTATGTGTTAGTCTTCAATCACGAAGTTTTTTGAGAAAAACATGAAAAATGAAGTATTTTGCTCATTTTAGAGAACTATTTTGGACTCTTTTAGAAAAAATGATAATTGATATTTTTTAAGGTGTTAGACTTCATTTTTTGATTTTTTGCAAAAAATTGGAAAAATAGAAATTTGTATGTGTTAGTCTTCAATCACGGAATTTTTTGAGAAAAACATGAAAAATGAAGTATTTTGCTCATTTTAGAGTACTATTTTGGACTCTTTTAGAAAAAATGATAATTGATATTTTTGAAGGTGTTAGACTTCAGTTTTTGATTTTTCGCAAAAAATTGGAAAAATAGAAATTTGTATGTGTTAGTCTTCAATCCCGGAGTTTTTTGAGAAAAACATGAAAAATGAAGTATTTTGCTCGTTTTAGAGAACTATTTAGGTCTTTTTTAGAAAAAATGATAATTGATATTTTTGAAGGTGTTAGACTTCAGTTTTTGATTTTTCGCAAAAAATTGGAAAAATTGAAATTTGTATGTGTTAGTCTTCAATCCCGGAGTTTTTTGAGAAAAACATGAAAAATGAAGTATTTGGCTCATTTCAGAGAACTATTTTTGTCTTTTTTAGAAAAAATGATAATTGATATTTTTGAAGGTGTTACACTTAAGTTTTTTATTTTTTGCAAAAAATTGGGAAAATAGAAATTTGTATGTGTTAGTCTTCAATCACGGAATTTTTTGAGAAAAACATGAATAATGAAGTATTTTGCTCATTTCAGAGAACTATTTTTGTCTTTGTTAGAAAAAATGATAATTGATATTTTTGAAGGTGTTAGACTTCATTTTTTGATTTTTTGCAAAAAATAGGAAAAATAGAAATTTGTATGTGTTAGTCTTCAATCACGAAGTTTTTTGAGAAAAACATGAAAAATGAAGTATTTTGCTCATTTTAGAGAACTATTTTGGACTCTTTTAGAAAAAATGATAATTGATATTTTTGAAGGTGTCGGACTTCAGTTTTTGATTTTATGCAAAAAATAGGAAAAATAGAAATTTGTATGTGTTAGTCTTCAATCACGGAGTTTTTCGAGAAAAACATGAAAAATGAAGTATTTTGCTCATTTTAGAGAACTATTTTGGTATTTTTTAGAAAAAATGATAATTGATATTTTTGAAGGCGTTAGACTTCAGTTTTTGATTTTTTGCAAAAAATTGGGAAAATAGAAATTTGTATGTGTTAGTCTTCAATCACGAAATTTTTTTAGAAAAACATGAATAATGAAGTATTTTGCTCATTTTAGAGAACTATTTTTGTCTTTTTTAGAAAAAATGATAATTGATATTTTTGAAGGTGTTAGACTTCAGTTTTTGATTTTATGCAAAAAATTGGAAAAATAGAAATTTGTATGTGTTAGTCTTCAATTCCGGAGTTTTTTGAGATAAACATGAAAAATGAAGTATTTTGCTCATTTTGGAGAACTATTTTGGTCTTTTTGAGAAAAAAATGATAATTGATATTTTTGAAGGTGTTAGACTTCATTTTTTAACTTTTTGCAAAAAATAGGAAAAATAGAAATTTGTATGTGTTAGTCTTCAATCACGGAATTTTTTGAGAAAATCATGAAAAATGAAGTATTTTGCTCATTTTAGAGAACTATTTTGGTCTTTTTTAGAAAAAATGATAATTGATATTTTTGAAGGTGTGAGACTTCATTTTTTGATTTTTTGCAAAAAATAGGAAAAATAGAAATTTGTATGTGTTAGTCTTCAATCGCGAAGTTTTTTGAGAAAAACATGAAAAATGAAGTATTTTGCTCATTTTAGAGAACTATTTTGGACTCTTTTAGAAAAAATGATAATTGATATTTTTGAAGGTGTTAGACTTCAGTTTTTGATTTTTTGCAAAAAATTGGAAAAATAGAAATTTGTATGTGTTAGTCTTAAATCCCGGAGTTTTTTGAGAAAAACATGAAAAATGAAGTATTTTGCTCATTTTGGAGAACTATTTTGGTCTTTTTTAGAAAAAATGATAATTGATATTTTTGAAGGTGTTAGACTTCAGTTTTTGATTTTTTGCAAAAAATTGGAAAAATTGAAATTTGTATGTGTTAGTCTTCAATCGCGAAGTTTTTTGAGAAAAACATGAAAAATGAAGTATTTTGCTCATTTTAGAGAACTATTTTGGACTCTTCTAGAAAAAATGATAATTGATATTTTTGAAGGTGTTAGACTTCAGTTTTTGATTTTTCGCAAAAAATTGGAAAAATTGAAATTTGTATGTGTTAGTCTTCAATCCCGGAGTTTTTTGAGAAAAACATGAAAAATGAAGTATTTTGCTCATTTCAGAGAACTATTATTGTCTTTTTTAGAAAAAATGATAATTGATATTTTTGAAGGTGTTACACTTAAGTTTTTTATTTTTTGCAAAAAATTGGGAAAATAGAAATTTGTATGTGTTAGTCTTCAATCACGGAATTTTTTGAGAAAAACATGAATAATGAAGTATTTTGCTCATTTCAGAGAACTATTTTTGTCTTTGTTAGAAAAAATGATAATTGATATTTTTGAAGGTGTTAGACTTCAGTTTTTGATTTTACGCAAAAAATAGGAAAAATAGAAATTTGTATGTGTTAGTCTTCAATCACGGAGTTTTTCGAGAAAAACATGAAAAATGAAGTATTTTGCTCATTTTAGAGAACTATTTTGGTCTTTTTTAGAAAAAATGATAAGTGATATTTTTGAAGGCGTTAGACTTCAGTTTTTGATTTTTTGCAAACAATTGGGAAAATAGAAATTTGTATGTGTTAGTCTTCCATCACGAAATTTTTTTAGAAAAACATGAATAATGAAGTATTTTGCTCATTTTAGAGAACTATTTTTGTCTTTTTTAGAAAAAATGATAATTGATATTTTTGAAGGTGTTAGACTTCATTTTTTGATTTTTTACAAAAAATAGAAAAAATTGAAATTTGTATGTGTTAGTCTTCAATCACGAAGTTTTTTGAGAAAAACATGAAAAATGAAGTATTTTGCTCATTTTAGAGAACTATTTTGGACTCTTTTAGAAAAAATGATAATTGATATTTTTTAAAGTGTTAGACTTCATTTTTTGATTTTTTGCAAAAAATTGGAAAAATAGAAATTTGTATGTGTTAGTCTTCAATCACGAAGTTTTTTGAGAAAAACATGAAAAATGAAGTATTTTGCTCATTTTAGAGTACTATTTTGGACTATTTTAGAAAAAATGATAATTGATATTTTTGAAGGTGTTAGACTTCAGTTTTTGATTTTTCGCAAAAAATTGGAAAAATAGAAATTTGTATGTGTTAGTCTTCAATCCCGGAGTTTTTTGAGAAAAACATGAAAAATGAAGTATTTTGCTCGTTTTAGAGAACTATTTAGGTCTTTTTTAGAAAAAATGATAATTGATATTTTTGAAGTTGTTAGACTTCAGTTTTTGATTTTTCGCAAAAAATTGGAAAAATTGAAATTTGTATGTGTTAGTCTTCAATCCCGGAGTTTTTTGAGAAAAACATGAAAAATGAAGTATTTGGCTCATTTCAGAGAACTATTTTTGTCTTTTTTAGAAAAAATGATAATTGATATTTTTGAAGGTGTTACACTTAAGTTTTTTATTTTTTGCAAAAAATTGGGAAAATAGAAATTTGTATGTGTTAGTCTTCAATCACGGAATTTTTTGAGAAAAACATGAATAATGAAGTATTTTGCTCATTTCAGAGAACTATTTTTGTCTTTGTTAGAAAAAATGATAATTGATATTTTTGAAGGTGTTAGACTTCATTTTTTGATTTTTTTGCAAAAAATAGGAAAAATAGAAATTTGTATGTGTTAGTCTTCAATCACGAAGTTTTTTAAGAAAAACATGAAAAATGAAGTATTTTGCTCATTTTAGAGAACTATTTTGGACTCTTTTAGAAAAAATGATAATTGATATTTTTGAAGGTGTTACACTTAAGTTTTTTATTTTTTGCAAAAAATTGGGAAAATAGAAATTTGTATGTGTTAGTCTTCAATCACGGAATTTTTTGAGAAAAACATGAATAATGAAGTATTTTGCTCATTTCAGAGAACTATTTTTGTCTTTGTTAGAAAAAATGATAATTCATATTTTTGAAGGTGTTAGACTTCAGTTTTTGATTTTATGCAAAAAATTGGAAAAATAGAAATTTGTATGTGTTAGTCTTCAATTCCGGAGTTTTTTGAGATAAACATGAAAAATGAAGTATTTTGCTCATTTTAGAGAACTATTTTGGTCTTTTTTAGAAAAAAATGATAATTGATATTTTTGAAGGTGTTAGACTTCATTTTTTAACTTTTTGCAAAAAATAGGAAAAATAGAAATTTGTATGTGTTAGTCTTCAATCACGAAGTTTTTTGAGAAAAACATGAAAAATGAAGTATTTTGCTCATTTTAGAGAACTATTTTGGTCTTTTTTACAAAAAAATGATAATTGATATTTTTGAAGGTGTTAGACTTCATTTTTTGATTTTTTACAAAAAATAGGAAAAATAGAAATTTGTATGTGTTAGTCTTCAATCACGAAGTTTTTTGAGAAAAACATGAAAAATGAAGTATTTTGCTCATTTTAGAGAACTATTTTGGACTCTTTTAGAAAAAATGATAATTGATATTTTTTAAGGTGTTAGACTTCATTTTTTGATTTTTTGCAAAAAATTGGAAAAATAGAAATTTGTATGTGTTAGTCTTCAATCACGGAATTTTTTGAGAAAAACATGAAAAATGAAGTATTTTGCTCGTTTTAGAGTACTATTTTGGACTCTTTTAGAAAAAATGATAATTGATATTTTTGAAGGTGTTAGACTTCAGTTTTTGATTTTTCGCAAAAAATTGGAAAAATAGAAATTTGTATGTGTTAGTCTTCAATCCCGGATTTTTTTGAGAAAAACATGAAAAATGAAGTATTTTGTTCGTTTTGGAGAACTATTTAGGACTTTTTTAGAAAAAATGATAATTGATATTTTTGAAGGTGTTAGACTTCAGTTTTTGATTTTTTGCAAAAAATTGGAAAAATAGAAATTTGTATGTGTTAGTCATAAATCCCGGAGTTTTTTGAGAAAAACATGAAAAATGAAGTATTTTGCTCATTTTAGAGAACTATTTTGGTCTTTTTTAGAAAAAATGATAATTGATATTTTTGAAGGTGTTAGACTTCATTTTTTGATTTTTTACAAAAAATAGGAAAAATAGAAATTTGTATGTGTTAGTCTTCAATCACGAAGTTTTTTGAGAAAAACATGAAAAATGAAGTATTTTGCTCATTTCAGAGAACTATTTTGGACTCTTTTAGAAAAAATGATAATTGATATTTTTTAAGGTGTTAGACTTCAGTTTTTGATTTTTCGCAAAAAATTGGAAAAATAGAAATTTGTATGTGTTAGTCTTCAATCCCGGAATTTTTTGAGAAAAACATGAAAAATGAAGTATTTTGCTCATTTTAGAGTACTATTTTGGACTCTTTTAGAAAAAATGATAATTGATATTTTTGAAGGTGTTAGACTTCAGTTTTTGATTTTTCGCAAAAAATTGGAAAAATAGAAATTTGTATGTGTTAGTCTTCAATCCCGGAGTTTTTTGAGAAAAACATGAAAAATGAAGTATTTTGCTCGTTTTAGAGAACTATTTAGGTCTTTTTTAGAAAAAATGATAATTGATATTTTTGAAGGTGTTAGACTTCAGTTTTTGATTTTTCGCAAAAAATTGGAAAAATTGAAATTTGTATGTGTTAGTCTTCAATCCCGGAGTTTTTTGAGAAAAACATGAAAAATGAAGTATTTGGCTCATTTCAGAGAACTATTTTTGTCTTTTTTAGAAAAAATGATAATTGATATTTTTGAAGGTGTTACACTTAAGTTTTTTATTTTTTGCAAAAAATTGGGAAAATAGAAATTTGTATGTGTTAGTCTTCAATCACGGAATTTTTTGAGAAAAACATGAATAATGAAGTATTTTGCTCATTTCAGAGAACTATTTTTGTCTTTGTTAGAAAAAATGATAATTGATATTTTTGAAGGTGTTAGACTTCATTTTTTGATTTTTTGCAAAAAATAGGAAAAATAGAAATTTGTATGTGTTAGTCTTCAATCACGAAGTTTTTTGAGAAAAACATGAAAAATGAAGTATTTTGCTCATTTTAGAGAACTATTTTGGACTCTTTTAGAAAAAATGATAATTGATATTTTTGAAGGTGTCAGACTTCAGTTTTTGATTTTATGCAAAAAATAGGAGAAATAGAAATTTGTATGTGTTAGTCTTCAATCACGGAGTTTTTCGAGAAAAACATGAAAAATGAAGTATTTTGCTCATTTTAGAGAACTATTTTGGTATTTTTTAGAAAAAATGATAATTGACATTTTTGAAGGCGTTAGACTTCAGTTTTTGATTTTTTGCAAAAATTGGGAAAATAGAAATTTGTATGTGTTAGTCTTCAATCACGAAATTTTTTTAGAAAAACATGAATAATGAAGTATTTTGCTCCATTTTAGAGAACTATTTTTGTCTTTTTTAGAAAAAATGATAATTGATATTTTTGAAGGTGTTAGACTTCAGTTTTTGATTTTATGCAAAAAATTGGAAAAATAGAAATTTGTATGTGTTAGTCTTCAATTCCGGAGTTTTTTGAGATAAACATGAAAAATGAAGTATTTTGCTCATTTTAGAGAACTATTTTGGTCTTTTTGAGAAAAAAATGATAATTGATATTTTTGAAGGTGTTAGACTTCATTTTTTAACTTTTTGCAAAAAATAGGAAAAATAGAAATTTGTATGTGTTAGTCTTCAATCACGGAATTTTTTGAGAAAATCATGAAAAATGAAGTATTTTGCTCATTTTAGAGAACTATTTTGGTCTTTTTTAGAAAAAATGACAATTGATATTTTTGAAGGTGTGAGACTTCATTTTTTGATTTTTTGCAAAAAATAGGAAAAATAGAAATTTGTATGTGTTAGTCTTCAATCGCGAAGTTTTTTGAGAAAAACATGAAAAATGAAGTATTTTGCTCATTTTAGAGAACTATTTTGGACTCTTTTAGAAAAAATGATAATTGATATTTTTGAAGGTGTTAGACTTCAGTTTTTGATTTTTTTGCAAAAAATTGGAAAAATAGAAATTTGTATGTGTTAGTCTTAAATCCCGGAGTTTTTTGAGAAAAACATGAAAAATGAAGTATTTTGCTCATTTTGGAGAACTATTTTGGTCTTTTTTAGAAAAAATGATAATTGATATTTTTGAAGGTGTTAGACTTCAGTTTTTGATTTTTTGCAAAAAATTGGAAAAATTGAAATTTGTATGTGTTAGTCTTCAATCGCGAAGTTTTTTGAGAAAAACATGAAAAATGAAGTATTTTGCTCATTTTAGAGAACTATTTTGGACTCTTTTAGAAAAAATGATAATTGATATTTTGAAGGTGTTAGACTTAAGTTTTTGATTTTTCGCTAAAAATTGGAAAAATTGAAATTTGTATGTGTTAGTCTTCAATCCCGGAGTTTTTGAGAAAAACATGAAAAATGAAGTATTTTGCTCATTTCAGAGAACTATTATTGTCTTTTTTAGAAAAAAATGATAATTGATATTTTTGAAGGTGTTACACTTAAGTTTTTTATTTTTTGCAAACAATTGGGAAAATAGAAATTTGTATGTGTTAGTCTTCAATCACGGAATTTTTTGAGAAAAACATGAATAATGAAGTATTTTGCTCATTTCAGAGAACTATTTTTGTCTTTGTTAGAAAAAATGATAATTGATATTTTTGAAGGTGTTAGACTTCAGTTTTTGATTTTATGCAAAAAAATAGGAAAAATAGAAATTTGTATGTGTTAGTCTTCAATCACGGAGTTTTTCGAGAAAAACATGAAAAATGAAGTATTTTGCTCATTTTAGAGAACTATTTTGGTCTTTTTTAGAAAAAATGATAATTGATATTTTTGAAGGCGTTAGACTTCAGTTTTTGATTTTTTGCAAACAATTGGGAAAATAGAAATTTGTATGTGTTAGTCTTCCATCACGAAATTTTTTTAGAAAAACATGAATAATGAAGTATTTTGCTCATTTTAGAGAACTATTTTTGTCTTTTTTAGAAAAAATGATAATTGATATTTTTGAAGGTGTTAGACTTCATTTTTTGATTTTTTACAAAAAATAGGAAAAATAGAAATTTGTATGTGTTAGTCTTCAATCACGAAGTTTTTTGAGAAAAACATGAAAAATGAAGTATTTTGCTCATTTTAGAGAACTATTTTGGACTCTTTTAGAAAAAATGATAATTGATATTTTTTAAGGTGTTAGACTTCATTTTTTGATTTTTTGCAAAAAATTGGAAAAATAGAAATTTGTATGTGTTAGTCTTCAATCACGGAATTTTTTGAGAAAAACATGAAAAATGAAGTATTTTGCTCATTTTAGAGTACTATTTTGGACTCTTTTAGAAAAAATGATAATTGATATTTTTGAAGGTGTTAGACTTCAGTTTTTGATTTTTCGCAAAAAATTGGAAAAATAGAAATTTGTATGTGTTAGTCTTCAATCCCGGAGTTTTTTGAGAAAAACATGAAAAATGAAGTATTTTGCTCGTTTTAGAGAACTATTTAGGTCTTTTTTAGAAAAAATGATAATTGATATTTTTGAAGGTGTTAGACTTCAGTTTTTGATTTTTCGCAAAAAATTGGAAAAATTGAAATTTGTATGTGTTAGTCTTCAATCCCGGAGTTTTTTGAGAAAAACATGAAAAATGAAGTATTTGGCTCATTTCAGAGAACTATTTTTGTCTTTTTTAGAAAAAATGATAATTGATATTTTTGAAGGTGTTACACTTAAGTTTTTTATTTTTTGCAAAAAATTGGGAAAATAGAAATTTGTATGTGTTAGTCTTCAATCACGGAATTTTTTGAGAAAAACATGAATAATGAAGTATTTTGCTCATTTCAGAGAACTATTTTTGTCTTTGTTAGAAAAAATGATAATTGATATTTTTGAAGGTGTTAGACTTCATTTTTTGATTTTTTGCAAAAAATAGGAAAAATAGAAATTTGTATGTGTTAGTCTTCAATCACGAAGTTTTTTGAGAAAAACATGAAAAATGAAGTATTTTGCTCATTTTAGAGAACTATTTTGGACTCTTTTAGAAAAAATGATAATTGATATTTTTGAAGGTGTCAGACTTCAGTTTTTGATTTTATGCAAAAAATAGGAAAAATAGAAATTTGTATGTGTTAGTCTTCAATCACGGAGTTTTTCGAGAAAAACATGAAAAATGAAGTATTTTGCTCATTTTAGAGAACTATTTTGGTATTTTTTAGAAAAAATGATAATTGATATTTTTGAAGGCGTTAGACTTCAGTTTTTGATTTTTTGCAAAAAATTGGGAAAATAGAAATTTGTATGTGTTAGTCTTCAATCACGAAATTTTTTTAGAAAAACATGAATAATGAAGTATTTTGCTCATTTTAGAGAACTATTTTTGTCTTTTTTAGAAAAAATGATAATTGATATTTTTGAAGGTGTTAGACTTCAGTTTTTGATTTTATGCAAAAAATTGGAAAAATAGAAATTTGTATGTGTTAGTCTTCAATTCCGGAGTTTTTTGAGATAAACATGAAAAATGAAGTATTTTGCTCATTTTAGAGAACTATTTTGGTCTTTTTGAGAAAAAAATGATAATTGATATTTTTGAAGGTGTTAGACTTCATTTTTTAACTTTTTGCAAAAAATAGGAAAAATAGAAAATTGTATGTGTTAGTCTTCAATCACGGAATTTTTTGAGAAAATCATGAAAAATGAAGTATTTTGCTCATTTTAGAGAACTATTTTGGTCTTTTTTAGAAAAAATGATAATTGATATTTTTGAAGGTGTGAGACTTCATTTTTTGATTTTTTGCAAAAAATAGGAAAAATAGAAATTTGTATGTGTTAGTCTTCAATCGCGAAGTTTTTTGAGAAAAACATGAAAAATGAAGTATTTTGCTCATTTTAGAGAACTATTTTGGACTCTTTTAGAAAAAATGATAATTGATATTTTTGAAGGTGTTAGACTTCAGTTTTTGATTTTTTGCAAAAAATTGGAAAAGTAGAAATTTGTATGTGTTAGTCTTAAATCCCGGAGTTTTTTGAGAAAAACATGAAAAATGAAGTATTTTGCTCATTTTGGAGAATTATTTTGGTCTTTTTTAGAAAAAATGATAATTGATATTTTTGAAGGTGTTAGACTTCAGTTTTTGATTTTTTGCAAAAAATTGGAAAAATTGAAATTTGTATGTGTTAGTCTTCAATCGCGAAGTTTTTTGAGAAAAACATGAAAAATGAAGTATTTTGCTCATTTTAGAGAACTATTTTGGACTCTTTTAGAAAAAATGATAATTGATATTTTTGAAGGTGTTAGACTTCAGTTTTTGATTTTTCGCAAAAAATTGGAAAAATTGAAATTTGTATGTGTTAGTCTTCAATCCCGGAGTTTTTTGAGAAAAACATGAAAAATGAAGTATTTTGCTCATTTCAGAGAACTATTATTGTCTTTTTTAGAAAAAATGATAATTGATATTTTTGAAGGTGTTACACTTAAGTTTTTTATTTTTTGCAAAAAATTGGGAAAATAGAAATTTGTATGTGTTAGTCTTCAATCACGGAATTTTTTGAGAAAAACATGAATAATGAAGTATTTTGCTCATTTCAGAGAACTATTTTTGTCTTTGTTAGAAAAAATGATAATTGATATTTTTGAAGGTGTTAGACTTCAGTTTTTGATTTTATGCAAAAAATAGGAAAAATAGAAATTTGTATGTGTTAGTCTTCAATCACGGAGTTTTTCGAGAAAAACATGAAAAATGAAGTATTTTGCTCATTTTAGAGAACTATTTTGGTCTTTTTTAGAAAAAATGATAAGTGATATTTTTGAAGGCGTTAGACTTCAGTTTTTGATTTTTTGCAAACAATTGGGAAAATAGAAATTTGTATGTGTTAGTCTTCCATCACGAAATTTTTTTAGAAAAACATGAATAATGAAGTATTTTGCTCATTTTAGAGAACTATTTTTGTCTTTTTTAGAAAAAATGATAATTGATATTTTTGAAGGTGTTAGACTTCATTTTTTGATTTTTTACAAAAAATAGGAAAAATAGAAATTTGTATGTGTTAGTCTTCAATCACGAAGTTTTTTGAGAAAAACATGAAAAATGAAGTATTTTGCTCATTTTAGAGAACTATTTTGGACTCTTTTAGAAAAAATGATAATTGATATTTTTTAAGGTGTTAGACTTCATTTTTTGATTTTTTGCAAAAAATTGGAAAAATAGAAATTTGTATGTGTTAGTCTTCAATCACGAAGTTTTTTGAGAAAAACATGAAAAATGAAGTATTTTGCTCATTTTAGAGTACTATTTTGGACTATTTTAGAAAAAATGATAATTGATATTTTTGAAGGTGTTAGACTTCAGTTTTTGATTTTTCGCAAAAAATTGGAAAAATAGAAATTTGTATGTGTTAGTCTTCAATCCCGGAGTTTTTTGAGAAAAACATGAAAAATGAAGTATTTTGCTCGTTTTAGAGAACTATTTAGGTCTTTTTTAGAAAAAATGATAATTGATATTTTTGAAGTTGTTAGACTTCAGTTTTTGATTTTTCGCAAAAAATTGGAAAAATTGAAATTTGTATGTGTTAGTCTTCAATCCCGGAGTTTTTTGAGAAAAACATGAAAAATGAAGTATTTGGCTCATTTCAGAGAACTATTTTTGTCTTTTTTAGAAAAAATGATAATTGATATTTTTGAAGGTGTTACACTTAAGTTTTTTATTTTTTGCAAAAAATTGGGAAAATAGAAATTTGTATGTGTTAGTCTTCAATCACGGAATTTTTGAGAAAAACATGAATAATGAAGTATTTTGCTCATTTCAGAGAACTATTTTTGTCTTTGTTAGAAAAAATGATAATTGATATTTTTGAAGGTGTTAGACTTCATTTTTTGATTTTTTTGCAAAAAATAGGAAAAATAGAAATTTGTATGTGTTAGTCTTCAATCACGAAGTTTTTTAAGAAAAACATGAAAAATGAAGTATTTTGCTCATTTTAGAGAACTATTTTGGACTCTTTTAGAAAAAATGATAATTGATATTTTTGAAGGTTTTACCCTTAAGTTTTTTATTTTTTGCAAAAAATTGGGAAAATAGAAATTTGTATGTGTTAGTCTTCAATCACGGAATTTTTTGAGAAAAACATGAATAATGAAGTATTTTGCTCATTTCAGAGAACTATTTTTGTCTTTGTTAGAAAAAATGATAATTCATATTTTTGAAGGTGTTAGACTTCAGTTTTTGATTTTATGCAAAAAATTGGAAAAATAGAAATTTGTATGTGTTAGTCTTCAATTCCGGAGTTTTTTGAGATAAACATGAAAAATGAAGTATTTTGCTCATTTTAGAGAACTATTTTGGTCTTTTTTAGAAAAAAATGATAATTGATATTTTTGAAGGTGTTAGACTTCATTTTTTAACTTTTTGCAAAAAATAGGAAAAATAGAAATTTGTATGTGTTAGTCTTCAATCACGAAGTTTTTTGAGAAAAACATGAAAAATGAAGTATTTTGCTCATTTTAGAGAACTATTTTGGTCTTTTTTACAAAAAAATGATAATTGATATTTTTGAAGGTGTTAGACTTCATTTTTTGATTTTTTACAAAAAATAGGAAAAATAGAAATTTGTATGTGTTAGTCTTCAATCACGAAGTTTTTTGAGAAAAACATGAAAAATGAAGTATTTTGCTCATTTTAGAGAACTATTTTGGACTCTTTTAGAAAAAATGATAATTGATATTTTTTAAGGTGTTAGACTTCATTTTTTGATTTTTTGCAAAAAATTGGAAAAATAGAAATTTGTATGTGTTAGTCTTCAATCACGGAATTTTTTGAGAAAAACAAGAAAAATGAAGTATTTTGCTCGTTTTAGAGTACTATTTTGGACTCTTTTAGAAAAAATGATAATTGATATTTTTGAAGGTGTTAGACTTCAGTTTTTGATTTTTCGCAAAAAATTGGAAAAATAGAAATTTGAATGTGTTAGTCTTCAATCCCGGATTTTTTTGAGAAAAACATGAAAAATGAAGTATTTTGTTCATTTTGGAGAACTATTTAGGACTTTTTTAGAAAAAATGATAATTGATATTTTTGAAGGTGTTAGACTTCAGTTTTTGATTTTTTGCAAAAAATTGGAAAAATAGAAATTTGTATGTGTTAGTCTTAAATCCCGGAGTTTTTTGAGAAAAACATGAAAAATGAAGTATTTTGCTCATTTTAGAGAACTATTTTGGTCTTTTTTAGAAAAAATGATAATTGATATTTTTGAAGGTGTTAGACTTCATTTTTTGATTTTTTACAAAAAATAGGAAAAATAGAAATTTGTATGTGTTAGTCTTCAATCACGAAGTTTTTTGAGAAAAACATGAAAAATGAAGTATTTTGCTCATTTCAGAGAACTATTTTGGACTCTTTTAGAAAAAATGATAATTGATATTTTTTAAGGTGTTAGACTTCAGTTTTTGATTTTTCGCAAAAAATTGGAAAAATAGAAATTTGTATGTGTTAGTCTTCAATCCCGGAATTTTTTGAGAAAAACATGAAAAATGAAGTATTTTGCTCATTTTAGAGTACTATTTTGGACTCTTTTAGAAAAAATGATAATTGATATTTTTGAAGGTGTTAGACTTCAGTTTTTGATTTTTCGCAAAAAATTTGAAAAATAGAGATTTGTATGTGTTAGTCTTCAATCCAGGAGTTTTTTGAGAAAAACATGAAAAATGAAGTATTTTGCTCGTTTTAGAGAACTATTTTGGTCTTTTTTAGAAAAAAATGATAATTGATATTTTTGAAGGTGTTAGACTTCAGTTTTTGATTTTTTGCAAAAAATTGGAAAAATTGAAATTTGTATGTGTTAGTCTTCAATCCCGGAGTTTTTTGAGAAAAACATGAAAAATGAAGAATTTTGCTCATTTCAGAGAACTATTTTTGTCTTTTATAGAAAAAATGATAATTGATATTTTTGAAGGTGTTACACTTAAGTTTTTTATTTTTTGCAAAAAATTGGGAAAATAGAAATTTGTATGTGTTAGTCTTCAATCACGGAATTTTTTGAGAAAAACATGAATAATGAAGTATTTTGCTCATTTCAGAGAACTATTTTTGTCTTTGTTAGAAAAAATGATAATTGATATTTTTGAAGGTGTTAGACTTCATTTTTTGATTTTTTGCAAAAAATAGGAAAAATAGAAATTTGTATGTGTTAGTCTTCAATCACGAAGTTTTTTGAGAAAAACATTAAAAATGAAGTATTTTGCTCATTTTAGAGAACTATTTTGGACTCTTTTAGAAAAAATGATAATTGATATTTTTGAAGGTGTTAGACTTCAGTTTTTGATTTTATGCAAAAAATAGGAAAAATAGAAATTTGTATGTGTTAGTCTTCAATCACGGAGTTTTTCGAGAAAAACATGAAAAATGAAGTATTTTGTTCATTTTAGAGAACTATTTTGGTCTTTTTTAGAAAAAATGATAATTGATATTTTTCAAGGCGTTAGACTTCAGTTTTTGATTTTTTGCAAAAAATTGGGAAAATAGAAATTTGTATGTGTTAGTCTTCAATCACGAAATTTTTTTAGAAAAACATGAATAATGAAGTATTTTGCTCATTTTAGAGAACTATTTTTGTCTTTTTTAGAAAAAAATGATAATTGATATTTTTGAACGTGTTAGACTTCAGTTTTTGATTTTATGCAAAAAATTGGAAAAATAGAAATTTGTATGTGTTAGTCTTCAATTCCTGAGTTTTTTGAGATAAACATGAAAAATGAAGTATTTTGCTCATTTTAGAGAACTATTTTGGTCTTTTTGAGAAAAAAATGATAATTGATATTTTTGAAGGTGTTAGACTTCATTTTTTAACTTTTTGCAAGAAATAGGAAAAATAGAAATTTGTATGTGTTAGTCTTCAATCACGAAGCTTTTTGAGAAAAACATGAAAAATGAAGTATTTTGCTCATTTTAGAGAACTATTTTGGACTCTTTTAGAAAAAATGATAATTGATATTTTTGAAGGTGTTAGACTTCAGTTTTTGATTTTTTGCAAAAAATTGGAAAAATAGAAATTTGTATGTGTTAGTCTTCAATTCCGGAGTTTTTTGAGATAAACATGAAAAATGAAGTATTTTGCTCATTTTAGAGAACTATTTTGGTCTTTTTTAGAAAAAAATGATAATTGATATTTTTGAAGGTGTTAGACTTCATTTTTTAACTTTTTGCAAAAAATAGGAAAAATAGAAATTTGTATGTGTTAGTCTTCAATCACGAAGTTTTTTGAGAAAAACATGAAAAATGAAGTATTTTGCTCATTTTAGAGAACTATTTTGGACTCTTTTAGAAAAAATGATAATTGATATTTTTGAAGGTGTTAGACTTCAGTTTTTGATTTTTTGCAAAAAATTGGAAAAATAGAAATTTGTATGTGTTAGTCTTAAATCCCGGAGTTTTTTGAGAAAAACATGAAAAATGAAGTATTTTGCTCATTTTAGAGAACTATTTTGGTCTTTTTTAGAAAAAATGATAATTGATATTTTTGAAGGTGTTAGACTTCATTTTTTGATTTTTTACAAAAAATAGGAAAAATAGAAATTTGTATGTGTTAGTCTTCAATCACGAAGTTTTTTGAGAAAAACATGAAAAATGAAGTATTTTGCTCATTTTAGAGAACTATTTTGGACTCGTTTAGAAAAAATGATAATTGATATTTTTTAAGGTGTTAGACTTCAGTTTTTGATTTTTTGCAAAAAATTGGAAAAATAGAAATTTGTATGTGTTAGTCTTCAATCACGGAATTTTTTGAGAAAAACATGAAAAATGAAGTATTTTGCTCGTTTTAGAGAACTATTTTGGACTCTTTTAGAAAAAATGATAATTGATATTTTTGAAGGTGTTAGACTTCAGTTTTTGATTTTTCGCAAAAAATTGGAAAAATAGAAATTTGTATGTGTTAGTCTTCAATCCCGGAGTTTTTTGAGAAAAACATGAAAAATGAAGTATTTTGCTCATTTCAGAGAACTATTTTTGTCTTTTTTAGAAAAAATGATAATTGATATTTTTGAAGGTGTTACACTTAAGTTTTTTATTTTTTGCAAAAAATTGGGAAAATAGAAATTTGTATGTGTTAGTCTTCAATCACGGAATTTTTTGAGAAAAACATGAATAATGAAGTATTTTGCTCATTTTAGAGAACTATTTTTGTCTTTGTTAGAAAAAATGATAATTGATATTTTTGAAGGTGTTAGACTTCATTTTTTGATTTTTTGCAAAAAATAGGAAAAATAGAAATTTATATGTGTTAGTCTTCAATCACGAAGTTTTTTGAGAAAAACATGAAAAATGAAGTATTTTGCTCATTTTAGAGAACTATTTTGGACTCTTTTAGAAAAAATGATAATTGATATTTTTGAAGGTGTTAGACTTCAGTTTTTGATTTTATGCAAAAAATAGGAAAAATAGAAATTTGTATGTGTTAGTCTTCAATCACGGAGTTTTTCGAGAAAAACATGAAAAATGAAGTATTTTGCTCATTTTAGAGAACTATTTTGGTCTTTTTTAGAAAAAAATGATAATTGATATTTTTGAAGGTGTTAGACTTCATTTTTTAACTTTTTGCAAAAAATAGGAAAAATAGAAATTTGTATGTGTTAGTCTTCAATCACGAAGTTTTTTGAGAAAAACATGAAAAATGAAGTATTTTGCTCATTTTAGAGAACTATTTTGGTCTTTTTTACAAAAAAATGATAATTGATATTTTTGAAGGTGTTAGACTTCATTTTTTGATTTTTTACAAAAAATAGGAAAAATAGAAATTTGTATGTGTTAGTCTTCAATCACGAAGTTTTTTGAGAAAAACATGAAAAATGAAGTATTTTGCTCATTTTAGAGAACTATTTTGGACTCGTTTAGAAAAAATGATAATTGATATTTTTTAAGGTGTTAGACTTCAGTTTTTGATTTTTTGCAAAAAATTGGAAAAATAGAAATTTGTATGTGTTAGTCTTCAATCACGGAATTTTTTGAGAAAAACATGAAAAATGAAGTATTTTGCTCGTTTTAGAGAACTATTTTGGACTCTTTTAGAAAAAATGATAATTGATATTTTTGAAGGTGTTAGACTTCAGTTTTTGATTTTTCGCAAAAAATTGGAAAAATAAAAATTTGTATGTGTTAGTCTTCAATCCCGGAGTTTTTTGAGAAAAACATGAAAAATGAAGTATTTTGCTCATTTCAGAGAACTATTTTTGTCTTTTTTAGAAAAAATGATAATTGATATTTTTGAAGGTGTTACACTTAAGTTTTTTATTTTTTGCAAAAAATTGGGAAAATAGAAATTTGTATGTGTTAGTCTTCAATCACGGAATTTTTTGAGAAAAACATGAATAATGAAGTATTTTCCTCATTTTAGAGAACTATTTTTGTCTTTGTTAGAAAAAATGATAATTGATATTTTTGAAGGTGTTAGACTTCATTTTTTGATTTTTTGCAAAAAATAGGAAAAATAGAAATTTGTATGTGTTAGTCTTCAATCACGAAGTTTTTTGAGAAAAACATGAAAAATGAAGTATTTTGCTCATTTTAGAGAACTATTTTGGACTCTTTTAGAAAAAATGATAATTGATATTTTTGAAGGTGTTAGACTTCAGTTTTTGATTTTATGCAAAAAATAGGAAAAATAGAAATTTGTATGTGTTAGTCTTCAATCACGGAGTTTTTCGAGAAAAACATGAAAAATGAAGTATTTTGCTCATTTTAGAGAACTATTTTGGTCTTTTTTAGAAAAAAATGATAATTGATATTTTTGAAGGTGTTAGACTTCATTTTTTAACTTTTTGCAAAAAATAGGAAAAATAGAAATTTGTATGTGTTAGTCTTCAATCACGAAGTTTTTTGAGAAAAACATGAAAAATGAAGTATTTTGCTCATTTTAGAGAACTATTTTGGTCTTTTTTACAAAAAAATGATAATTGATATTTTTGAAGGTGTTAGACTTCATTTTTTGATTTTTTACAAAAAATAGGAAAAATAGAAATTTGTATGTGTTAGTCTTCAATCACGAAGTTTTTTGAGAAAAACATGAAAAATGAAGTATTTTGCTCATTTTAGAGAACTATTTTGGACTCTTTTAGAAAAAATGATAATTGATATTTTTTAAGGTGTTAGACTTCAGTTTTTGATTTTTTGCAAAAAATTGGAAAAATAGAAATTTGTATGTGTTAGTCTTCAATCACGGAATTTTTTGAGAAAAACATGAAAAATGAAGTATTTTGCTCGTTTTAGAGAACTATTTTGGACTCTTTTAGAAAAAATGATAATTGATATTTTTGAAGGTGTTAGACTTCAGTTTTTGATTTTTCGCAAAAAATTGGAAAAATAGAAATTTGTATGTGTTAGTCTTCAATCCCGGAGTTTTTTGAGAAAAACATGAAAAATGAAGTATTTTGCTCATTTCAGAGAACTATTTTTGTCTTTTTTAGAAAAAATGATAATTGATATTTTTGAAGGTGTTAGACTTCAGTTTTTGATTTTTTGCAAAAAATTGGGAAAATAGAAATTTGTATGTGTTAGTCTTCAATCACGGAATTTTTTTAGAAAAACATGAATAATGAAGTATTTTGCTCATTATAGAGAACTATTTTTGTCTTTGTTAGAAAAAAATGATAATTGATATTTTTGAAGGTGTTAGACTTCAGTTTTTGATTTTATGCAAAAAATTGGAAAAATAGAAATTTGTATGTGTTAGTCTTCAATCACGAAGTTTTTTGAGAAAAACATGAAAAATGAAATATTTTGCTCATTTTAGAGAACTATTTTGGACTTTTTTAGAAAAAATGATAATTGATATTTTTGAAGGTGTTAGACTTCAGTTTTTGATTTTATGCAAAAAATAGGAAAAATAGAAATTTGTATGTGTTAGTCTTAAATCACGGAGTTTTTCGAGAAAAACATGAAAAATGAAGTTTTTTGCTCATTTTAGAGAACTATTTTGGTCTTTTTTAGAAAAAAATGATAATTGATATTTTTGAAGGTGTTAGACTTCATTTTTTAACTTTTTGCAAAAAATAGGAAAAATAGAAATTTGTATGTGTTAGTCTTCAATCACGAAGTTTTTTGAGAAAAACATGAAAAATGAAGTATTTTGCTCATTTCAGAGAACTATTTTGGTCTTTTTTAGAAAAAAATGATAATTGATATTTTTGAAGGTGTTAGACTTCATTTTTTAACTTTTTGCAAAAAATAGGAAAAATAGAAATTTGTATGTGTTAGTCTTCAATCACGAAGTTTTTTGAGAAAAACATGAAAAATGAAGTATTTTGCTCATTTTAGAGAACTATTTTGGTCTTTTTTACAAAAAAATGATAATTGATATTTTTGAAGGTGTTAGACTTCAGTTTTTGATTTTTCGCAAAAAATTGGAAAAATAGAAATTTGTATGTGTTAGTCTTCAATCCCGGAGTTTTTTGAGAAAAACATGAAAAATGAAGTATTTTGCTCGTTTTAGAGAACTATTTAGGTCTTTTTTAGAAAAAATGATAATTGATATTTTTGAAGGTGTTAGACTTCAGTTTTTGATTTTTTGCAAAAAATTGGAAAAATTGAAATTTGTATGTGTTAGTCTTCAATCCCGGAGTTTTTTGAGAAAAACATGAAAAATGAAGAATTTTGCTCATTTCAGAGAACTATTTTTGTCTTTTTTAGAAAAAATGATAATTGATATTTTTGAAGGTGTTACACTTAAGTTTTTTATTTTTTGCAAAAAATTGGGAAAATAGAAATTTGTATGTGTTAGTCTTCAATCACGGAATTTTTTGAGAAAAACATGAATAATGAAGTATTTTGCTCATTTCAGAGAACTATTTTTGTTTTTGTTAGAAAAAATGATAATTGATATTTTTGAAGGTGTTAGACTTCATTTTTTGATTTTTTGCAAAAAATAGGAAAAATAGAAATTTGTATGTGTTAGTCTTCAATCACGAAGTTTTTTGAGAAAAACATTAAAAATGAAGTATTTTGCTCATTTTAGAGAACTATTTCGGACTCTTTTAGAAAAAATGATAATTGATATTTTTGACGGTGTTAGACTTCAGTTTTTGATTTTATGCAAAAAATAGGAAAAATAGAAATTTGTATGTGTTAGTCTTCAATCACGGAGTTTTTCGAGAAAAACATGAAAAATGAAGTATTTTGCTCATTTTAGAGAACTATTTTGGTCTTTTTTAGAAAAAATGATAATTGATATTTTTGAAGGCGTTAGACTTCATTTTTTAACTTTTTGCAAAAAATAGGAAAAATAGAAATTTGTATGTGTTAGTCTTCAATCACGAAATTTTTTGAGAAAAACATGAAAAATGAAGTATTTTGCTCATTTTAGAGAACTATTTTGGACTCTTTTAGAAAAAATGATAATTGATATTTTTGAAGGTGTTAGACTTCAGTTTTTGATTTTTTGCAAAAAATTGGAAAAATAGAAATTTGTATGTGTTAGTCTTAAATCCCGGAGTTTTTTGAGAAAAACATGAAAAATGAAGTATTTTGCTCATTTTAGAGAACTATTTTGGTCTTTTTTAGAAAAAATGATAATTGATATTTTTGAAGGTGTTAGACTTCATTTTTTGATTTTTTACAAAAAATAGGAAAAATAGAAATTTGTATGTGTTAGTCTTCAATCACGAAGTTTTTTGAGAAAAACATGAAAAATGAAGTATTTTGCTCATTTTAGAGAACTATTTTGGACTCGTTTAGAAAAAATGATAATTGATATTTTTTAAGGTGTTAGACTTCAGTTTTTGATTTTTTGCAAAAAATTGGAAAAATAGAAATTTGTATGTGTTAGTCTTCAATCACGGAATTTTTTGAGAAAAACATGAAAAATGAAGTATTTTGCTCGTTTTAGAGAACTATTTTGGACTCTTTTAGAAAAAATGATAATTGATATTTTTGAAGGTGTTAGACTTCAGTTTTTGATTTTTCGCAAAAAATTGGAAAAATAAAAATTTGTATGTGTTAGTCTTCAATCCCGGAGTTTTTTGAGAAAAACATGAAAAATGAAGTATTTTGCTCATTTCAGAGAACTATTTTTGTCTTTTTTAGAAAAAATGATAATTGATATTTTTGAAGGTGTTACACTTAAGTTTTTTATTTTTTGCAAAAAATTGGGAAAATAGAAATTTGTATGTGTTAGTCTTCAATCACGGAATTTTTTGAGAAAAACATGAAAAATGAAGTATTTTGCTCATTTTAGAGAACTATTTTTGTCTTTGTTAGAAAAAAATGATAATTGATATTTTTGAACGTGTTAGACTTCATTTTTTAACTTTTTGCAAAAAATAGGAAAAATAGAAATTTGTATGTGTTAGTCTTCAATCACGAAGTTTTTTGAGAAAAACATGAAAAATGAAGTATTTTGCACATTTTAGAGAACTATTTTGGACTCTTTTAGAAAAAATGATAATTGATATTTTTGAAGGTGTTAGACTTCAGTTTTTGATTTTTTGCAAAAAATTGGAAAAATAGAAATTTGTATGTGTTAGTCTTCAATCACGGAGTTTTTCGAGAAAAACATGAAAAATGAAGTATTTTGCTCATTTTAGAGAACTATTTTGGTCTTTTTTAGAAAAAAATGATAATTGATATTTTTGAACGTGTTAGACTTCATTTTTTAACTTTTTGCAAAAAATAGGAAAAATAGAAATTTGTATGTGTTAGTCTTCAATCACGAAGTTTTTTGAGAAAAACATGAAAAATGAAGTATTTTGCTCATTTTAGAGAACTATTTTGGACTCTTTTAGAAAAAATGATAATTGATATTTTTGAAGGTGTTAGACTTTAGTTTTTGATTTTTTGCAAAAAATTGGAAAAATAGAAATTTGTATGTGTTAGTCTTCAATTCCGGAGTTTTTTGAGATAAACATGAAAAATGAAGTATTTTGCTCATTTTAGAGAACTATTTTGGTCTTTTTTAGAAAAAAATGATAATTGATATTTTTGAAGGTGTTAGACTTCATTTTTTAACTTTTTGCAAAAAATAGGAAAAATAGAAATTTGTATGTGTTAGTCTTCAATCACGAAGTTTTTTGAGAAAAACATGAAAAATGAAGTATTTTGCTCATTTTAGAGAACTATTTTTGTCTTTTTTAGAAAAAAATGATAATTGATATTTTTGAACGTGTTAGACTTCAGTTTTTGATTTTATGCAAAAAATTGGAAAAATAGAAATTTGTATGTGTTAGTCTTCAATCCCGGATTTTTTTGAGAAAAACATGAAAAATGAAGTATTTTGCTCGTTTTAGAGAACTATTTAGGACTTTTTTAGAAAAAATGATAATTGATATTTTTGAAGGTGTTAGACTTCAGTTTTTGATTTTTTGCAAAAAATTGGAAAAATAGAAATTTGTATGTGTTAGTCTTAAATCCCGGAGTTTTTTCAGAAAAACATGAAAAATGAAGTTTTTTGCTCATTTTAGAGAACTATTTTGGTCTTTTTTAGAAAAAAATGATAATTGATATTTTTGAAGGTGTTAGACTTCATTTTTTAACTTTTTGCAAAAAATAGGAAAAATAGAAATTTGTATGTGTTAGTCTTCAATCACGAAGTTTTTTGAGAAAAACATGAAAAATGAAGTATTTTGCTCATTTTAGAGAACTATTTTGGTCTTTTTTACAAAAAAATGATAATTGATATTTTTGAAGGTGTTAGACTTCAGTTTTTGATTTTTCGCAAAAAATTGGAAAAATAGAAATTTGTATGTGTTAGTCTTCAATCCCGGAGTTTTTTGAGAAAAACATGAAAAATGAAGTATTTTGCTCGTTTTAGAGAACTATTTAGGTCTTTTTTAGAAAAAATGATAATTGATATTTTTGAAGGTGTTAGACTTCAGTTTTTGATTTTTTGCAAAAAATTGGAAAAATTGAAATTTGTATGTGTTAGTCTTCAATCCCGGAGTTTTTTGAGAAAAACATGAAAAATGAAGAATTTTGCTCATTTCAGAGAACTATTTTTGTCTTTTTTAGAAAAAATGATAATTGATATTTTTGAAGGTGTTACACTTAAGTTTTTTATTTTTTGCAAAAAATTGGGAAAATAGAAATTTGTATGTGTTAGTCTTCAATCACGGAATTTTTTGAGAAAAACATGAATAATGAAGTATTTTGCTCATTTCAGAGAACTATTTTTGTTTTTGTTAGAAAAAATGATAATTGATATTTTTGAAGGTGTTAGACTTCATTTTTTGATTTTTTGCAAAAAATAGGAAAAATAGAAATTTGTATGTGTTAGTCTTCAATCACGAAGTTTTTTGAGAAAAACATTAAAAATGAAGTATTTTGCTCATTTTAGAGAACTATTTCGGACTCTTTTAGAAAAAATGATAATTGATATTTTTGACGGTGTTAGACTTCAGTTTTTGATTTTATGCAAAAAATAGGAAAAATAGAAATTTGTATGTGTTAGTCTTCAATCACGGAGTTTTTCGAGAAAAACATGAAAAATGAAGTATTTTGCTCATTTTAGAGAACTATTTTGGTCTTTTTTAGAAAAAATGATAATTGATATTTTTGAAGGCGTTAGACTTCAGTTTTTGATTTTTTGCAAAAAATTGGGAAAATAGAAATTTGTATGTGTTAGTCTTCAATCACGAAATTTTTTTAGAAAAACATGAATAATGAAGTATTTTGCTCATTATAGAGAACTATTTTTGTCTTTTTTAGAAAAAAATGATAATTGATATTTTTGAACGTGTTAGACTTCAGTTTTTGATTTTATGCAAAAAATTGGAAAAATAGAAATTTGTATGTGTTAGTCTTCAATCCCGGATTTTTTTGAGAAAAACATGAAAAATGAAGTATTTTGCTCGTTTTAGAGAACTATTTAGGACTTTTTTAGAAAAAATGATAATTGATATTTTTGAAGGTGTTAGACTTCAGTTTTTGATTTTTTGCAAAAAATTGGAAAAATAGAAATTTGTATGTGTTAGTCTTAAATCCCGGAGTTTTTTCAGAAAAACATGAAAAATGAAGTTTTTTGCTCATTTTAGAGAACTATTTTGGTCTTTTTTAGAAAAAAATGATAATTGATATTTTTGAAGGTGTTAGACTTCATTTTTTAACTTTTTGCAAAAAATAGGAAAAATAGAAATTTGTATGTGTTAGTCTTCAATCACGAAGTTTTTTGAGAAAAACATGAAAAATGAAGTATTTTGCTCATTTTAGAGAACTATTTTGGTCTTTTTTACAAAAAAATGATAATTGATATTTTTGAAGGTGTTAGACTTCATTTTTTGATTTTTTACAAAAAATAGGAAAAATAGAAATTTGTATGTGTTAGTCTTCAATCACGAAGTTTTTTGAGAAAAACATGAAAAATGAAGTATTTTGCTCATTTTAGAGAACTATTTTGGACTCTTTTAGAAAAAATGATAATTGATATTTTTTAAGGTGTTAGACTTCATTTTTTGATTTTTTGCAAAAAATTGGAAAAATAGAAATTTGTATGTGTTAGTCTTCAATCACGGAATTTTTGGAGAAAAACATGAAAAATGAAGTATTTTGCTCGTTTTAGAGTACTATTTTGGACTCTTTTAGAAAAAATGATAATTGATTTTTTTGAAGGTGTTAGACTTCAGTTTTTGATTTTTCGCAAAAAATTGGAAAAATAGAAATTTGTATGTGTTAGTCTTCAATCCCGGATTTTTTTGAGAAAAACATGAAAAATGAAGTATTTTGCTCGTTTTAGAGAACTATTTAGAACTTTTTTTAGAAAAAATGATAATTGATATTTTTGAAGGTGTTAGACTTCAGTTTTTGATTTTTTGCAAAAAATTGGAAAAATAGAAATTTGTATGTGTTAGTCTTAAATCCCGGAGTTTTTTGAGAAAAACATGAAAAATGAAGTATTTTGTTCATTTTAGAGAACTATTTTGGTCTTTTTTAGAAAAAATGATAATTGATATTTTTGAAGGTGTTAGACTTCATTTTTTGATTTTTTACAAAAAATAGGAAAAATAGAAATTTGTATGTGTTAGTCTTCAATCACGAAGTTTTTTGAGAAAAACATGAAAAATGAAGTATTTTGCTCATTTTAGAGAACTATTTTGGACTCTTTTAGAAAAAATGACAATTGATATTTTTTAAGGTGTTAGACTTCATTTTTTGATTTTTTGCCAAAAATTGGAAAAATAGAAATTTGTATGTGTTAGTCTTCAATCACGGAATTTTTTGAGAAAAACATGAAAAATGAAGTATTTTGCTCATTTTAGAGTACTATTTTGGACTCTTTTAGAAAAAATGATAATTGATATTTTTGAAGGTGTTAGACTTCAGTTTTTGATTTTTCGCAAAAAATTGGAAAAATAGAAATTTGTATGTGTTAGTCTTCAATCACGAAGTTTTTTGAGAAAAACATTAAAAATGAAGTATTTTGCTCATTTTAGAGAACTATTTCGGACTCTTTTAGAAAAAATGATAATTGATATTTTTGACGGTGTTAGACTTCAGTTTTTGATTTTATGCAAAAAATAGGAAAAATAGAAATTTGTATGTGTTAGTCTTCAATCACGGAGTTTTTCGAGAAAAACATGAAAAATGAAGTATTTTGCTCATTTTAGAGAACTATTTTGGTCTTTTTTAGAAAAAATGATAATTGATATTTTTGAAGGCGTTAGACTTCAGTTTTTGATTTTTTGCAAAAAATTGGGAAAATAGAAATTTGTATGTGTTAGTCTTCAATCACGAAATTTTTTTAGAAAAACATGAATAATGAAGTATTTTGCTCATTATAGAGAACTATTTTTGTCTTTTTTAGAAAAAAATGATAATTGATATTTTTGAACGTGTTAGACTTCAGTTTTTGATTTTATGCAAAAAATTGGAAAAATAGAAATTTGTATGTGTTAGTCTTCAATCCCGGATTTTTTTGAGAAAAACATGAAAAATGAAGTATTTTGCTCGTTTTAGAGAACTATTTAGGACTTTTTTAGAAAAAATGATAATTGATATTTTTGAAGGTGTTAGACTTCAGTTTTTGATTTTTTGCAAAAAATTGGAAAAATAGAAATTTGTATGTGTTAGTCTTAAATCCCGGAGTTTTTTGAGAAAAACATGAAAAATGAAGTTTTTTGCTCATTTTAGAGAACTATTTTGGTCTTTTTTAGAAAAAAATGATAATTGATATTTTTGAAGGTGTTAGACTTCATTTTTTAACTTTTTGCAAAAAATAGGAAAAATAGAAATTTGTATGTGTCAGTCTTCAATCACGAAGTTTTTTGAGAAAAACATGAAAAATGAAGTATTTTGCTCATTTTAGAGAACTATTTTGGTCTTTTTTACAAAAAAATGATAATTGATATTTTTGAAGGTGTTAGACTTCATTTTTTGATTTTTTACAAAAAATAGGAAAAATAGAAATTTGTATGTGTTAGTCTTCAATCACGAAGTTTTTTGAGAAAAACATGAAAAATGAAGTATTTTGCTCATTTTAGAGAACTATTTTGGACTCTTTTAGAAAAAATGATAATTGATATTTTTTAAGGTGTTAGACTTCATTTTTTGATTTTTTGCAAAAAATTGGAAAAATAGAAATTTGTATGTGTTAGTCTTCAATCACGGAATTTTTTGAGAAAAACATGAAAAATGAAGTATTTTGCTCGTTTTAGAGTACTATTTTGGACTCTTTTAGAAAAAATGATAATTGATATTTTTGAAGGTGTTAGACTTCAGTTTTTGATTTTTCGCAAAAAATTGGAAAAATAGAAATTTGTATGTGTTAGTCTTCAATCCCGGATTTTTTTGAGAAAAACATGAAAAATGAAGTATTTTGCTCGTTTTAGAGAACTATTTAGAACTTTTTTTAGAAAAAATGATAATTGATATTTTTGAAGGTGTTAGACTTCAGTTTTTGATTTTTTGCAAAAAATTGGAAAAATAGAAATTTGTATGTGTTAGTCTTAAATCCCGGAGTTTTTTGAGAAAAACATGAAAAATGAAGTATTTTGCTCATTTTATAGAACTATTTTGGTCTTTTTTAGAAAAAATGATAATTGATATTTTTGAAGGTGTTAGACTTCATTTTTTGATTTTTTAAAAAAAATAGGAAAAATAGAAATTTGTATGTGTTAGTCTTCAATCACGAAGTTTTTTGAGAAAAACATGAAAAATGAAGTATTTTGCTCATTTTAGAGAACTATTTTGGACTCTTTTAGAAAAAATGATAATTGATATTTTTTAAGGTGTTAGACTTCATTTTTTGATTTTTTGCCAAAAATTGGAAAAATAGAAATTTGTATGTGTTAGTCTTCAATCACGGAATTTTTTGAGAAAAACATGAAAAATGAAGTATTTTGCTCATTTTAGAGTACTATTTTGGACTCTTTTAGAAAAAATGATAATTGATATTTTTGAAGGTGTTAGACTTCAGTTTTTGATTTTTCGCAAAAAATTGGAAAAATAGAAATTTGTATGTGTTAGTCTTCAATCCCGGAGTTTTTTGAGAAAAACATGAAAAATGAAGTATTTTGCTCGTTTTAGAGAACTATTTAGGTCTTTTTTAGAAAAAATGATAATTGATATTTTTGAAGGTGTTAGACTTCAGTTTTTTATTTTTTGCAAAAAATTGGAAAAATTGAAATTTGTATGTGTTAGTCTTCAATCCCGTAGTTTTTTGAGAAAAACATGAAAAATGAAGAATTTTGCTCATTTCAGAGAACTATTTTGGACCCTTTTAGAAAAAATGATAATTGATATTTTTGAAGGCGTTAGACTTCAGTTTTTGATTTTTTGCAAAAAATTGGGAAAATAGAAATTTGTATGTGTTAGTCTTCAATCACGAAATTTTTTTAGAAAAACATGAATAATGAAGTATTTTGCTCATTTTAGAGAACTATTTTTGTCTTTTTTAGAAAAAAATGATAATTGATATTTTTGAACGTGTTAGACTTCAGTTTTTGATTTTATGCAAAAAATTGGAAAAATAGAAATTTGTATGTGTTAGTCTTCAATTCCTGAGTTTTTTGAGATAAACATGAAAAATGAAGTATTTTGCTCATTTTAGAGAACTATTTTGGTCTTTTTGAGAAAAAAATGATAATTGATATTTTTGAAGGTGTTAGACTTCATTTTTTAACTTTTTGCAAAAAATAGGAAAAATAGAAATTTGTATGTGTTAGTCTTCAATCACGAAGTTTTTTGAGAAAAACATGAAAAATGATGTATTTTGCTCATTTTAGAGAACTATTTTGGACTCTTTTAGAAAAAATGATAATTGATATTTTTGAAGGTGTTAGACTTCAGTTTTTGATTTTTTGCAAAAAATTGGAAAAATAGAAATTTGTATGTGTTAGTCTTCAATTCCGGAGTTTTTTGAGATAAACATGAAAAATGAAGTATTTTGCTCATTTTAGAGAACTATTTTGGTCTTTTTTAGAAAAAAATGATAATTGATATTTTTGAAGGTGTTAGACTTCATTTTTTAACTTTTTGCAAAAAATAGGAAAAATAGAAATTTGTATGTGTTAGTCTTCAATCACGAAGTTTTTTGAGAAAAGCATGAAAAATGAAGTATTTTGCTCATTTTAGAGAACTATTTTGGACTCTTTTAGAAAAAATGATAATTGATATTTTTGAAGGTGTTAGACTTCAGTTTTTGATTTTTTGCAAAAAATTGGAAAAATAGAAATTTGTATGTGTTAGTCTTAAATCCCGGAGTTTTTTGAGAAAAACATGAAAAATGAAGTATTTTGCTCATTTTAGAGAACTATTTTGGTCTTTTTTAGAAAAAATGATAATTGATATTTTTGAAGGTGTTAGACTTCGTTTTTTGATTTTTTACAAAAAATAGGAAAAATAGAAATTTGTATGTGTTAGTCTTCAATCACGAAGTTTTTTGAGAAAAACATGAAAAATGAAGTATTTTGCTCATTTTAGAGAACTATTTTGGACTCGTTTAGAAAAAATGATAATTGATATTTTTTAAGGTGTTAGACTTCAGTTTTTGATTTTTTGCAAAAAATTGGAAAAATAGAAATTTGTATGTGTTAGTCTTCAATCACGGAATTTTTTGAGAAAAACATGAAAAATGAAGTATTTTGCTCGTTTTAGAGAACTATTTTGGACTCTTTTAGAAAAAATGATAATTGATATTTTTGAAGGTGTTAGACTTCAGCTTTTGATTTTTCGCAAAAAATTGGAAAAATAGAAATTTGTATGTGTTAGTCTTCAATCCCGGAGTTTTTTGAGAAAAACATGAAAAATGAAGTATTTTGCTCATTTCAGAGAACTATTTTTGTCTTTTTTAGAAAAAATGATAATTGATATTTTTGAAGGTGTTACACTTAAGTTTTTTATTTTTTGCAAAAAATTGGGAAAATAGAAATTTGTATGTGTTAGTCTTCAATCACGGAATTTTTTGAGAAAAACATGAATAATGAAGTATTTTGCTCATTTTAGAGAACTATTTTTGTCTTTGTTAGAAAAAATGATAATTGATATTTTTGAAGGTGTTAGACTTCATTTTTTGATTTTTTGCAAAAAATAGGAAAAATAGAAATTTGTATGTGTTAGTCTTCATTCACGAAGTTTTTTGAGAAAAACATGAAAAATGAAGTATTTTGCTCATTTTAGAGAACTATTTTGGACTCTTTTAGAAAAAATGATAATTGATATTTTTGAAGGTGTTAGACTTCAGTTTTTGATTTTATGCAAAAAATAGGAAAAATAGAAATTTGTATGTGTTAGTCTTCAATCACGAAGTTTTTTGAGAAAAACATGAAAAATGAAGTATTTTGCTCATTTTAGAGAACTATTTTGGTCTTTTTTACAAAAAATGATAATTGATATTTTTGAAGGTGTTAGACTTCATTTTTTGATTTTTTACAAAAAATAGGAAAAATAGAAATTTGTATGTGTTAGTCTTCAATCACGAAGTTTTTTGAGAAAAACATGAAAAATGAAGTATTTTGCTCATTTTAGAGAACTATTTTGGACTCTTTTAGAAAAAATGATAATTGATATTTTTTAAGGTGTTAGACTTCATTTTTTGATTTTTTGCAAAAAATTGGAAAAATAGAAATTTGTATGTGTTAGTCTTCAATCACGGAATTTTTTGAGAAAAACATGAAAAATGAAGTATTTTGCTCGTTTTAGAGTACTATTTTGGACTCTTTTAGAAAAAATGATAATTGATATTTTTGAAGGTGTTAGACTTCAGTTTTTGATTATTCGCAAAAAATTGGAAAAATAGAAATTTGTATGTGTTAGTCTTCAATCCCGGATTTTTTTGAGAAAAACATGAAAAATGAAGTATTTTGCTCGTTTTAGAGAACTATTTAGGACTTTTTTAGAAAAAATGATAATTGATATTTTTGAAGGTGTTAGACTTCAGTTTTTGATTTTTTGCAAAAAATTGGAAAAATAGAAATTTGTATGTGTTAGTCTTAAATCCCGGAGTTTTTTGAGAAAAACATGAAAAATGAAGTATTTTGCTCATTTTAGAGAACTATTTTGGTCTTTTTTAGAAAAAATGATAATTGATATTTTTGAAGGTGTTAGACTTCATTTTTTGATTTTTTACAAAAAATAGGAAAAATAGAAATTTGTATGTGTTAGTCTTCAATCACGAAGTTTTTTGAGAAAAACATGAAAAATGAAGTATTTTGCTCATTTTAGAGAACTATTTTGGACTCTTTTAGAAAAAATGATAATTGATATTTTTTAAGGTGTTAGACTTCATTTTTTGATTTTTTGCCAAAAATTGGAAAAATAGAAATTTGTATGTGTTAGTCTTCAATCACGGAATTTTTTGAGAAAAACATGAAAAATGAAGTATTTTGCTCATTTTAGAGTACTATTTTGGACTCTTTTAGAAAAAATGATAATTGATATTTTTGAAGGTGTTAGACTTCAGTTTTTGATTTTTCGCAAAAAATTGGAAAAATAGAAATTTGTATGTGTTAGTCTTCAATCCCGGAGTTTTTTGAGAAAAACATGAAAAATGAAGTATTTTGCTCGTTTTAGAGAACTATTTAGGTCTTTTTTAGAAAAAATGATAATTGATATTTTTGATGGTGTTAGACTTCAGTTTTTGATTTTTTGCAAAAAATTGGAAAAATTGAAATTTGTATGTGTTAGTCTTCAATCCCGGAGTTTTTTGAGAAAAACATGAAAAATGAAGAATTTTGCTCATTTCAGAGAACTATTTTTGTCTTTTTTAGAAAAAATGATAATTGATATTTTTGAAGGTGTTACACTTAAGTTTTTTATTTTTGCAAAAAATTGGGAAAATAGAAATTTGTATGTGTTAGTCTTCAATCACGGAATTTTTTGAGAAAAACATGAATAATGAAGTATTTTGCTCATTTCAGAGAACTATTTTTGTTTTTGTTAGAAAAAATGATAATTGATATTTTTGAAGGTGTTAGACTTCATTTTTTGATTTTTTGCAAAAAATAGGAAAAATAGAAATTTGTATGTGTTAGTCTTCAATCACGAAGTTTTTTGAGAAAAACATTAAAAATGAAGTATTTTGCTCATTTTAGAGAACTATTTCGGACTCTTTTAGAAAAAATGATAATTGATATTTTTGACGGTGTTAGACTTCAGTTTTTGATTTTATGCAAAAAATAGGAAAAATAGAAATTTGTATGTGTTAGTCTTCAATCACGGAGTTTTTCGAGAAAAACATGAAAAATGAAGTATTTTGCTCATTTTAGAGAACTATTTTGGTCTTTTTTAGAAAAAATGATAATTGATATTTTTGAAGGCGTTAGACTTCAGTTTTTGATTTTTTGCAAAAAATTGGGAAAATAGAAATTTGTATGTGTTAGTCTTCAATCACGAAATTTTTTTAGAAAAACATGAATAATGAAGTATTTTGCTCATTATAGAGAACTATTTTTGTCTTTTTTAGAAAAAAATGATAATTGATATTTTTGAACGTGTTAGACTTCAGTTTTTGATTTTATGCAAAAAATTGGAAAAATAGAAATTTGTATGTGTTAGTCTTCAATTCCGGAGTTTTTTGAGATAAACATGAAAAATGAAGTATTTTGCTCATTTTAGAGAACTATTTTGGTCTTTTTGAGAAAAAAATGATAATTGATATTTTTGAAGGTGTTAGACTTCATTTTTTAACTTTTTGCAAAAAATAGGAAAAATAGAAATTTGTATGTGTTAGTCTTCAATCACGAAGTTTTTTGAGAAAAACATGAAAAATGAAGTATTTTGCTCATTTTAGAGAACTATTTTGGACTCTTTTAGAAAAAATGATAATTGATATTTTTGAAGGTGTTAGACTTCAGTTTTTGATTTTTTGCAAAGAATTGGAAAAATAGAAATTTGTATGTATTAGTCTTCAATTCCGGAGTTTTTTGAGATAAACGTGAAAAATGAAGTATTTTGCTCATTTTAGAGAACTATTTTGGTCTTTTTTAGAAAAAAATGATAATTGATATTTTTGAAGGTGTTAGACTTCAGTTTTTGATTTTATGCAAAAAATTGGAAAAATAGAAATTTGTATGTGTTAGTCTTCAATCACGGAATTTTTTGAGAAAAACATGAATAATGAAGTATTTTGCTCATTTCAGAGAACTATTTTTGTCTTTGTTAGAAAAAATGATAATTGATATTTTTGAAGGTGTTAGACTTCATTTTTTGATTTTTTGCAAAAAATAGGAAAAATAGAAATTTGTATGTGTTAGTCTTCAATCCCGGAGTTTTTTGAGAAAAACATGAAAAATGAAGTATTTTGCTCATTTTAGAGAACTATTTTGGACTCTTTTAGAAAAAATGATAATTGATATTTTTGAAGGTGTTAGACTTCGGTTTTTGATTTTTTGCAAAAAATTGGAAAAATAGAAATTTGTATGTGTTAGTCTTAAATCCCTGAGTTTTTTGAGAAAAACATGAAAAATGAAGTATTTTGCTCATTTTAGAGAACTATTTTGGTCTTTTTTAGAAAAAATGATAATTGATATTTTTGAAGGTGTTAGACTTCATTTTTTGATTTTTTACAAAAAATAGGAAAAATAGAAATTTGAATGTGTTAGTCTTCAATCACGAAGTTTTTTGAGAAAAACATGAAAAATGATGTATTTTGCTCATTTTAGAGAACTATTTTGGACTCTTTTAGAAAAAATGATAATTGATATTTTTTAAGGTGTTAGACTTCAGTTTTTGATTTTTTGCAAAAAATTGGAAAAATAGAAATTTGTATGTGTTAGTCTTCAATCACGGAATTTTTTGAGAAAAACATGAAAAATGAAGTATTTTGCTCGTTTTAGAGAACTATTTTGGACTCTTTTAGAAAAAATGATAATTGATATTTTTGAAGGTGTTAGACTTCAGTTTTTGATTTTTCGCAAAAAATTGGAAAAATAGAAATTTGTATGTGTTAGTCTTCAATCCCGGAGTTTTTTGAGAAAAACATGAAAAATGAAGTATTTTGCTCATTTCAGAGAACTATTTTTGTCTTTTTTAGAAAAAATGATAATTGATATTTTTGAAGGTGTTACACTTAAGTTTTTTATTTTTTGCAAAAAATTGGGAAAATAGAAATTTGTATGTGTTAGTCTTCAATCACGGAATTTTTTGAGAAAAACATGAATAATGAAGTATTTTGCTCATTTCAGAGAACTATTTTTGTCTTTGTTAGAAAAAATGATAATTGATATTTTTGAAGGTGTTAGACTTCATTTTTTGATTTTTTGCAAAAAATAGGAAAAATAGAAATTTGTATGTGTTAGTCTTCAATCACGAAGTTTTTTGAGAAAAACATGAAAAATGAAGTATTTTGCTCATTTTAGAGAACTATTTTGGACTCTTTTAGAAAAAATGATAATTGATATTTTTGAAGGTGTTAGACTTCAGTTTTTGATTTTATGCAAAAAATAGGAAAAATAGAAATTTGTATGTGTTAGTCTTCAATCACGAAGTTTTTTGAGAAAAACATGAAATATGAAGTATTTTGCTCATTTTAGAGAACTATTTTGGTCTTTTTTAGAAAAAATGATAATTGATATTTTTGAAGGTGTTAGACTTCAGTTTTTGATTTTTCGCAAAAAATTGAAAAAATAGAAATTTGTATGTGTTAGTCTTCAATCCCGGAGTTTTTTGAGAAAAACATGAAAAATGAAGTATTTTGCTCGTTTTAGAGAACTATTTAGGTCTTTTTTAGAAAAAATGATAATTGATATTTTTGAAGGTGTTAGACTTCAGTTTTTGATTTTTTGCAAAAAATTGGAAAAATTGAAATTTGTATGTGTTAGTCTTCAATCCCGGAGTTTTTTGAGAAAAACATGAAAAATGAAGAATTTTGCTCATTTCAGAGAACTATTTTTGTCTTTTTTAGAAAAAATTATAATTGATATTTTTGAAGGTGTTACACTTAAGTTTTTTATTTTTTGCAAAAAATTGGGAAAATAGAAATTTGTATGTGTTAGTCTTCAATCACGGAATTTTTTGAGAAAAACATGAATAATGAAGTATTTTGCTCATTTCAGAGAACTATTTTTGTTTTTGTTAGAAAAAATGATAATTGATATTTTTGAAGGTGTTAGACCTCATTTTTTGATTTTTTGCAAAAAATAGGAAAAATAGAAATTTGTATGTGTTAGTCTTCAATCACGAAGTTTTTTGAGAAAAACATTAAAAATGAAGTATTTTGCTCATTTTAGAGAACTATTTTGGACTCTTTTAGAAAAAATGATAATTGATATTTTTGACGGTGTTAGACTTCAGTTTTTGATTTTTTGCAAAAAATTGGGAAAATAGAAATTTGTATGTGTTAGTCTTCAATCACGAAATTTTTTTAGAAAAACATGAATAATGAAGTATTTTGCTCATTTCAGAGAACTATTTTTGTCTTTTTTAGGAAAAAATGATAATTGATATTTTTGAACGTGTTAGACTTCAGTTTTTGATTTTATGCAAAAAATTGGAAAAATAGAAATTTGTATGTGTTAGTCTTCAATTCCGGAGTTTTTTGAGATAAACATGAAAAATGAAGTATTTTGCTCATTTTAGAGAACTATTTTGGTCTTTTTGAGAAAAAAATGATAATTGATATTTTTGAAGGTGTTAGACTTCATTTTTTAACTTTTTGCAAAAAATAGGAAAAATAGAAATTTGTATGTGTTAGTCTTCAATCACGAAGTTTTTTGAGAAAAACATGAAAAATGAAGTATTTTGCTCATTTTAGAGAACTATTTTGGACTCTTTTAGAAAAAATGATAATTGATATTTTTGAAGGTGTTAGACTTCAGTTTTTGATTTTTTGCAAAAAATTGGAAAAATAGAAATTTGTATGTGTTAGTCTTCAATTCCGGAGTTTTTTGAGATAAACGTGAAAAATGAAGTATTTTGCTCATTTTAGAGAACTATTTTGGTCTTTTTTAGAAAAAAATGATAATTGATATTTTTGAAGGTGTTAGACTTCCGTTTTTGATTTTATGCAAAAAATTGGAAAAATAGAAATTTGTATGTGTTAGTCTTCAATCACGGAATTTTTTGAGAAAAACATGAATAATGAAGTATTTTGCTCATTTCAGAGAACTATTTTTGTCTTTGTTAGAAAAAATGATAATTGATATTTTTGAAGGTGTTAGACTTCATTTTTTGATTTTTTGCAAAAAATAGGAAAAATAGAAATTTGTATGTGTTAGTCTTCAATCACGAAGTTTTTTGAGAAAAACATGAAAAATGAAGTATTTTGCTCATTTTAGAGAACGATTTTGGACTCTTTTAGAAAAAATGATAATTGATATTTTTGAAGGTGTTAGACTTCGGTTTTTGATTTTTTGTAAAAAATTGGAAAAATAGAAATTTGTATGTGTTAGTCTTAAATCCCTGAGTTTTTTGAGAAAAACATGAAAAATGAAGTATTTTGCTCATTTTAGAGAACTATTTTGGTCTTTTTTAGAAAAAATGATAATTGATATTTTTGAAGGTGTTAGACTTCATTTTTTGATTTTTTACAAAAAATAGGAAAAATAGAAATTTGAATGTGTTAGTCTTCAATCACGAAGTTTTTTGAGAAAAACATGAAAAATGAAGTATTTTGCTCATTTTAGAGAACTATTTTGGACTCTTTTAGAAAAAAATGATAATTGATATTTTTTAAGGTGTTAGACTTCAGTTTTTGATTTTTTGCAAAAAATTGGAAAAATAGAAATTTGTATGTGTTAGTCTTCAATCACGGAATTTTTTTAGAAAAACATGAAAAATGAAGTATTTTGCTCGTTTTAGAGAACTATTTTGGACTCTTTTAGAAAAAATGATAATTGATATTTTTGAAGGTGTTAGACTTCAGTTTTTGATTTTTCGCAAAAAATTGGAAAAATAGAAATTTGTATGTGTTAGTCTTCAATCCCGGAGTTTTTTGAGAAAAACATGAAAAATGAAGTATTTTGCTCATTTCAGAGAACTATTTTTGTCTTTTTTAGAAAAAATGATAATTGATATTTTTGAAGGTGTTACACTTAAGTTTTTTATTTTTTGCAAAAAATTGGGAAAATAGAAATTTGTATGTGTTAGTCTTCAATCACGGAATTTTTTGAGAAAAACATGAATAATGAAGTATTTTGCTCATTTCAGAGAACTATTTTTGTCTTTGTTAGAAAAAATGATAATTGATATTTTTGAAGGTGTTAGACTTCATTTTTTGATTTTTTGCAAAAAATAGGAAAAATAGAAATTTGTATGTGTTAGTCTTCAATCACGAAGTTTTTTGAGAAAAACATGAAAAATGAAGTATTTTGCTCATTTTAGAGAACTATTTTGGACTCTTTTAGAAAAAATGATAATTGATATTTTTGAAGGTGTTAGACTTCAGTTTTTGATTTTATGCAAAAAATAGGAAAAATAGAAATTTGTATGTGTTAGTCTTCAATCACGGAGTTTTTCGAGAAAAACATGAAAAATGAAGTATTTTGCTCATTTTAGAGAACTATTTTGGTCTTTTTTAGAAAAAATGATAATTGATATTTTTGAAGGTGTTAGACTTCATTTTTTAACATTTTGCAAAAAATAGGAAAAATAGAAATTTGTATGTGTTAGTCTTCAATCACGAAGTTTTTTGAGAAAAACATGAAAAATGAAGTATTTTGCTCATTTTAGAGAACTATTTTGGTCTTTTTTAGAAAAAAATGATAATTGATATTTTTGAAGGTGTTAGACTTCATTTTTTGATTTTTTACAAAAAATAGGAAAAATAGAAATTTGTATGTGTTAGTCTTCAATCACGAAGTTTTTTGAGAAAAACATGAAAAATGAAGTATTTTGCTCATTTTAGAGAACTATTTTGGACTCTTTTAGAAAAAATGATAATTGATATTTTTTAAGGTGTTAGACTTCATTTCTTGATTTTTTGCAAAAAATTGGAAAAATAGAAATTTGTATGTGTTAGTCTTCAATCACGAAATTTTTTTATAAAAACATGAATAATGAAGTATTTTGCTCATTTTAGAGAACTATTTTTGTCTTTTTTAGAAAAAATGATAATTGATATTTTTGAAGGTGTTAGACTTCAGTTTTTGATTTTTTACAAAAAATTGGGAAAATAGAAATTTGTATGTGTTAGTCTTCAATCACGAAATTTTTTTAGAAAAACATGAATAATGAAGTATTTTGCTCATTTTAGAGAACTATTTTTGTCTTTTTTAGAAAAAATGATAATTGATATTTTTGAAGGTGTTAGACTTCAGTTTTTGATTTTATGCAAAAAATTGGAAAAATAGAAATTTGTATGTGTTAGTCTTCAATTCCGGAGTTTTTTGAGATAAACATGAAAAATGAAGTATTTTGCTCATTTTAGAGAACTATTTTGGTCTTTTTTAGAAAAAAATGATAATTGATATTTTTGAAGGTGTTAGACTTCTTTTTTTAACTTTTTGCAAAAAATAGGAAAAATAGAAATTTGTATGTGTTAGTCTTCAATCACGAAGTTTTTTGAGAAAAACATGAAAAATGAAGTATTTTGCTCATTTTAGAGAACTATTTTGGTCTTTTTTAGAAAAAATGATAATTGATATTTTTGAAGGTGTTAGACTTCATTTTTTGATTTTTTACAAAAAATAGGAAAAATAGAAATTTGTATGTGTTAGTCTTCAATCACGAAGTTTTTTGAGAAAAACATGAAAAATGAAGTATTTTGCTCATTTTAGAGAACTATTTTGGACTCTTTTAGAAAAAATGATAATTGATATTTTTTAAGGTGTTAGACTTTATTTTTTGATTTTTTGCAAAAAATTGGAAAAATAGAAATTTGTATGTGTTAGTCTTCAATCACGGAATTTTTTGAGAAAAACATGAAAAATGAAGTATTTTGCTCATTTTAGAGTACTATTTTGGACTCTTTTAGAAAAAATGATAATTGATATTTTTGAAGGTGTTAGACTTCAGTTTTTGATTTTTCGCAAAAAATAGGAAAAATAGAAATTTGTGTGTGTTAGTCTTCAATCCCGGAGTTTTTTGAGAAAAACATGAAAAATGAAGTATTTTGCTTGTTTTAGAGAACTATTTAGGTCTTTTTTAGAAAAAATGATAATTGATATTTTTGAAGGTGTTAGACTTCAGTTTTTGATTTTTCGCAAAAAATTGGAAAAATTGAAATTTGTATGTGTTAGTCTTCAATCCCGGAGTTTTTTGAGAAAAACATGAAAAATGAAGTATTTTGCTCATTTTAGAGAACTATTTTTGCCTTTTTTAGAAAAAATGATAATCGATATTTTCGAAGGTGTTACACTTAAGTTTTTTATTTTTTGCAAAAAATTGGGAAAATAGAAATTTGTATGTGTTAGTCTTCAATCACGGAATTTTTTGAGAAAAACATGAATAATGAAGTATTTTGCTCATTTCAGAGAACTATTTTTGTCTTTGTTAGAAAAAATGATAATTGATATTTTTGAAGGTGTTAGACCTCAGTTTTTGATTTTATGCAAAAAATAGGAAAAATAGAAATTTGTATGTGTTAGTCTTCAATCACGGAGTTTTTCGAGAAAAACATGAAAAATGAAGTATTTTGCTCATTTTAGAGAACTATTTTGGTCTTTTTTAGAAAAAATGATAATTGATATTTTTGAAGGCGTTAGACTTCAGTTTTTGATTTTTTGCAAACAATTGGGAAAATAGAAATTTGTATGTGTTAGTCTTCCATCACGAAATTTTTTTAGAAAAACATGAATAATGAAGTATTTTGCTCAATTTAGAGAACTATTTTTGTCTTTTTTAGAAAAAATGATAATTGATATTTTTGAAGGTGTTAGACTTCAGTTTTTGATTTTATGCAAAAAATTGGAAAAATAGAAATTTGTATGTGTTAGTCTTCAATTCCGGAGTTTTTTGAGATAAACATGAAAAATGAAGTATTTTGCTCATTTTAGAGAACTATTTTGGTCTTTTTTAGAAAAAAATGATAATTGATATTTTTGAAGGTGTTAGACTTCATTTTTTAACTTTTTGCAAAAAATAGGAAAAATAGAAATTTGTATGTGTTAGTCTTCAATCACGAAGTTTTTTGAGAAAAACATGAAAAATGAAGTATTTTGCTCATTTTAGAGAACTATTTTGGACTCTTTTAGAAAAAATGATAATTGATATTTTTGAAGGTGTTAGACTTCAGTTTTTGATTTTTTGCAAAAAATTGGAAAAATAGAAATTTGTATGTGTTAGTCTTAAATCCCGGAGTTTTTTGAGAAAAACATAAAAAATGAATTATTTTGCTCATTTTAGAGAACTATTTTGGTCTTTTTTAGAAAAAATGATAATTGATATTTTTGAAGGTGTTAGACTTCATTTTTTGATTTTTAACAAAAAATTGGAAAAATAAAAATTTGTATGTGTTAGTCTTCAATCACGAAGTTTTTTGAGAAAAACATGAAAAATGAAGTATTTTGCTCATTTTAGAGAACTATTTTGGACTCTTTTAGAAAAAATGATAATTGATATTTTTTAAGGTGTTAGACTTCAGTTTTTGATTTTTTGCAAAAAATTGGAAAAATAGAAATTTGTATGTGTTAGTCTTCAATCACGGAATTTTTTGAGAAAAACATGAAAAATGAAGTATTTTGCTCGTTTTAGAGAACTATTTTGGACTCTTTTAGAAAAAATGATAATTGATATTTTTGAAGGTGTTAGACTTCAGTTTTTGATTTTTCGCAAAAAATTGGAAAAATAGAAATTTGTATGTGTTAGTCTTCAATCCCGGAGTTTTTTGAGAAAAACATGAAAAATGAAGTATTTTGCTCATTTCAGAGAACTATTTTTGTCTTTTTTAGAAAAAATGATAATTGATATTTTTGAAGGTGTTACACTTAAGTTTTTTATTTTTTGCAAAAAATTGGGAAAATAAAAATTTGTATGTGTTAGTCTTCAATCACGGAATTTTTTGAGAAAAACATGAATAATGAAGTATTTTGCTCATTTCAGAGAACTATTTTTGTCTTTGTTAGAAAAAATGATAATTGATATTTTTGAAGGTGTTAGACTTCATTTTTTGATTTTTTGAAAAAAATAGGAAAAATAGAAATTTGTATGTGTTAGTCTTCAATCACGAAGTTTTTTGAGAAAAACATGAAAAATGAAGTATTTTGCTCATTTTAGAGAACTATTTTGGACTCTTTTAGAAAAAATGATAATTGATATTTTTGAAGGTGTTAGACTTCAGTTTTTGATTTTATGCAAAAAATAGGAAAAATAGAAATTTGTATGTGTTAGTCTTCAATCACGGAGTTTTTCGAGAAAAACATGAAAAATGAAGTATTTTGCTCGTTTTAGAGAACTATTTTGGTCTTTTTTAGAAAAAATGATAATTGATATTTTTGAAGTTGTTAGACTTCAGTTTTTGATTTTTTGCAAAAAATTTGAAAAATTGAAAATTGTATATGTTAGTCTTCAATAACGGAATTTTTTGAGAAAATCATGAAAAATGAAGTATTTTGCTCATTTTAGAGAACTATTTTGGTCTTTTTTAGAAAAAATGATAATTGATATTTTTGAAGGTGTTAGACTTCAGTTTTTGATTTTATGCAAAAAATAGGAAAAATAGAAATTTGTATGTGTTAGTCTTCAATCCCGGAGTTTTTTGAGAAAAACATGAAAAATGAAGTATTTTGCTCATTTTAGAGAACTATTTTGGTCTTTTTTCGAAAAAATGATAATTGATATTTTTGAAGGTGTTAGACTTCAGTTTTTTATTTTTTGCAAAAAATTGGGAAAATAGAAATTTGTATGTGTTAGTCTTCAATCACGGAATTTTTTGAGAAAAACATGAATAATGAAGTATTTTGCTCATTTTAGAGAACTATTTTTGTCTTTTTTAGAAAAAATGATAAGTGATATTTTTGAAGGTGTTAGACTTCAGTTTTTGATTTTATGCAAAAAATTGGAAAAATAAAAATTTGTATGTGTTAGTCTTCAATCTCGGAGTTTTTTGAGATAAACATGAAAAATGAAGTATTTTGCTCATTTTAGAGAACTATTTTGGTCTTTTTTAGAAAAAATGATAATTGATATTTTTTAAGGTGTTCGACTTCATTTTTTGATTTTTTGCAAAAATTTGGAAAAATAGAAATTTGTATGTGTTAGTCTTCAATCACGAAGTTTTTTGAGAAAAACATGAAAAATTAAGTATTTTGCTCATTTTAGAGAACTATTTAGGTCTTTTTTAGAAAAAATGATAATTGATATTTTTGAAGGTGTTAGACTTCAGTTTTTGATTTTTCGCAAAAAATTGGAAAAATTGAAATTTGTATGTGTTAGTCTTCAATCCCGGAGTTTTTTGAGAAAAACATGAAAAATGAAGTATTTTGCTCATTTCAGAGAACTATTTTTGTCTTTTTTAGAAAAAATGATAATTGATATTTTTGGAAGGTGTTAGACTTCGGTTTTTGATTTTTTGCAAAAAATTGGAAAAATAGAAATTTGTATGTGTTAGTCTTCAATCACGGAATTTTTTGAGAAAAACATGAAAAATGAAGTATTTTGCTCGTTTTAGAGAACTATTTAGGTCTTTTTTAGAAAAAATGATAATTGATATTTTTGAAGGTGTTAGACTTCAGTTTTTGATTTTTCGCAAAAAATTGGAAAAATTGAAATTTGTATGTGTTAGTCTTCAATCCCGGAGTTTTTTGAGAAAAACATGAAAAATGAAGTAATTTGCTCATTTCAGAGAACTATTTTTGTCTTTTTTAGAAAAAATGATAATTGATATTTTTGAAGGTGTTACACTTAAGTTTTTTATTTTTTGAAAAAAATTGGGAAAATAGAAATTTGTATGTGTTAGTCTTCAATCACGGAATTTTTTGAGAAAAACATGAATAATGAACTATTTTGCTCATTTCAGAGAACTATTTTTGTCTTTTTTAGAAAAAATGATAATTGATATTTTGGAAGGTGTTAGACTTCATTTTTTGATTTTTTGCAAAAAATAGGAAAAATAGAAATTTGTATGTGTTAGTCTTCAATCACGAAGTTTTTTGAGAAAAACATGAAAAAAGAAGTATTTTGCTTATTTTAGAGAACTATTTTGGACTCTTTTAGAAAAAATGATAATTGATATTTTTGAAGGTGTTAGACTTCAGTTTTTGATTTTATGCAAAAAATAGGAAAAATAGAAATTTGTATGTGTTAGTCTTCAATCACGGAGTTTTTCGAGAAAAACATGAAAAATGAAGTATTTTGCTCATTTTAGAGAACTATTTTGGTCTTTTTTAGAAAAAATGATAATTGATATTTTTGAAGGCGTTAGACTTCAGTTTTTGATTTTTTGCAAAAAATTGGGAAAATAGAAATTTGTATGTGTTAGTCTTCAATCACGGAATTTTTTGAGAAAAACATGAATAATGAAGTATTTTGCTCATTTTAGAGAACTATTTTGGTCTTTTTTAGAAAAAATGATAATTGATATTTTTGAAGTTGTTAGACTTCAGTTTTTGATTTTTTGCAAAAAATTTGAAAAATTGAAAATTGTATATGTTAGTCTTCAATAACGGAATTTTTTGAGAAAATCATGAAAAATGAAGTATTTTGCTCATTTTAGAGAACTATTTTGGTCTTTTTTAGAAAAAATGATAATTGATATTTTTGAAGGTGTTAGACTTCAGTTTTTGATTTTATGCAAAAAATTGGAAAAATAAAAATTTGTATGTGTTAGTCTTCAATCTCGGAGTTTTTTGAGATAAACATGAAAAATGAAGTATTTTGCTCATTTTAGAGAACTATTTTGGTCTTTTTTAGAAAAAATGATAATTGATATTTTTTAAGGTGTTAGACTTCATTTTTTGACTTTTTGCAAAAATTTGGAAAAATAGAAATTTGTATGTGTTAGTCTTCAATCACGAAGTTTTTTGAGAAAAACATGAAAAATTAAGTATTTTGCTCATTTTTGAGTACTATTTTGGACTCTTTGAGAAAAAATGATAATTGATATTTTTGAAGGTGTTAGACTTCGGTTTTTGATTTTTTGCAAAAAATTGGAAAAATAGAAATTTGTATGTGTTAGTCTTCAATCACGGAATTTTTTGAGAAAAACATGAAAAATGAAGTATTTTGCTCGTTTTAGAGAACTATTTAGGTCTTTTTTAGAAAAAATGATAATTGATATTTTTGAAGGTGTTAGACATCAGTTTTTGATTTTTCGCAAAAAATTGGAAAAATTGAAATTTGTATGTGTTAGTCTTCAATCCCGGAGTTTTTTGAGAAAAACATGAAAAATGAAGTATTTTGCTCGTTTTAGAGAACTATTTTGGACTCTTTTAGAAAAAATGATAATTGATATTTTTGAAGGTGTTAGACTTCAGTTTTTGATTTTTCGCAAAAAATTGGAAAAATAGAAATTTGTATGTGTTAGTCTTCAATCCCGGAGTTTTTTGAGAAAAACATGAAAAATGAAGTATTTTGCTCATTTCAGAGAACTATTTTTGTCTTTTTTAGAAAAAATGATAATTGATATTTTTGAAGGTGTTACACTTAAGTTTTTTATTTTTTGCAAAAAATTGGGAAAATAGAAATTTGTATGTGTTAGTCTTCAATCACGGAATTTTTTGAGAAAAACATGAATAATGAAGTATTTTGCTCATTTCAGAGAACTATTTTTGTCTTTGTTAGAAAAAATGATAATTGATATTTTTGAAGGTGTTAGACTTCATTTTTTGATTTTTTGCAAAAAATAGAAAAAATAGAAATTTGTATGTGTTAGTCTTCAATCACGAAGTTTTTTGAGAAAAACATGAAAAATGAAGTATTTTGCTCATTTTAGAGAACTATTTTGGACTCTTTTAGAAAAAATGATAATTGATATTTTTGAAGGTGTTAGACTTCAGTTTTTGATTTTATGGAAAAAATAGGAAAAATAGAAATTTGTATGTGTTAGTCTTCAATCACGGAGTTTTTCGAGAAAAACATGAAAAATGAAGTATTTTGCTCGTTTTAGAGAACTATTTTGGTCTTTTTTAGAAAAAATGATAATTGATATTTTTGAAGTTGTTAGACTTCAGTTTTTGATTTTTTGCAAAAAATTTGAAAAATTGAAAATTGTATATGTTAGTCTTCAATAACGGAATTTTTTGAGAAAATCATGAAAAATGAAGTATTTTGCTCATTTTAGAGAACTATTTTGGTCTTTTTTCGAAAAAATGATAATTGATATTTTTGAAGGTGTTAGACTTCAGTTTTTGATTTTTCGCAAAAAATTGGAAAAATAGAAATTTGTATGTGTTAGTCTTCAATCCCGGAGTTTTTTGAGAAAAACATGAAAAATGAAGTATTTTGCTCATTTCAGAGAACTATTTTTGTCTTTTTTAGAAAAAATGATAATTGATATTTTTGAAGGTGTTACACTTAAGTTTTTTATTTTTTGCAAAAAATTGGGAAAATAGAAATTTGTATGTGTTACTCTTCAATCACGGAATTTTTTGAGAAAAACATGAATAATGAAGTATTTTGCTCATTTCAGAGAACTATTTTTGTCTTTGTTAGAAAAAATGATAATTGATATTTTTGAAGGTGTTAGACTTCATTTTTTGATTTTTTGCAAAAAATAGGAAAAATAGAAATTTGTATGTGTTAGTCTTCAATCACGAAGTTTTTTGAGAAAAACATGAAAAATGAAGTATTTTGCTCATTTTAGAGAACTATTTTGGACTCTTTTAGAAAAAATGATAATTGATATTTTTGAAGGTGTTAGACTTCAGTTTTTGATTTTATGGAAAAAATTGGAAAAATAGAAATTTGTATGTGTTAGTCTTCAATCACGGAGTTTTTCGAGAAAAACATGAAAAATGAAGTATTTTGCTCGTTTTAGAGAACTATTTTGGTCTTTTTTAGAAAAAATGATAATTGATATTTTTGAAGTTGTTAGACTTCAGTTTTTGATTTTTTGCAAAAAATTTGAAAAATTTAAAATTGTATGTGTTAGTCTTCAATCACGGAATTTTTTGAGAAAAACATGAAAAATGAAGTATTTTGCTCGTTTTAGAGAACTATTTAGGTCTTTTTTAGAAAAAATGATAATTGATATTTTTGAAGGTGTTAGACTTCAGTTTTTTATTTTTTGCAAAAAATTGGGAAAATAGAAATTTGTATGTGTTAGTCTTCAATCACGGAATTTTTTGAGAAAAACATGAATAATGAACTATTTTGCTCATTTCAGAGAACTATTTTTGTCTTTTTTAGAAAAAATGATAATTGATATTTTGGAAGGTGTTAGACTTCATTTTTTGATTTTTTGCAAAAAATAGGAAAAATAGAAATTTGTATGTGTTAGTCTTCAATCACGAAGTTTTTTGAGAAAAACATGAAAAATGAAGTATTTTGGTTATTTTAGAGAACTATTTTGGACTCTTTTAGAAAAAATGATAATTGATATTTTTGAAGGTGTTAGACTTCAGTTTTTGATTTTATGCAAAAAATAGGAAAAATAGAAATTTGTATGTGTTAGTCTTCAATCACGGAGTTTTTCGAGAAAAACATGAAAAATGAAGTATTTTGCTCATTTTAGAGAACTATTTTGGTCTTTTTTAGAAAAAATGATAATTGATATTTTTTAAGATGTTCGACTTCATTTTTTGATTTTTTGCAAAAATTTGGAAAAATAGAAATTTGTATGTGTTAGTCTTCAATCACGAAGTTTTTTGAGAAAAACATGAAAAATTAAGTATTTTGCTCATTTTAGAGAACTATTTAGGTCTTTTTTAGAAAAAATGATAATTGATATTTTTGAAGGTGTTAGACTTCAGTTTTTGATTTTTCGCAAAAAATTGGAAAAATTGAAATTTGTATGTGTTAGTCTTCAATCCCGGAGTTTTTTTGAGAAAAACATGAAAAATGAAGTATTTTGCTCGTTTTAGAGAACTATTTTGGACTCTTTTAGAAAAAATGATAATTGATATTTTTGAAGGTGTTAGACTTCAGTTTTTGATTTTTCGCAAAAAATTGGAAAAATAGAAATTTGTATGTGTTAGTCTTCAATCCCGGAGTTTTTTGAGAAAAACATGAAAAATGAAGTATTTTGCTCATTTCAGAGAACTATTTTTGTCTTTTTTAGAAAAAATGATAATTGATATTTTTGAAGGTGTTACACTTAAGTTTTTTATTTTTTGCAAAAAATTGGGAAAATAGAAATTTGTATGTGTTAGTCTTCAATCACGGAATTTTTTGAGAAAAACATGAATAATGAAGTATTTTGCTCATTTCAGAGAACTATTTTTGTCTTTGTTAGAAAAAATGATAATTGATATTTTTGAAGGTGTTAGACTTCAGTTTTTGACTTTTTGCAAAAATTTGGAAAAATAGAAATTTGTATGTGTTAGTCTTCAATCACGAAGTTTTTTGAGAAAAACATGAAAAATTAAGTATTTTGCTCATTTTTGAGTACTATTTTGGACTCTTTGAGAAAAAATGATAATTGATATTTTTGAAGGTGTTAGACTTCGGTTTTTGATTTTTTGCAAAAAATTGGAAAAATAGAAATTTGTATGTGTTAGTCTTCAATCACGGAATTTTTTGAGAAAAACATGAAAAATGAAGTATTTTGCTCGTTTTAGAGAACTATTTAGGTCTTTTTTAGAAAAAATGATAATTGATATTTTTGAAGGTGTTAGACATCAGTTTTTGATTTTTCGCAAAAAATTGGAAAAATTGAAATTTGTATGTGTTAGTCTTCAATCCCGGAGTTTTTTGAGAAAAACATGAAAAATGAAGTATTTTGCTCGTTTTAGAGAACTATTTTGGACTCTTTTAGAAAAAATGATAATTGATATTTTTGAAGGTGTTAGACTTCAGTTTTTGATTTTTCGCAAAAAATTGGAAAAATAGAAATTTGTATGTGTTAGTCTTCAATCCCGGAGTTTTTTGAGAAAAACATGAAAAATGAAGTATTTTGCTCATTTCAGAGAACTATTTTTGTCTTTTTTAGAAAAAATGATAATTGATATTTTTGAAGGTGTTACACTTAAGTTTTTTATTTTTTGCAAAAAATTGGGAAAATAGAAATTTGTATGTGTTAGTCTTCAATCACGGAATTTTTTGAGAAAAACATGAATAATGAAGTATTTTGCTCATTTCAGAGAACTATTTTTGTCTTTGTTAGAAAAAATGATAATTGATATTTTTGAAGGTGTTAGACTTCATTTTTTGATTTTTTGCAAAAAATAGAAAAAATAGAAATTTGTATGTGTTAGTCTTCAATCACGAAGTTTTTTGAGAAAAACATGAAAAATGAAGTATTTTGCTCATTTTAGAGAACTATTTTGGACTCTTTTAGAAAAAATGATAATTGATATTTTTGAAGGTGTTAGACTTCAGTTTTTTATTTTTTGCAAAAAATTGGGAAAATAGAAATTTGTATGTGTTAGTCTTCAATCACGGAATTTTTTGAGAAAAACATGAATAATGAACTATTTTGCTCATTTCAGAGAACTATTTTTGTCTTTTTTAGAAAAAATGATAATTGATATTTTGGAAGGTGTTAGACTTCATTTTTTGATTTTTTGCAAAAAATAGGAAAAATAGAAATTTGTATGTGTTAGTCTTCAATCACGAAGTTTTTTGAGAAAAACATGAAAAATGAAGTATTTTGGTTATTTTAGAGAACTATTTTGGACTCTTTTAGAAAAAATGATAATTGATATTTTTGAAGGTGTTAGACTTCAGTTTTTGATTTTATGCAAAAAATAGGAAAAATAGAAATTTGTATGTGTTAGTCTTCAATCACGGAGTTTTTCGAGAAAAACATGAAAAATGAAGTATTTTGCTCATTTTAGAGAACTATTTTGGTCTTTTTTAGAAAAAATGATAATTGATATTTTTTAAGATGTTCGACTTCATTTTTTGATTTTTTGCAAAAATTTGGAAAAATAGAAATTTGTATGTGTTAGTCTTCAATCACGAAGTTTTTTGAGAAAAACATGAAAAATTAAGTATTTTGCTCATTTTAGAGAACTATTTAGGTCTTTTTTAGAAAAAATGATAATTGATATTTTTGAAGGTGTTAGACTTCAGTTTTTGATTTTTCGCAAAAAATTGGAAAAATTGAAATTTGTATGTGTTAGTCTTCAATCCCGGAGTTTTTTGAGAAAAACATGAAAAATGAAGTATTTTGCTCATTTCAGAGAACTATTTTTGTCTTTTTTAGAAAAAATGATAATTGATATTTTTGGAAGGTGTTAGACTTCGGTTTTTGATTTTTTGCAAAAAATTGGAAAAATAGAAATTTGTATGTGTTAGTCTTCAATCACGGAATTTTTTGAGAAAAACATGAAAAATGAAGTATTTTGCTCGTTTTAGAGAACTATTTAGGTCTTTTTTAGAAAAAATGATAATTGATATTTTTGAAGGTGTTAGACTTCAGTTTTTGATTTTTCGCAAAAAATTGGAAAAATTGAAATTTGTATGTGTTAGTCTTCAATCCCGGAGTTTTTTGAGAAAAAACATGAAAAATGAAGTAATTTGCTCATTTCAGAGAACTATTTTTGTCTTTTTTAGAAAAAATGATAATTGATATTTTTGAAGGTGTTACACTTAAGTTTTTTATTTTTTGAAAAAAATTGGGAAAATAGAAATTTGTATGTGTTAGTCTTCAATCACGGAATTTTTTGAGAAAAACATGAATAATGAACTATTTTGCTCATTTCAGAGAACTATTTTTGTCTTTTTTAGAAAAAATGATAATTGATATTTTGGAAGGTGTTAGACTTCATTTTTTGATTTTTTGCAAAAAATAGGAAAAATAGAAATTTGTATGTGTTAGTCTTCAATCACGAAGTTTTTTGAGAAAAACATGAAAAATGAAGTATTTTGGTTATTTTAGAGAACTATTTTGGACTCTTTTAGAAAAAATGATAATTGATATTTTTGAAGGTGTTAGACTTCAGTTTTTGATTTTATGCAAAAAAATAGGAAAAATAGAAATTTGTATGTGTTAGTCTTCAATCACGGAGTTTTTCGAGAAAAACATGAAAAATGAAGTATTTTGCTCATTTTAGAGAACTATTTTGGTCTTTTTTAGAAAAAATGATAATTGATATTTTTGAAGGCGTTAGACTTCAGTTTTTGATTTTTTGCAAAAAATTGGGAAAATAGAAATTTGTATGTGTTAGTCTTCAATCACGGAATTTTTTGAGAAAAACATGAATAATGAAGTATTTTGCTCATTTTAGAGAACTATTTTGGTCTTTTTTAGAAAAAATGATAATTGATATTTTTGAAGTTGTTAGACTTCAGTTTTTGATTTTTTGCAAAAAATTTGAAAAATTGAAAATTGTATATGTTAGTCTTCAATAACGGAATTTTTTGAGAAAATCATGAAAAATGAAGTATTTTGCTCATTTTAGAGAACTATTTTGGTCTTTTTTAGAAAAAATGATAATTGATATTTTTGAAGGTGTTAGACTTCAGTTTTTGATTTTATGCAAAAAATAGGAAAAATAGAAATTTGTATGTGTTAGTCTTCAATCCCGGAGTTTTTTGAGAAAAACATGAAAAATGAAGTATTTTGCTCATTTTAGAGAACTATTTTGGTCTTTTTTCGAAAAAATGATAATTGATATTTTTGAAGGTGTTAGACTTCAGTTTTTTATTTTTTGCAAAAAATTGGGAAAATAGAAATTTGTATGTGTTAGTCTTCAATCACGGAATTTTTTGAGAAAAACATGAATAATGAAGTATTTTGCTCATTTTAGAGAACTATTTTTGTCTTTTTTAGAAAAAATGATAAGTGATATTTTTGAAGGTGTTAGACTTCAGTTTTTGATTTTATGCAAAAAATTGGAAAAATAAAAATTTGTATGTGTTAGTCTTCAATCTCGGAGTTTTTTGAGATAAACATGAAAAATGAAGTATTTTGCTCATTTTAGAGAACTATTTTGGTCTTTTTTAGAAAAAATGATAATTGATATTTTTTAAGGTGTTAGACTTCATTTTTTGACTTTTTACAAAAATTTGGAAAAATAGAAATTTGTATGTGTTAGTCTTCAATCACGAAGTTTTTTGAGAAAAACATGAAAAATTAAGTATTTTGCTCATTTTTGAGTACTATTTTGGACTCTTTGAGAAAAAATGATAATTGATATTTTTGAAGGTGTTAGACTTCGGTTTTTGATTTTTTGCAAAAAATTGGAAAAATAGAAATTTGTATGTGTTAGTCTTCAATCACGGAATTTTTTGAGAAAAACATGAAAAATGAAGTATTTTGCTCGTTTTAGAGAACTATTTAGGTCTTTTTTAGAAAAAATGATAATTGATATTTTTGAAGGTGTTAGACATCAGTTTTTGATTTTTCGCAAAAAATTGGAAAAATTGAAATTTGTATGTGTTAGTCTTCAATCCCGGAGTTTTTTGAGAAAAACATGAAAAATGAAGTATGTTGCTCGTTTTAGAGAACTATTTTGGACTCTTTTAGAAAAAATGATAATTGATATTTTTGAAGGTGTTAGACTTCAGTTTTTGATTTTTCGCAAAAAATTGGAAAAATAGAAATTTGTATGTGTTAGTCTTCAATCCCGGAGTTTTTTGAGAAAAACATGAAAAATGAAGTATTTTGCTCATTTCAGAGAACTATTTTTGTCTTTTTTAGAAAAAATGATAATTGATATTTTTGAAGGTGTTACACTTAAGTTTTTTATTTTTTGCAAAAAATTGGGAAAATAGAAATTTGTATGTGTTACTCTTCAATCACGGAATTTTTTGAGAAAAACATGAATAATGAAGTATTTTGCTCATTTCAGAGCACTATTTTTGTCTTTGTTAGAAAAAATGATAATTGATATTTTTGAAGGTGTTAGACTTCATTTTTTGATTTTTTGCAAAAAATAGGAAAAATAGAAATTTGTATGTGTTAGTCTTCAATCACGAAGTTTTTTGAGAAAAACATGAAAAATGAAGTATTTTGCTCATTTTAGAGAACTATTTTGGACTCTTTTAGAAAAAATGATAATTGATATTTTTGAAGGTGTTAGACTTCAGTTTTTGATTTTATGGAAAAAATTGGAAAAATAGAAATTTGTATGTGTTAGTCTTCAATCACGGAGTTTTTCGAGAAAAACATGAAAAATGAAGTATTTTGCTCGTTTTAGAGAACTATTTTGGTCTTTTTTAGAAAAAATGATAATTGATATTTTTGAAGTTGTTAGACTTCAGTTTTTGATTTTTTGCAAAAAATTTGAAAAATTTAAAATTGTATGTGTTAGTCTTCAATCACGGAATTTTTTGAGAAAAACATGAAAAATGAAGTATTTTGCTCGTTTTAGAGAACTATTTAGGTCTTTTTTAGAAAAAATGATAATTGATATTTTTGAAGGTGTTAGACTTCAGTTTTTTATTTTTTGCAAAAAATTGGGAAAATAGAAATTTGTATGTGTTAGTCTTCAATCACGGAATTTTTTGAGAAAAACATGAATAATGAAGTATTTTGCTCATTTTAGAGAACTATTTTTGTCTTTTTTAGAAAAAATGATAAGTGATATTTTTGAAGGTGTTAGACTTCAGTTTTTGATTTTATGCAAAAAATTGGAAAAATAAAAATTTGTATGTGTTAGTCTTCAATCTCGGAGTTTTTTGAGATAAACATGAAAAATGAAGTATTTTGCTCATTTTAGAGAACTATTTTGGTCTTTTTTAGAAAAAATGATAATTGATATTTTTTAAGGTGTTCGACTTCATTTTTTGATTTTTTGCAAAAATTTGGAAAAATAGAAATTTGTATGTGTTAGTCTTCAATCACGAAGTTTTTTGAGAAAAACATGAAAAATTAAGTATTTTGCTCATTTTAGAGAACTATTTAGGTCTTTTTTAGAAAAAATGATAATTGATATTTTTGAAGGTGTTAGACTTCAGTTTTTGATTTTTCGCAAAAAATTGGAAAAATTGAAATTTGTATGTGTTAGTCTTCAATCCCGGAGTTTTTTGAGAAAAACATGAAAAATGAAGTATTTTGCTCATTTCAGAGAACTATTTTTGTCTTTTTTAGAAAAAATGATAATTGATATTTTTGGAAGGTGTTAGACTTCGGTTTTTGATTTTTTGCAAAAAATTGGAAAAATAGAAATTTGTATGTGTTAGTCTTCAATCACGGAATTTTTTGAGAAAAACATGAAAAATGAAGTATTTTGCTCGTTTTAGAGAACTATTTAGGTCTTTTTTAGAAAAAATGATAATTGATATTTTTGAAGGTGTTAGACTTCAGTTTTTGATTTTTCGCAAAAAATTGGAAAAATTGAAATTTGTATGTGTTAGTCTTCAATCCCGGAGTTTTTTGAGAAAAACATGAAAAATGAAGTAATTTGCTCATTTCAGAGAACTATTTTTGTCTTTTTTAGAAAAAATGATAATTGATATTTTTGAAGGTGTTACACTTAAGTTTTTTATTTTTTGAAAAAAATTGGGAAAATAGAAATTTGTTTGTGTTAGTCTTCAATCACGGAATTTTTTGAGAAAAACATGAATAATGAACTATTTTGCTCATTTCAGAGAACTATTTTTGTCTTTTTTAGAAAAAATGATAATTGATATTTTGGAAGGTGTTAGACTTCATTTTTTGATTTTTTGCAAAAAATAGGAAAAATAGAAATTTGTATGTGTTAGTCTTCAATCACGAAGTTTTTTGAGAAAAACATGAAAAATGAAGTATTTTGCTTATTTTAGAGAACTATTTTGGACTCTTTTAGAAAAAATGATAATTGATATTTTTGAAGGTGTTAGACTTCAGTTTTTGATTTTATGCAAAAAATAGGAAAAATAGAAATTTGTATGTGTTAGTCTTCAATCACGGAGTTTTTCGAGAAAAACATGAAAAATGAAGTATTTTGCTCATTTTAGAGAACTATTTTGGTCTTTTTTAGAAAAAATGATAATTGATATTTTTGAAGGCGTTAGACTTCAGTTTTTGATTTTTTGCAAAAAATTGGGAAAATAGAAATTTGTATGTGTTAGTCTTCAATCACGGAATTTTTTGAGAAAAACATGAATAATGAAGTATTTTGCTCATTTTAGAGAACTATTTTGGTCTTTTTTAGAAAAAATGATAATTGATATTTTTGAAGTTGTTAGACTTCAGTTTTTGATTTTTTGCAAAAAATTTGAAAAATTGAAAATTGTATATGTTAGTCTTCAATAACGGAATTTTTTGAGAAAATCATGAAAAATGAAGTATTTTGCTCATTTTAGAGAACTATTTTGGTCTTTTTTAGAAAAAATGATAATTGATATTTTTGAAGGTGTTAGACTTCAGTTTTTGATTTTATGCAAAAAATAGGAAAAATAGAAATTTGTATGTGTTAGTCTTCAATCCCGGAGTTTTTTGAGAAACACATGAAAAATGAAGTATTTTGCTCATTTTAGAGAACTATTTTGGTCTTTTTTCGAAAAAATGATAATTGATATTTTTGAAGGTGTTAGACTTCAGTTTTTGATTTTATGCAAAAAATTGGAAAAATAAAAATTTGTATGTGTTAGTCTTCAATCTCGGAGTTTTTTGAGATAAACATGAAAAATGAAGTATTTTGCTCATTTTAGAGAACTATTTTGGTCTTTTTTAGAAAAAATGATAATTGATATTTTTTAAGGTGTTAGACTTCATTTTTTGACTTTTTGCAAAAATTTGGAAAAATAGAAATTTGTATGTGTTAGTCTTCAATCACGAAGTTTTTTGAGAAAAACATGAAAAATTAAGTATTTTGCTCATTTTTGAGTACTATTTTGGACTCTTTGAGAAAAAATGATAATTGATATTTTTGAAGGTGTTAGACTTCGGTTTTTGATTTTTTGCAAAAAATTGGAAAAATAGAAATTTGTATGTGTTAGTCTTCAATCACGGAATTTTTTGAGAAAAACATGAAAAATGAAGTATTTTGCTCGTTTTAGAGAACTATTTAGGTCTTTTTTAGAAAAAATGATAATTGATATTTTTGAAGGTGTTAGACATCAGTTTTTGATTTTTCGCAAAAAATTGGAAAAATTGAAATTTGTATGTGTTAGTCTTCAATCCCGGAGTTTTTTGAGAAAAACATGAAAAATGAAGTATTTTGCTCTTTTCAGAGAACTATTTTTGTCTTTTTTAGAAAAAATGATAATTGATATTTTTGAAGGTGTTACACTTAAGTTTTTTATTTTTTGAAAAAAATTGGGAAAATAGAAATTTGTTTGTGTTAGTCTTCAGTCACGGAATTTTTTGTGAAAAACATGAATAATGAACTATTTTGCTCATTTCAGAGAACAATTTTTGTCTTTTTTAGAAAAAATGATAATTGATATTTTTGAAGGTGCTAGACTTCATTTTTTGATTTTTTGGAAAAAATAGGAAAAATAGAAATTTGTATGTGTTAGTCTTCAATCACGAAGTTTTTTGAGAAAAACATGAAAAATGAAGTATTTTGCTCATTTTAGAGAACTATTTTGGACTCTTTTTGAAAAAATGATAATTGATATTTTTGAAGGTGTTAGACTTCAGTTTTTGATTTTATGCAAAAAATAGGAAAAATAGAAATTTGTATGTGTTAGTCTTCAATCACGGAGTTTTTCGAGAAAAACATGAAAAATGAAGTATTTTGCTCATTTTAGAGAACTATTTTGGTCTTTTTTAGAAAAAATGATAATTGATATTTTTGAAGGCGTTACACTTCAGTTTTTGATTTTTTGCAAAAAATTTGGAAAATAGAAATTTGTATGTGTTAGTCTTCAATCACGAAATTTTTTGAGAAAAACATGAATAATGAAGTATTTTGCTCATTTTAGAGAACTATTTTTGTCTTTTTTAGAAAAAATGATAATTGATATTTTTGAAGGTGTTAGACTTCAGTTTTTGATTTTATGCAAAAAATTGGAAAAATAGAAATTTGTATGTGTTAGTCTTCAATTCCGGAGTTTTTTGAGATAAACATGAAAAATGAAGTATTGTGCTCATTTTAGAGAACTATTTTGTTCTTTTTTAGAAAAAATAATAATTGATATTTTTGAAGGTGTTAGACTTCATTTTTTAATTTTTTGCAAAAAATAGGAAAAATAGAAATTTGTATGTGTTAGTCTTCAATCACGAAGTTTTTTGAGAAAAACATGAAAAATGAAGTATTTTGCTCATTTTAGAGAACTATTTTGGACTCTTTTAGAAAAAATGATAATTGATGTTTTTGAAGGTGTTAGACTTCAGTTTTTGATTTTATGCAAAAAATTGGAAAAATAGAAATTTGTATGTGTTAGTCTTCAATTCCGGAGTTTTTTGAGATAAACATGAAAAATGAAGTATTGTGCTCATTTTAGAGAACTATTTTGTTCTTTTTTAGAAAAAATAATAATTGATATTTTTGAAGGTGTTAGACTTCATTTTTTAATTTTTTGCAAAAAATTGGAAAAATAGAAATTTGTATGTGTTAGTCTTAAATCCCGGAGTTTTTTGAGAAAAACATGAAAAATGAAGTATTTTGCTCATTTTAGAGAACTATTTTGGTCTTTTTTAGAAAAAATGATAATTGATATTTTTGAAGGTGTTAGACTTCATTTTTTGATTTTTTGCAAAAAATAGGAAAAATAGAAATTTGTATGCGTTAGTCTTCAATCACGAAGTTTTTTGAGAAAAACATGAAAAATGAAGTATTTTGCTCATTTTAGAGAACTATTTTGGACTCTTTTAGAAAAAATGATAATTGATATTTTTTAAGGTGTTAGACTTCAGTTTTTGATTTTTTGCAAAAAATTGGAAAAATAGAAATTTGTATGTGTTAGTCTTCAATCACGGAATTTTTTGAGAAAAACAAGAAAAATGAAGTATTTTGCTCGTTTTAGAGAACTATTTTGGACTCTTTTGGAAAAAATGATACTTGATATTTTTGAAGGTGTTAGACATCAGTTTTTGATTTTTTGCAAAAAATTGGAAAAATAGAAATTTGTATGTGTTAGTCTTAAATCCCGGAGTTTTTTGAGAAAAAACATGAAAAATGAAGTATTTTGCTCATTTTAGAGAACTATTTTGGTCTTTTTTAGAAAAAATGATAATTGATATTTTTGAAGGTGTTAGGCTTCATTTTTTGATTTTTTGCAAAAAATAGGAAAAATAGAAATTTGTATGTGTTAGTCTTCAATCACGAAGTTTTTTGAGAAAAACATGAAAAATGATGTATTTTGCTCATTTTAGAGAACTATTTTGGTCTTTTTTAGAAAAAATGATAATTGATATTTTTGAAGGTGTTAGACTTCAGTTTTTGATTTTTTGCAAAAAATTGGGAAAATAGAAATTTGTATGTGTTAGTCTTCAATCACGGAATTTTTTGAGAAAAACATGAATAATGAAGTATTTTGCTCATTTTAGAGAACTATTTTGGTCTTTTTTAGGAAAAAGGATAATTGATATTTTTGAAGGTGTTAGACTTCTGTTTTTGATTTTATGCAAAAAATTGGAAAAATAGAAATTTGTATGTGTTAGTCTTCAATTCCGGAGTTTTTTGAGATAAACATGAAAAATGAAGTATTTTGCTCATTTTAGAGAACTATTTTGGTCTTTTTTAGAAAAAATGATAATTGATATATTTGAAGGTGTTAGACTTCATTTTTTGATTTTTTGCAAAAAATAGGAAAAATAGAAATTTGTATGTGTTAGTCTTCAATCACGAAGTTTTTTGAGAAAAACATGAAAAATGAAGTATTTAGATCATTTTAGAGAACTATTTTGGACCCTTTTAAAAAAAAAGATAATTGATATTTTTGAAGGTGTTAGACTTGAATTTTTTATTTTTTGCAAAAAATTGGAAAAATAGAAATGTGTATGTGTTAGTCTTAAATCCCGGGGTTTTTTGAGAAAAACATGAAAAATGAAGTATTTTGCTCACTTTAGAGAACTATTTTGGTCTTTTTTAGAAAAAATAATTATTGATATTTTTGAAGGTGTTAGTTAGACTTCATTTTTTGATTTTTTGCAAAAAATAGGAAAAATAGAAATTTGTATGTGTTAGTCTTCAATCCCGGAGTTTTTTGAGAAAAACATGAAAAATGAAGTATTTTGCTCATTTTAGAGAACTATTTTGGACTCTTTTAGAAAAAATGATAATTGATATTTTTCAAGGTGTTAGACTTCAGTTTTTGATTTTATGAAAAAAATTGGAAAAATAGAAATTTGTATGTGTTAGTCTTCAATCCCGGAGTTTTTTGAGATAAACGTGAAAAATGAAGTATTTTGCTCATTTTAGAGAACTATTTTGGTCTTTTTTAGAAAAAATGATAATTGATAATTTTGAAGGTGTTAGACTTCAGTTTTTGATTTTATGCAAAAAATTGGAAAAATAGAAATTTGTATGTGTTAGTCTTCAATCCCGGAGTTTTTTGAGAAAAACATGAAAAATGAAGTATTTTGCTCGTTTTAGAGAACTATTTTGGTCTTTTTTAGAAAAAATGATAATTGATATTTTTGAAGGTGTTAGACTTCAGTTTTTGATTTTATGCAAAAAATTGGAAAAATAGAAATTTGTATGTGTTAGTCTTCAATCCCAGAGTTTTTTGAGAAAAACATGAAAAATGAAGTATTTTGCTCGTTTTAGAGAACTATTTTGGTCTTTTAGAAAAAATGATAATAGATATTTTTGAAGATGTTAGACTTCAGTTTTTGATTTTTTGCAAAAAATTGGAAAAATAGAAATTTGTATGTGTTAGTCTTCAATCACGGAATTTTTTGAGAAAAACATGAAAAATGAAGTATTTTGCTCGTTTTTGAGAACTATTTTGGTCTTTTTTAAAAAAAAATGATAATTGATATTTTTGAAGGTGTTAGACTTCAGTTTTTGATTTTTTGCAAAAAATTGGAAAAATTGAAATTTGTATGTGTTAGTCTTCATTAACGGAATTTTTTGAGAAAATCATGAAAAATGAAGTATTTTGCTCATTTTTGAGAACTATTTTGGTCTTTTTCGGAAAAAATGATAATTGATATTTTTGAAGGTGTTAGACTTCAGTTTTTGATTTTATGCAAAAATAGGAAAAATAGAAATTTGTATGTGTTAGTCTTCAATCCCGGAGTTTTTTGAGAAAAACATGAAAAATGAAGTATTTTGCTCATTTTAGAGAACTATTTTGGTCTTTTTTAGAAAAAATGATAATTGATAATTTTGAAGGTGTTAGACTTCATTTTTTGATTTTTTGCAAAAAATAGGAAAAATAGAAATTTGTATGCGTTAGTCTTCAATCACGAAGTTTTTTGAGAAAAACATGAAAAATGAAGTATTTTGCTCATTTTAGAGAACTATTTTGGACTCTTTTAGAAAAAATGATAATTGATATTTTTTAAGGTGTTAGACTTCAGTTTTTGATTTTTTGCAAAAAATTGGAAAAATAGAAATTTGTATGTGTTAGTCTTCAATCACGGAATTTTTTGAGAAAAACAAGAAAAATGAAGTATTTTGCTCGTTTTAGAGTACTATTTTAGTCTTTTTCATAAAAAATGATAATTGATATTTTTGAAGGTGTTAGACTTCAGTTTTTGATTTTATCCAAAAAATAGGAAAAATAGAAATTTGTATGTGTTAGTCTTCAATCCCGGAGTTTTTTTGAGAAAAACATGAAAAATGAAGTATTTTGCTCATTTTAGAGAACTATTTTGGACTCTTTTAGAAAAAATGATAATTGATATTTTTGAAGGTGTTAGACTTCAGTTTTTGATTTTATCCAAAAAATTGGAAAAATAGAAATTTGTATGTGTTAGTCTTCAATCGCGGAGTTTTTTTGAGAAAAACATGAAAAATGAAGTATTTTGCTCATTTTAGAGAACTATTTTGGACTCTTTTAGAAAAAATGATAATTGATATTTTTGAAGGTGTTAGACTTCAGTTTTTGATTTTTTGCAAAAAAATTGGAAAAATAGAAATTTGTATGTGTTAGTCTTAAACCACGGAGTTTTTTGAGAAAAACATGAAAAATGAAGTATTTTGCTCATTTTAGAGAACTATTTTGGTCTTTTTTAGAAAAAATGATATTTGATATTTTTGAAGGTAGACTTCATTTTTTGATTTTTTGCAAAAAATAGGAAAAATAGAAATTTGTATGCGTTAGTCTTCAATCGCGAAGTTTTTTGAGAAAAACATGAAAAATGAAGTATTTTGCTCATTTTAGAGAACTATTTTGGTCTTTTTTAGAAAAAATGATAATTGATATTTTTGAAGGTGTTAGACTTCAGTTTTTGATTTTTTGCAAAAAATTGCGAAAATAGAAATTTGTATGTGTTAGTCTTCAATCACGGAATTTTTTGAGAAAAACATGAAAAATTAAGTATTTTGCTCATTTTAGAGAACTATTTTGGCCTTTTTTAGAAAAAATGATAATTGATATTTTTGAAGGTGTTAGACTTCAGTTTTTGATTTTATGCAAAAAATTGGAAAAATAGAAATTTGTATGTGTTAGTCTTAAATCCGGGAGTTTTTTGTGATAAACATGAAAAATGAAGTATTTTGCTCATTTTAGAGAACTATTTTGGTCTTTTTTAGAAAAAACGATAATTGATATTTTTGAAGGTGTTAGACTTCATTTTTTGATTTTTTGCAAAAAATAGGAAAAATAGAAATTTGTATGTGTTAGTCTTCAATCACGAAGTTTTTTGAGAAAAACATGAAAAATGAAGTATTTTGCTCATTTTAGAGAACTATTTTGGACTCTTTTAGAAAAAATGAAAATTGATATTTTTGAAGGTGTTAGACTTCAGTTTTTCATGTTTTGCAAAAAATTGGAAAAATAGAAATTTGTATGTGTTAGTCTGAAATCACGGAATTTTTTGAGAAAAACATGAAAAATGAAGTATTTTGCTCGTTTTAGAGAACTATTTTGGTCTTTTTTAGAAAAAATGATAATTGATATTTTTGAAGGTGTTAGACTTCATTTTTTGATTTTTTGCGAAAAATTGGAAAAATAGAAATTTGTATGTGTTAGTCTTCAATCACGGAGTTTTTTGAGAAAAACATGAAAAATGAAGTATTTTGCTCATTTTAGAGAACTATTTTGTACCCTTTTAGAAAAAATGATAATTGATATTTTTGAAGGTGATAGACTTCAGTTTTTGATTTTTTCCAAAAAATTGGAAAAATTGAAATTTGTATGTGTTAGTCTTCAATCCCGGAGTTTTTTGAGAAAAACATGAAAAATGAAGTATTTTGCTCTTTTCAGAGAACTATTTTGCTATTTTTTCGAAAAAATGATAATTGATATTTTTGAAGGTGTTACACTTAAGTTTTTTATTTTTTGAAAAAAATTGGGAAAATAGAAATTTGTATGTGTTAGTCTTCAATCACGGAATTTTTTGAGAAAAACATGAATAATGAACTATTTTGCTCATTTCAGAGAACTATTTTTGTCTTTTTTAGAAAAAATGATAATTGATATTTTTAAAGGTGTTAGACTTCATTTTTTGATTTTTTGCAAAAAATAGGAAAAATAGAAATTTGTATGTGTTAGTCTTCAATCACGAAGTTTTTTGAGAAAAACATGAAAAATGAAGTATTTTGCTCATTTTAGAGAACTATTTTGGACTCTTTTAGAAAAAATGATAATTGATATTTTTGAAGGTGTTAGACTTCAGTTTTTGATTTTATGCAAAAAATAGGAAAAATAGAAATTTGTATGTGTTAGTCTTCAATCACGGAGTTTTTCGAGAAAAACATGAAAAATGAAGTATTTTGCTCATTTTAGAGAACTATTTTGGTCTTTTTTAGAAAAAATGATAATTGATATTTTTGAAGGCGTTACACTTCAGTTTTTGATTTTTTGCAAAAAATTTGGAAAATAGAAATTTGTATGTGTTAGTCTTCAATCACGAAATTTTTTAAGAAAAACATGAATAATGAAGTATTTTGCTCATTTTAGAGAACTATTTTTGTCTTTTTTAGAAAAAATGATAATTGATATTTTTGAAGGTGTTAGACTTCAGTTTTTGATTTTATGCAAAAAATTGGAAAAATAAAAATTTGTATGTGTTAGTCTTCAATTCCGGAGTTTTTTGAGAAAAACATGAAAAATGAAGTATTTTGCTCATTTTAGAGAACTATTTTGGTATTTTTTAGAAAAAATGATAATTGATATTTTTGAAGGTGTTAGACTTCAGTTTTTGATTTTATGCAAAAAATTGGAAAAATAGAAATTTATATGTGTTAGTCTTAAATCCCGGAGTTTTTTGAGATAAACATGAAAAATGAAGTATTTTGCTCATTTTAGAGAACTATTTTGGTCTTTTTTAGAAAAAATGATAATTGATATTTTGGAAGGTGTTAGACTTCATTTTTTGATTTTTTTGCAAAAAATAGGAAAAATAGAAATTTGTATGTGTTAGTCTTCAATCACGAAGTTTTTTGAAAAAAACATGAAAAATGAAGTATTTTGCTCATTTTAGAGAACTATTTTGGACTCTTTTAGAAAAAATGATAATTGATATTTTTGAAGGTGTTAGACTTCAGTTTTTGATTTTTTGCAAGAAATTGGAAAAATAGAAATTTGTATGTGTTAGTCTTAAATCCCGGAATTTTTTGAGAAAATCATTAAAAATGAAGTATTTTGCTCATTTTAGAGTACTATTTTAGTCTTTTTCATAAAAAATGATAATTGATATTTTTGAAGGTGTTAGACTTCAGTTTTTGATTTTATCCAAAAAATAGGAAAAATAGAAATTTGTATGTGTTAGTCTTCAATCCCGGAGTTTTTTGAGAAAAACATGAAAAATGAAGTATTTTGCTCATTTTAGAGAACTATTTTGGACTCTTTTAGAAAAAATGATAATTGATATTTTTGAAGGTGTTAGACTTCAGTTTTTGATTTTTTGCAAAAAAATTGGAAAAATAGAAATTTGTATGTGTTAGTCTTAAACCACGGAGTTTTTTGAGAAAAACATGAAAAATGAAGTATTTTGCTCATTTTAGAGAACTATTTTGGTCTTTTTTAGAAAAAATGATATTTGATATTTTTGAAGGTAGACTTCATTTTTTGATTTTTTGCAAAAAATAGGAAAAATAGAAATTTGTATGCGTTAGTCTTCAATCGCGAAGTTTTTTGAGAAAAACATGAAAAATGAAGTATTTTGCTCATTTTAGAGAACTATTTTGGACTCTTTTAGAAAAAATGAAAATTGATATTTTTGAAGGTGTTAGACTTCAGTTTTTGATGTTTTGCAAAAAATTGCGAAAATAGAAATTTGTATGTGTTAGTCTTCAATCACGGAATTTTTTGAGAAAAACATGAAAAATGAAGTATTTTGCTCATTTTAGAGAACTATTTTGGCCTTTTTTAGAAAAAATGATAATTGATATTTTTGAAGGTGTTAGACTTCAGTTTTTGATTTTATGCAAAAAATTGGAAAAATAGAAATTTGTATGTGTTAGTCTTAAATCCGGGAGTTTTTTGTGATAAACATGAAAAATGAAGTATTTTGCTCATTTTAGAGAACTATTTTGGTCTTTTTTAGAAAAAATGATAATTGATATTTTTGAAGGTGTTAGACTTCATTTTTTGATTTTTTGCAAAAAATAGGAAAAATAGAAATTTGTATGTGTTAGTCTTCAATCACGATGTTTTTTGAGAAAAACATGAAAAATGAAGTATTTTGCTCATTTTAGAGAACTATTTTGGACTCTTTTAGAAAAAATGAAAATTGATATTTTTGAAGGTGTTAGACTTCAGTTTTTGATGTTTTGCAAAAAATTGGAAAAATAGAAATTTGTATGTGTTAGTCTGAAATCACGGAATTTTTTGAGAAAAACATGAAAAATGAAGTATTTTGCTCGTTTTAGAGAACTATTTTGGTCTTTTTTAGAAAAAATGATAATTGTTATTTTTGAAGGTGTTAGGCTTCATTTTTTGATTTTTTGCGAAAAATTGGAAAAATAGAAATTTGTATGTGTTAGTCTTCAATCACGGAGTTTTTTGAGAAAAACATGAAAAATGAAGTATTTTGCTCTTTTCAGAGAACTATTTTTGTATTTTTTCGAAAAAATGATAATTGATATTTTTGAAGGTGTTACACTTAAGTTTTTTATTTTTTGAAAAAAATTGGGAAAATAGAAATTTGTATGTGTTAGTCTTCAATCACGGAATTTTTTGAGAAAAACATGAATAATGAACTATTTTGCTCATTTCAGAGAACTATTTTTGCCTTTTTTAGAAAAAATGATAATTGATATTTTTAAAGGTGTTAGACTTCATTTTTTGATTTTTTGCAAAAAATAGGAAAAATAGAAATTTGTATGTGTTAGTCTTCAATCACGAAGTTTTTTGAGAAAAACATGAAAAATGAAGTATTTTGCTCATTTTAGAGAACTATTTTGGACTCTTTTAGAAAAAATGATAATTGATATTTTTGAAGGTGTTAGACTTCAGTTTTTGATTTTATGCAAAAAATAGGAAAAATAGAAATTTGTATGTGTTAGTCTTCAATCACGGAGTTTTTCGAGAAAAACATGAAAAATGAAGTATTTTGCTCATTTTAGAGAACTATTTTGGTCTTTTTTAGAAAAAATGATAATTGATATTTTTGAAGGCGTTACACTTCAGTTTTTGATTTTTTGCAAAAAATTTGGAAAATAGAAATTTGTATGTGTTAGTCTTCAATCACGAAATTTTTTGAGAAAAACATGAATAATGAAGTATTTTGCTCATTTTAGAGAACTATTTTTGTCTTTTTTAGAAAAAATGATAATTGATATTTTTGAAGGTGTTAGACTTCAGTTTTTGATTTTATGCAAAAAATTGGAAAAATAGAAATTTGTATGTGTTAGTCTTCAATTCCGGAGTTTTTTGAGATAAACATGAAAAATGAAGTATTTTGCTCATTTTAGAGAACTATTTTGGTCTTTTTTAGAAAAAAATGATAATTGATATTTTTGAAGGTGTTAGACTTCATTTTTTAATTTTTTGCAAAAAATAGGAAAAATAGAAATTTGTATGTGTTAGTCTTCAATCACGAAGTTTTTTGAGAAAAACATGAAAAATGAAGTATTTTGCTCATTTTAGAGAACTATTTTGGACTCTTTTAGAAAAAATGATAATTGATGTTTTTGAATGTGTTAGACTTCAGTTTTTGATTTTTTGCAAAAAATTGGAAAAATAGAAATTTGTATGTGTTAGTCTTAAATCCCGGAGTTTTTTGAGAAAAACATGAAAAATGAAGTATTTTGCTCATTTTAGAGAACTATTTTGGTCTTTTTTAGAAAAAATGATAATTGATATTTTTGAAGGTGTTAGACTTCATTTTTTGATTTTTTGCAAAAAATAGGAAAAATAGAAATTTGTATGCGTTAGTCTTCAATCACGAAGTTTTTTGAGAAAAACATGAAAAATGAAGTATTTTGCTCATTTTAGAGAACTATTTTGGACTCTTTTAGAAAAAATGATAATTGATATTTTTTAAGTTGTTAGACTTCAGTTTTTGATTTTTTGCAAAAAATTGGAATAATAGAAATTTGTATGTGTTAGTCTTCAATCACGGAATTTTTTGAGAAAAACAAGAAAAATGAAGTATTTTGCTCGTTTTAGAGAACTATTTTGGACTCTTTTAGAAAAAATGATAATTGATATTTTTGAAGGTGTTAGACTTCAGTTTTTGATTTTTTGCAAAAAATTGGAAAAATAGAAATTTGTATGTGTTAGTCTTAAATCCCGGAGTTTTTTGAGAAAAAACATTAAAAATGAAGTATTTTGCTCATTTTAGAGAACTATTTTGGTCTGTTTTAGAAAAAATGATAATTGATATTTTTGAAGGTGTTAGACTTCATTTTTTGATTTTTTGCAAAAAATAGGAAAAATAGAAATTTGTATGTGTTAGTCTTCAATCACGAAGTTTTTTGAGAAAAACTTGAAAAATGAAGTATTTTGCTCATTTTAGAGAACTATTTTGGTCTTTTTTAGAAAAAATGATAATTGATATTTTCGAAGGTGTTAGACTTCAGTTTTTGATTTTTTGCAAAAAATTGGGAAAATAGAAATTTGTATGTGTTAGTCTTCAATCACGGAATTTTTTGAGAAAAACATGAATAATGAAGTATTTTGCTCATTTTAGAGAACTATTTTGGTCTTTTTTAGAAAAAATGATAATTGATATTTTTGAAGGTGTTAGACTTCTGTTTTTGATTTTATGCAAAAAATAGGAAAAATAGAAATTTGTATGTGTTAGTCTTCAATTCCGGAGTTTTTTGAGATAAACATGAAAAATGAAGTATTTTGCTCATTTTAGAGAACTATTTTGGTCTTTTTTAGAAAAAATGATAATTGATATATTTGAAGGTGTTAGACTTCATTTTTTGATTTTTTGCAAAAAATAGGAAAAATAGAAATTTGTATGTGTTAGTCTGCAATCACGAAGTTTTTTGAGAAAAACATGAAAAATGAAGTATTTAGATCATTTTAGAGAACTATTTTGGACCCTTTTAAAAAAAATGATAATTGATATTTTTGAAGGTGTTAGACTTGAATTTTTTATTTTTTGCAAAAAATTGGAAAAATAGAAATGTGTATGTGTTAGTCTTAAATCCCGGAGTTTTTTGAGAAAAACATGAAAAATGAAGTATTTGGCTCACTTTAGAGAACTATTTTGGTCTTTTTTAGAAAAAATGATAATTGATATTTTTGAAGGTGTTAGTTAGACTTCATTTTTTGATTTTTTGCAAAAAATAGGAAAAATAGAAATTTGTATGTGTTAGTCTTCAATCCCGGAGTTTTTTGAGAAAAACATGAAAAATGAAGTATTTTGCTCATTTTAGAGAACTATTTTGGACTCTTTTAGAAAAAATGATAATTGATATTTTTCAAGGTGTTAGACTTCAGTTTTTGATTTTATGCAAAAAATTGGAAAAATAGAAATTTGTATGTGTTAGTCTTCAATCCCGGAGTTTTTTGAGATAAACGTGAAAAATGAAGTATTTTGCTCATTTTAGAGAACTATTTTGGTCTTTTTTAGAAAAAATGATAATTGATATTTTTGAAGGTGTTAGACTTCAGTTTTTGATTTTATGCAAAAAATTGGAAAAATAGAAATTTGTATGTGTTAGTCTTCAATCCCGGAGTTTTTTGAGAAAAACATGAAAAATGAAGTATTTTGCTCGTTTTAGAGAACTATTTTGGTCTTTTTTAGAAAAAATGATAATTGATATTTTTGAAGGTGTTAGACTTCAGTTTTTGATTTTATGCAAAAAATTGGAAAAATAGAAATTTGTATGTGTTAGTCTTCAATCCCAGAGTTTTTTGAGAAAAACATGAAAAATGAAGTATTTTGCTCGTTTTAGACAACTATTTTGGTCTTTTAGAAAAAATGATAATTGATATTTTTGAAGATGTTAGACTTCAGTTTTTGATTTTTTGCAAAAAATTGGAAAAATAGAAATTTGTATGTGTTAGTCTTAAATCACGGTGTTTTTTGAGAAAAACATGAAAAATGAAGTATTTTGCTCATTTTAGAGAACTATTTTGGTCTTTTTTAGAAAAAATGATAATTGATATTTTTGAAGGTTAGACTTCAGTTTTTGATTTTATGCAAAAAATTGGAAAAATAGAAATTTGTATGTGTTAGTCTTAAATCCCGGAGTTTTTTGAGATAAACATGAAAAATGAAGTATTTTGCTCATTTTAGAGAACTATTTTGGTCTTTTTTAGAAAAAATGATAATTGATATTTTGGAAGGTGTTAGACTTCATTTTTTGATTTTTTGCAAAAAATAGGAAAAATAGAAATTTGTATGTGTTAGTCTTCAATCACGAAGTTTTTTGAAAAAAACATGAAAAATGAAGTATTTTGCTCATTTTAGAGAACTATTTTGGACTCTTTTAGAAAAAATGATAATTGATATTTTTGAAGGTGTTAGACTTCAGTTTTTGATTTTTTGCAAGAAATTGGAAAAATAGAAATTTGTATGTGTTAGTCTTAAATCCCGGAATTTTTTGAGAAAATCATGAAAAATGAAGTATTTTGCTCATTTTAGAGAACTATTTTGGTCTTTTTCATAAAAAATGATAATTGATATTTTTGAAGGTGTTAGACTTCAGTTTTTGATTTTATGCAAAAAATAGGAAAAATAGAAATTTGTATGTGTTAGTCTTCAATCCCGGAGTTTTCTGAGAAAAACATGAAAAATGAAGTATTTTGCTCATTTTAGAGAACTATTTTGGACTCTTTTAGAAAAAATGATAATTGATATTTTTGAAGATGTTAGACTTCAGTTTTTGATTTTTTGCAAAAAAATTGGAAAAATAGAAATTTGTATGTGTTAGTCTTAAATCACGGAGTTTTTTGAGAAAAACATGAAAAATGAAGTATTTTGCTCATTTTAGAGAACTATTTTGGTCTTTTTTAGAAAAAATGATAATTGATATTTTTGAAGGTGTTAGACTTCATTTTTTTATTTTTTGCAAAAAATAGGAAAAATAGAAATTTGTATGTGTTAGTCTTCAATCGCGAAGTTTTTTGAGAAAAACATGAAAAATGAAGTATTTTGCTCATTTTAGAGAGCTATTTTGGTATTTTTTAGAAAAAATGATAATTGATATTTTTGAAGGTGTTAGACTTCAGTTTTTGATTTTTTGCAAAAAATTGCGAAAATAGAAATTTGTATGTGTTAGTCTTCAATCACGGAATTTTTTGAGAAAAACATGAAAAATGAAGTACTTTGCTCATTTCAGAGAACTATTTTGGCCTTTTTTAGAAAAAATGATAATTGATATTTTTGAAGGTGTTAGACTTCAGTTTTTGATTTTATGCAAAAAATTGGAAAAATAGAAATTTGTATGTGTTAGTCTTAAATCCGGGAGTTTTTTGTGATAAACATGAAAAATGAAGTATTTTGCTCATTTTAGAGAACTATTTTGGTCTTTTTTAGAAAAAATGATAATTGATATTTTTGAAGGTGTTAGACTTCATTTTTTGATTTTTTGCAAAAAATAGGAAAAATAGAAATTTTTATGTGTTAGTCTTCAATCACGAAGTTTTTTGAGAAAAACATGAAAAATGAAGTATTTTGCTCATTTTAGAGAACTATTTTGGACTCTTTTAGAAAAAATGAAAATTGATATTTTTGAAGGTGTTAGACTTCAGTTTTTGATGTTTTGCAAAAAATTGGAAAAATAGAAATTTGCATGTGTTAGTCTTAAATCACGGAATTTTTTGAGAAAAACATGAAAAATGAAGTATTTTGCTCGTTTTAGAGAACTATTTTGGTCTTTTTTAGAAAAAATGATAATTGATATTTTTGAAGGTGTTAGACTTCATTTTTTGATTTTTTGCGAAAAATTGGAAAAATAGAAATTTGTATGTGTTAGTCTTCAATCACGAAGTTTTTTGAGAAAAACATGAAAAATGAAGTATTTTGCTCATTTTAGAGAACTATTTTGGACTCTTTTAGAAAAAATGATAATTGATATTTTTGAAGGTGTTGGACTTCAGTTTTTGATTTTTTGCAAAAAATTGGAAAAATAGAAATTTGTATGTCTTTGTCTTCAATCACGGAATTGTTTGAGAAAAACATGAAAAATGAAGTATTTTGCTCGTTTTAGAGAACTATTTTGGACACTTTTAGAAATAAATGATAATTGATATTTTGGAAGGTGTTAGACTTCAGTTTTTGATTTTTTGCTAAAAATTGGTAAAATAGAAATTTGTATGTGTTAGTCTTAAATCCCGGAGTTTTTTGAGAAAAACATGAAAAATGAAGTATTTTGCTCATTATAGAGAACTATTTTGGTCTTTTTTAGAAAAAATGATAATTGATATTTTTGAAGGTGTTAGATTTCAGTTTTTGATTTTATGCAAAAAATAGGAAAAATAGAAATTTGTGTGTGTTAGTCTTCAATCACGGAGTTTTTTGAGAAAAACATGAAAAATGAAGTATTTTGCTCATTTTAGAGAACTATTTTTGTCTTTTTTAGAAAAAATGATAGTTGATATTTTTGAAGGTGTTAGACTTCAGTTTTTGATTTTATGCAAAAAATTGGAAAAATAGAAATTTGTATGTGTTAGTCTTAAATAACGGAGTTTTTTGAGATAAACATGAAAAATGAAGTATTTTGCTCATTTTAGAGAACTATTTTGGTCTTTTTTAGAAAAAATGATAATTGATATTTTTGAAGGTGTTAGACTTCATTTTTTGATTTTTTGCAAAAAATAGGAAAAATAGAAATTTTTATGTGTTAGTCTTCAATCACGAAGTTTTTTGAGAAAAACATGAAAAATGAAGTATTTTGCTCATTTTAGAGAACTATTTTGGACTCTTTTGGAAAAAATGATAATTGATATTTTTGAATGTGTTAGACTTCAGTTTTTGACTTTTTGCATAAAATTGGAAAAATAGAAACTTGTATGTGTTAGTCTTCAATCACGGAATTTTTTGAGAAAAAGATGAAAAATGAAGTATTTTGCTCGTTTTAGAGAACTATTTTGGTCTTTTTTAGAAAAAATGATAATTGATATTTCTGAAGGTGTTAGACTTCAGTTTTTTATTTTTTGCAAAAAATTGGAAAAATTGAAATTTGTATGTGTTAGTCTTCAATAACGGAATTTTTTGAGAAAATCATGAAAAATGAAGTATTTTGCTCCTTTTAGAGAACTATTTTGGTCTTTTTTCGAAAAAATTATAATTGATATTTTTGAAGGTGTTAGACTTCATTTTTTGATTTTTTGCGAAAAATTGGAAAAATAGAAATTTGTATGTGTTAGTCTTAAATCCCGGAGTTTTTGGAGATAAACATGAAAAATGAAGTATTTTGCTCATTTTAGAGAACTATTTTGGACTCTTTTAGAAAAAATGATAATTGATATTTTTGAAGGTGTTAGACTTCAGTTTTTGATGTTTTGCAAAAAATTGGAAAAATAGAAATTTGCATGTGTTAGTCTTAAATCACGGAATTTTTTGAGAAAAACATGAAAAATGAAGTATTTTGCTCGTTTTAGAGAACTATTTTGGTCTTTTTTAGAAAAAATGATAATTGATATTTTTGAAGGTGTTAGACTTCATTTTTTGATTTTTTGCAAAAAATAGGAAAAATAGAAATTTTTATGTGTTAGTCTTCAATCACGAAGTTTTTTGAGAAAAACATGAAAAATGAAGTATTTTGCTCATTTTAGAGAACTATTTTGGACTCTTTTAGAAAAAATGAAAATTGATATTTTTGAAGGTGTTAGACTTCAGTTTTTGATTTTTTGCAAAAAATTGGAAAAATAGAAATTTGTATGTCTTTGTCTTCAATCACGGAATTGTTTGAGAAAAACTTGAAAAATGAAGTATTTTGCTCGTTTTAGAGAACTATTTTGGACTCTTTTAGAAAAAAATGATAATTGATATTTTGGAAGGTGTTAGACTTCAGTTTTTGATTTTTTGCTAAAAATTGGTAAAATAGAAATTTGTATGTGTTAGTCTTAAATCCCGGAGTTTTTTGAGAAAAACATGAAAAATGAAGTATTTTGCTCATTATAGAGAACTATTTTGGTCTTTTTTAGAAAAAATGATAATTGATATTTTTGAAGGTGTTAGATTTCAGTTTTTGATTTTATGCAAAAAATAGGAAAAATAGAAATTTGTATATGTTAGTCTTCAATCACGGAGTTTTTTGAGAAAAACATGAAAAATGAAGTATTTTGCTCATTTTAGAGAACTATTTTTTTCTTTTTTAGAAAAAATGATAGTTGATATTTTTGAAGGTGTTAGACTTCAGTTTTTGATTTTATGCAAAAAATTGGAAAAATAGAAATTTGTATGTGTTAGTCTTAAATCACGGAGTTTTTTGAGATAAACATGAAAAATGAAGTATTTTGCTCATTTTAGAGAACTATTTTGGTCTTTTTTAGAAAAAATGATAATTGATATTTTTGAAGGTGTTAGACTTCATTTTTTGATTTTTTGCAAAAAATAGGAAAAATAGAAATTTTTATGTGTTAGTCTTCAATCACGAAGTTTTTTGAGAAAAACATGAAAAATGAAGTATTTTGCTCATTTTAGAGAACTATTTTGGACTCTTTTGGAAAAAATGATAATTGATATTTTTGAATGTGTTAGACTTCAATTTTTGATTTTTTGCATAAAATTGGAAAAATAGAAACTTGTATGTGTTAGTCTTCAATCACGGAATTTTTTGAGAAAAACATGAAAAATGAAGTATTTTGCTCGTTTTAGAGAACTATTTTGGTCTTTTTTAGAAAAAATGATAATTGATATTTCTGAAGGTGTTAGACTTCAGTTTTTTATTTTTTGCAAAAAATTGGAAAAATTGAAATTTGTATGTGTTAGTCTTCAATAACGGAATTTTTTGAGAAAATCATGAAAAATGAAGTATTTTGCTCCTTTTAGAGAACTATTTTGGTCTTTTTTCGAAAAAATTATAATTGATATTTTTGAAGGTGTTAGACTTCAGTTTTTGATTTTATGCAAAAAATAGGAAAAATAGAAATTTGTATGTGTTAGTCTTAAATCCCGGAGTTTTTGGAGATAAACATGAAAAATGAAGTATTTTGCTCATTTTAGAGAACTATTTTGGTCTTTTTTAGAAAAAATGATAATTGATATTTTTGAAGGTGTTAGACTTCATTTTTTGATTTTTTGCAAAAAATAGGAAAAATAGAAATTTTTATGTGTTAGTCTTCAATCACGAAGTTTTTTGAGAAAAACATGAAAAATGAAGTATTTTGCTCATTTTAGAGAACTATTTTGGACTCTTTTGGAAAAAATGATAATTGATATTTTTGAAGGTGTTAGACTTCAGTTTTTGATTTTTTGCAAAAAATTGCGAAAATAGAAATTTGTATGTGTTAGTCTTCAATCACGGAATTTTTTGAGAAAAACATGAAAAATGAAGTATTTTGCTCATTTCAGAGAACTATTTTGGCCTTTTTTAGAAAAAATGATAATTGATATTTTTGAAGGTGTTAGACTTCAGTTTTTGATTTTATGTAAAAAATTGGAAAAATAGAAATTTGTATGTGTTAGTCTTAAATCCGGGAGTTTTTTGTGATAAACATGAAAAATGAAGTATTTTGCTCATTTTAGAGAACTATTTTGGTCTTTTTTAGAAAAAATGATAATTGATATTTTTGAAGGTGTTAGACTTCATTTTTTGATTTTTTGCAAAAAATAGGAAAAATAGAAATTTTTATGTGTTAGTCTTCAATCACGAAGTTTTTTGAGAAAAACATGAAAAATGAAGTATTTTGCTCATTTTAGAGAACTATTTTGGACTCTTTTAGAAAAAATGAAAATTGATATTTTTGAAGGTGTTAGACTTCAGTTTTTGATGTTTTGCAAAAAATTGGAAAAATAGAAATTTGCATGTGTTAGTCTTAAATCACGGAATTTTTTGAGAAAAACATGAAAAATGAAGTATTTTGCTCGTTTTAGAGAACTATTTTGGTCTTTTTTAGAAAAAATGATAATTGATATTTTTGAAGGTGTTAGACTTCATTTTTTGATTTTTTGCGAAAAATTGGAAAAATAGAAATTTGTATGTGTTAGTCTTCAATCACGAAGTTTTTTGAGAAAAACATGAAAAATGAAGTATTTTGCTCATTTTAGAGAACTATTTTGGACTCTTTTAGAAAAAATGATAATTGATATTTTTGAAGGTGTTAGACTTCAGTTTTTGATTTTTTGCAAAAAATTGGAAAAATAGAAATTTGTATGTCTTTGTCTTCAATCACGGAATTGTTTGAGAAAAACATGAAAAATGAAGTATTTTGCTCGTTTTAGAGAACTATTTTGGACTCTTTTAGAAAAAAATGATAATTGATATTTTGGAAGGTGTTAGACTTCAGTTTTTGATTTTTTGCTAAAAATTGGTAAAATAGAAATTTGTATGTGTTAGTCTTAAATCCCGGAGTTTTTTGAGAAAAACATGAAAAATGAAGTATTTTGCTCATTATAGAGAACTATTTTGGTCTTTTTTAGAAAAAATGATAATTGATATTTTTGAAGGTGTTAGATTTCAGTTTTTGATTTTATGCAAAAAATAGGAAAAATAGAAATTTGTATGTGTTAGTCTTCAATCACGGAGTTTTTTGAGAAAAACATGAAAAATGAAGTATTTTGCTCATTTTAGAGAACTATTTTTGTCTTTTTTAGAAAAAATGATAGTTGATATTTTTGAAGGTGTTAGACTTCAGTTTTTGATTTTATGCAAAAAATTGGAAAAATAGAAATTTGTATGTGTTAGTCTTAAATCACGGAGTTTTTTGAGATAAACATGAAAAATGAAGTATTTTGCTCATTTTAGAGAACTATTTTGGTCTTTTTTAGAAACAATGATAATTGATATTTTTGAAGGTGTTAGACTTCATTTTTTGATTTTTTGCAAAAAATAGGAAAAATAGAAATTTGTATGTGTTAGTCTTCAATCACGAAGTTTTTTGAGAAAAACATGAAAAATGAAGTATTTTGCTCATTTTAGAGAACTATTTTGGACTCTTTTAGAAAAAAATGATAATTGATATTTTTGAAGGTGTTAGATTTCAGTTTTTGATTTTTTGCAAGAAATTGGAAAAATAGAAATTTGTATGTGTTAGTCTTAAATCCCGGAATTTTTTGAGAAAATCATGAAAAATGAAGTATTTTGCTCATTATAGAGAACTATTTTGGTCTTTTTCAGAAAAAATGATAATTGATATTTTTGAAGGTGTTAGACTTCAGTTTTTGATTTTATGCAAAAAATAGAAAAAATAGAAATTTGTATGTGTTAGTCTTCAATCCCGGAGTTTTTTGAGAAAAACATGAAAAATGAAGTATTTTGCTCATTTTAGAGGACTATTTTGGACTCTTTTAGAAAAAATGATAATTGATATTTTTGAAGGTGTTAGACTTCAGTTTTTGATTTTTTGCAAAAAATTGGAAAAATAGAAATTTGTATGTGTTAGTCTTAAATCCCGGAATTTTTTGAGAAAATCATGAAAAATGAAGTATTTTGCTCATTTTAGAGAACTATTTTTGTCTTTTTTAGAAAAAATGATAATTGATATTTTTGGAGGTGTTAAACTTCAGTTTTTTATTTTATGCAAAAAATAGGAAAAATAGAAATTTGTATGTGTTAGTCTTCAATCCCGGAGTTTTTTGAGAAAAACATGAAAAATGAAGTATTTTGCTCATTTTAGAGAACTATTTTGGACTCTTTTAGAAAAAATGATAATTGATATTTTTGAAGGTGTTAGACTTCAGTTTTTGATTTTTTGCAAAAAATTGAAAAAATAGAAATTTGTATGTGTTAGTCTTAAATCACGGAGTTTTTTTGAGAAAAATATGAAAAATGAAGTATTTTGCTCATTTTAGAGAACTATTTTGGTCTTTTTTAGAAAAATGATAATTGATATTTTTGAAGGTGTTAGACTTCATTTTTTGATTTTTTGCAAAAAATAGGAAAAATAGAAATTTGTATGTGTTAGTCTTCAATCATGAAGTTTTTTGAGAAAAACATGAAAAATTAAGTATTTTGCTCATTTTAGAGAACTATTTTGGTCTTTTTTAGAAAAAATGATAATTGATATTTTTGAAGGTGTTAGACTTCAGTTTTTGATTTTTTTCAAAAAATTGGGAAAATAGAAATTTGTATGTGTTAGTCTTCAATCACGGAATTTTTTGAGAAAAACATGAAAAATGAAGTATTTTGCTCATTTTAGAGAACTATTTTGGTCTTTTTTAGAAAAAATGATAATTGATATTTTTGAAGGTGTTAGACTTCAGTTTTTGATTTTATGGAAAAAATTGGAAAAATAGAAATTTGTATGTGTTAGTCTTAAATCCCGGAGTTTTTTGAGATAAACATGAAAAATGAAGTATTTTGCTCATTTTAGAGAACTATTTTGGTCTTTTTTAGAAAAAATGATAATTGATATTTTTGAAGGTGTTAGACTTCATTTTTTGATTTTTTGCAAAAAATAGGAAAAATAGAAATTTGTATGTGTTAGTCTTAAATCACGAAGTTTTTTGAGAAAAACATGAAAAATGAAGTATTTTGCTCATTTTAGAGAACTATTTTGGACTCTTTTAGAAAAAATGATAATTGATATTTTTGAAGGTGTTAGACTTCAGTTTTTGATTTTTTGCAAGAAATTGGAAAAATAGAAATTTGTATGTGTTAGTCATAAATCCCGGAATTTTTTGAGAAAATCATGAAAGATGAAGTATTTTGCTCATTTTAGAGAACTATTTTGGTCTTTTTCAGAAAAAATGATAATTGATATTTTTGAAGGTGTTAGACTTCATTTTTTGATTTTTTGCAAAAAATCGGAAAAATAGAAATTTGTATGTGTTAGTCTTAAATCACGAAGTTTTTTGAGAAAAACATGAAAAATGAAGTATTTTGCTCATTTTAGAGAACTATTTTGGACTCTTTTAGAAAAAATGATAATTGATATTTTTAAAGGTGTTAGACTTCAGTTTTTGATTTTTTGCAAGAAATTTAAAAAATAGAAATTTGTATGTGTTAGTCTTAAATTCCGGAATTTTTTGAGAAAATCATGAAAAATGAAGTATTTTGCTCATTTTAGAGAACTATTTTGGTCTTTTTCAAAAAAAATGATAATTGATATTTTTGAAGGTGTTAGACTTCAGTTTTTGATTTTATGCAAAAAATAGGAAAAATAGAAATTTGTATGTGTTAGTCTTCAATCCCGGAGTATTTTGAGAAACACATGAAAAATGAAGTATTTTGCTCATTTTAGAGAACTATTTTGGACTCTTTTAGAAAAAATGATAATTGATATTTTTGAAGGTGTTAGACTTCAGTTTTTGATTTTTTGCAAAAAATTGGAAAAATTGAAATTTGTATGTGTTAGTCTTAAATCCCGGAGTTTTTTGAGATAATCATGAAAAATGAAGTATTTTGCTCATTTTAGAGAACTATTTTGGTCTTTTTTAGAAAAAATGATAATTGATATTTTTGAAGGTGTTAGACTTAATTTTTTGATTTTTTGCAAAAAATAGGAAAAATAGAAATTTGTATGTGTTAGTCTTCAATCACGAAGTTTTTTGAGAAAAACATGAAAAATGAAGTATTTTGCTCATTTTAGAGAACTATTTTGGACTCTTTTAGAAAAATTGATAATTGATATATTTGAAGGTGTTAGACTTCAGTTTTTGATTTTTTGCAAGAAATTGGAAAAATAGAAATTTGTATGTGTTAGTCTTAAATCCCGGAATTTTTTGAGAAAATCATGAAAAATGAAGTATTTTGCTCATTATAGAGAACTATTTTGGTCTTTTTCAGAAAAAATGATAATTGATATTTTTGAAGGTGTTAGACTTCAGTTTTTGATTTTATGCAAAAAATAGGAAAAATAGAAATTTGTATGTGTTAGTCTTCAATCCCTGAGTTTTTTGAGAAACACATGAAAAATGAAGTATTTTGCTCATTTTAGAGAACTATTTTGGACTCTTTTAGAAAAAATGATAATTGATATTTTTGAAGGTGTTAGACTTCATTTTTTGATTTTTTGCAAAAAATAGGAAAAATAGAAATTTGTATGTGTTAGTCTTCAATCCCGGAGTTTTTTGAGAAAATCATGAAAAATGAAGTATTTTGCTCATTTTAGAGAACTATTTTTGTCTTTTTTAGAAAAAATGATAATTGATATTTTTGGAGGTGTCAAACTTCAGTTTTTGATTTTATGCTAAAAATAGGAAAAATTGAAATTTGTATGTGTTAGTCTTCAATCCCGGAGTTTTTTGAGAAAAACATGAAAAATGAAGTATTTTGCTCATTTTAGTGAACTATTTTGGACTCTTTTAGAAAAAATAATAATTGATATTTTTGAAGGTGTTAGACTTCAGTTTTTGATTTTTTGCAAAAAATTGGAAAAATTGAAATTTGTATGTGTTAGTCTTAAATCCCGGAGTTTTTTGAGATAATCATGAAAAATGAAGTATTTTGCTCATTTTAGAGAACTATTTTGGTCTTTTTTAGAAAAAATGATAATTGATATTTTTGAAGGTGTTAGACTTCATTTTTTGATTTTTTGCAAAAAATAGGAAAAATAGAAATTTGTATGTGTTAGTCTTCAATCACGAAGTTTTTTGAGAAAAACATGAAAAATGAAGTATTTTGCTCATTTTAGAGAACTATTTTGGACTCTTTTAAAAAAATGATAATTGATATTTTTGAAGGTGTTAGACTTCAGTTTTTGATTTTTTGCAAGAAATTGGAAAAATAGAAATTTGTATGTGTTAGTCTTAAATCCCGGAATTTTTTGAGAAAATCATGAAAAATGAAGTATTTTGCTCATTATAGAGAACTATTTTGGTCTTTTTCAGAAAAAATGATAATTGATATTTTTGAAGGTGTTAGACTTCAGTTTTTGATTTTATGCAAAAAATAGGAAAAATAGAAATTTGTATGTGTTAGTCTTCAATCCCGGAGTTTTTTGAGAAACACATGAAAAATGAAGTATTTTGCTCATTTTAGAGAACTATTTTGGACTCTTTTAGAAAAAATGAAAATTGATATTTTTGAAGGTGTTAGACTTCAGTTTGTGATGTTTTGCAAAAAATTGGAAAAATAGAAATTTGCATGTGTTAGTCTTAAATCACGGAATTTTTTGAGAAAAACATGAAAAATGAAGTATTTTGCTCGTTTTAGAGAACTATTTTGGTCTTTTTTAGAAAAAATGATAATTGATATTTTTGAAGGTGTTAGACTTCATTTTTTGATTTTTTGCGAAAAATTGGAAAAATAGAAATTTGTATGTGTTAGTCTTCAATCACGAAGTTTTTTGAGAAAAACATGAAAAATGAAGTATTTTGCTCATTTTAGAGAACTATTTTGGACTCTTTTAGAAAAAATGATAATTGATATTTTTGAAGGTGTTAGACTTCAGTTTTTGATTTTTTGCAAAAAATTGGAAAAATAGAAATTTGTATGTCTTTGTCTTCAATCACGGAATTGTTTGAGAAAAACATGAAAAATGAAGTATTTTGCTCGTTTTAGAGAACTATTTTGGACTCTTTTAGAAAAAAAATGATAATTGATATTTTGGAAGGTGTTAGACTTCAGTTTTTGATTTTTTGCTAAAAATTGGTAAAATAGAAATTTGTATGTGTTAGTCTTAAATCCCGGAGTTTTTTGAGAAAAACATGAAAAATGAAGTATTTTGCTCATTATAGAGAACTATTTTGGTCTTTTTTAGAAAAAATGATAATTGATATTTTTGAAGGTCTTAGATTTCAGTTTTTGATTTTATGCAAAAAATAGGAAAAATAGAAATTTGTATGTGTTAGTCTTCAATCACGGAGTTTTTTGAGAAAAACATGAAAAATGAAGTATTTTGCTCATTTTAGAGAACTATTTTTGTCTTTTTTAGAAAAAATGATAGTTGATATTTTTGAAGGTGTTAGACTTCAGTTTTTGATTTTATGCAAAAAATTGGAAAAATAGAAATTTGTATGTGTTAGTCTTAAATCACGGAGTTTTTTGAGATAAACATGAAAAATGAAGTATTTTGCTCATTTTAGAGAACTATTTTGGTCTTTTTTAGAAACAATGATAATTGATATTTTTGAAGGTGTTAGACTTCATTTTTTGATTTTTTGCAAAAAATAGGAAAAATAGAAATTTGTATGTGTTAGTCTTCAATCACGAAGTTTTTTGAGAAAAACATGAAAAATGAAGTATTTTGCTCATTTTAGAGAACTATTTTGGTCTTTTTTAGAAAAAATGATAATTGATATTTTTGAAGGTGTTAGACTTCATTTTTTGATTTTTTGCAAAAAATAGGAAAAATAGAAATTTGTATGTGTTAGTCTTCAATCACGAAGTTTTTTGAGAAAAACATGAAAAATGAAGTATTTTGCTCATTTTAGAGAACTATTTTGGACTCTTTTAGAAAAAAATGATAATTGATATTTTTGAAGGTGTTAGATTTCAGTTTTTGATTTTTTGCAAGAAATTGGAAAAATAGAAATTTGTATGTGTTAGTCTTAAATCCCGGAATTTTTTGAGAAAATCATGAAAAATGAAGTATTTTGCTCATTATAGAGAACTATTTTGGTCTTTTTCAGAAAAAATGATAATTGATATTTTTGAAGGTGTTAGACTTCAGTTTTTGATTTTATGCAAAAAATAGAAAAAATAGAAATTTGTATGTGTTAGTCTTCAATCCCGGAGTTTTTTGAGAAAAACATGAAAAATGAAGTATTTTGCTCATTTTAGAGGACTATTTTGGACTCTTTTAGAAAAAATGATAATTGATATTTTTGAAGTTGTTAGACTTCAGTTTTTGATTTTTTGCAAAAAATTGGAAAAATAGAAATTTGTATGTGTTAGTCTTAAATCCCGGAATTTTTTGAGAAAATCATGAAAAATGAAGTATTTTGCTCATTTTAGAGAACTATTTTTGTCTTTTTTAGAAAAAATGATAATTGATATTTTTGGAGGTGTTAAACTTCAGTTTTTGATTTTATGCAAAAAATAGGAAAAATAGAAATTTGTATGTGTTAGTCTTCAATCCCGGAGTTTTTTGAGAAAAACATGAAAAATGAAGTATTTTGCTCATTTTAGAGAACTATTTTGGACTCTTTTAGAAAAAATGATAATTGATATTTTTGAAGGTGTTAGACTTCAGTTTTTGATTTTTTGCAAAAAATTGAAAAAATAGAAATTTGTATGTGTTAGTCTTAAATCACGGAGTTTTTTTGAGAAAAACATGAAAAATGAAGTATTTTGCTCATTTTAGAGAACTATTTTGGTCTTTTTTAGAAAAATGATAATTGATATTTTTGAAGGTGTTAGACTTCATTTTTTGATTTTTTGCAAAAAATAGGAAAAATAGAAATTTGTATGTGTTAGTCTTCAATCATGAAGTTTTTTGAGAAAAACATGAAAAATTAAGTATTTTGCTCATTTTAGAGAACTATTTTGGTCTTTTTTAGAAAAAATGATAATTGATATTTTTGAAGGTGTTAGACTTCAGTTTTTGATTTTTTGCAAAAAATTGGGAAAATAGAAATTTGTATGTGTTAGTCTTCAATCACGGAATTTTTTGAGAAAAACATGAAAAATGAAGTATTTTGCTCATTTTAGAGAACTATTTTGGTCTTTTTTAGAAAAAATGATAATTGATATTTGTGAAGGTGTTAGACTTCAGTTTTTGATTTTATGGAAAAAATTGGAAAAATAGAAATTTGTATGTGTTAGTCTTAAATCCCGGAGTTTTTTGAGAAAAACATGAAAAATGAAGTATTTTGCTCATTTTAGAGAACTATTTTGGTCTTTTTTAGAAAAAATGATAATTGATATTTTTGAAGGTGTTAGACTTCATTTTTTGATTTTTTGCAAAAAATAGGAAAAATAGAAATTTGTATGTGTTAGTCTTAAATCACGAAGTTTTTTGAGAAAAACATGAAAAATGAAGTATTTTGCTCATTTTAGAGAACTATTTTGGACTCTTTTAGAAAAAATGATAATTGATATTTGTGAAGGTGTTAGACTTCAGTTTTTGATTTTATGGAAAAAATTGGAAAAATAGAAATTTGTATGTGTTAGTCATAAATCCCGGAATTTTTTGAGAAAATCATGAAAGATGAAGTATTTTGCTCATTTTAGAGAACTATTTTGGTCTTTTTCAGAAAAAATGATAATTGATATTTTTGAAGGCGTTAGACTTCATTTTTTGATTTTTTGCAAAAAATAGGAAAAATAGAAATTTGTATGTGTTAGTCTTAAATCACGAAGTGTTTTTAAGAAAAACATAAAAAATGAAGTATTTTGCTCATTTTAGAGAACTATTTTGGACTCTTTTAGAAAAAATGATAATTGATATTTTTAAAGGTGTTAGACTTCAGTTTTTGATTTTTTGCAAGAAATTTAAAAAATAGAAATTTGTATGTGTTAGTCTTAAATTCCGGAATTTTTTGAGAAAATCATGAAAAATGAAGTATTTTGCTCATTTTAGAGAACTATTTTGGTCTTTTTTAAAAAAAATGATAATTGATATTTTTGAAGGTGTTAGACTTCAGTTTTTGATTTTATGCAAAAAATAGGAAAAATAGAAATTTGTATGTGTTAGTCTTCAATCCCGGAGTATTTTGAGAAACACATGAAAAATGAAGTATTTTGCTCATTTTAGAGAACTATTTTGGACTCTTTTAGAAAAAATGATAATTGATATTTTTGAAGGTGTTAGACTTCAGTTTTTGATTTTTTGCAAAAAATTGGAAAAATTGAAATTTGTATGTGTTAGTCTTAAATCCCGGAGTTTTTTGAGATAATCATGAAAAATGAAGTATTTTGCTCATTTTAGAGAACTATTTTGGTCTTTTTTAGAAAAAATGATAATTGATATTTTTGAAGGTGTTAGACTTAATTTTTTGATTTTTTGCAAAAAATTGGGAAAATAGAAATTTGTATGTGTTAGTCTTCAATCACGGAATTTTTTGAGAAAAACATGAAAAATGAAGTATTTTGCTCATTTTAGAGAACTATTTTGGTCTTTTTTAGAAAAAATGATAATTGATATTTGTGAAGGTGTTAGACTTCAGTTTTTGATTTTATGGAAAAAATTGGAAAAATAGAAATTTGTATGTGTTAGTCTTAAATCCCGGAGTTTTTTGAGAAAAACATGAAAAATGAAGTATTTTGCTCATTTTAGAGAACTATTTTGGTCTTTTTTAGAAAAAATGATAATTGATATTTTTGAAGGTGTTAGACTTCATTTTTTGATTTTTTGCAAAAAATAGGAAAAATAGAAATTTGTATGTGTTAGTCTTAAATCACGAAGTTTTTTGAGAAAAACATGAAAAATGAAGTATTTTGCTCATTTTAGAGAACTATTTTGGACTCTTTTAGAAAAAATGATAATTGATATTTTTGAAGGTGTTAGACTTCAGTTTTTGATTTTTTGCAAGAAATTGGAAAAATAGAAATTTGTATGTGTTAGTCATAAATCCCGGAATTTTTTGAGAAAATCATGAAAGATGAAGTATTTTGCTCATTTTAGAGAACTATTTTGGTCTTTTTCAGAAAAAATGATAATTGATATTTTTGAAGGTGTTAGACTTCATTTTTTGATTTTTTGCAAAAAATAGGAAAAATAGAAATTTGTATGTGTTAGTCTTAAATCACGAAGTGTTTTTAAGAAAAATATGAAAAATGAAGTATTTTGCTCATTTTAGAGAACTATTTTGGACTCTTTTAGAAAAAATGATAATTGATATTTTTAAAGGTGTTAGACTTCAGTTTTTGATTTTTTGCAAGAAATTTAAAAAATAGAAATTTGTATGTGTTAGTCTTAAATTCCGGAATTTTTTGAGAAAATCATGAAAAATGAAGTATTTTGCTCATTTTAGAGAACTATTTTGGTCTTTTTTAAAAAAAATGATAATTGATATTTTTGAAGGTGTTAGACTTCAGTTTTTGATTTTATGCAAAAAATAGGAAAAATAGAAATTTGTATGTGTTAGTCTTCAATCCCGGAGTATTTTGAGAAACACATGAAAAATGAAGTATTTTGCTCATTTTAGAGAACTATTTTGGACTCTTTTAGAAAAAATGATAATTGATATTTTTGAAGGTGTTAGACTTCAGTTTTTGATTTTTTGCAAAAAATTGGAAAAATTGAAATTTGTATGTGTTAGTCTTAAATCCCGGAGTTTTTTGAGATAATCATGAAAAATGAAGTATTTTGCTCATTTTAGAGAACTATTTTGGTCTTTTTTAGAAAAAATGATAATTGATATTTTTGAAGGTGTTAGACTTAATTTTTTGATTTTTTGCAAAAAATTGGGAAAATAGAAATTTGTATGTGTTAGTCTTCAATCACGGAATTTTTTGAGAAAAACATGAAAAATGAAGTATTTTGCTCATTTTAGAGAACTATTTTGGTCTTTTTTAGAAAAAATGATAATTGATATTTGTGAAGGTGTTAGACTTCAGTTTTTGATTTTATGGAAAAAATTGGAAAAATAGAAATTTGTATGTGTTAGTCTTAAATCCCGGAGTTTTTTGAGAAAAACATGAAAAATGAAGTATTTTGCTCATTTTAGAGAACTATTTTGGTCTTTTTTAGAAAAAATGATAATTGATATTTTTGAAGGTGTTAGACTTCATTTTTTGATTTTTTGCAAAAAATAGGAAAAATAGAAATTTGTATGTGTTAGTCTTAAATCACGAAGTTTTTTGAGAAAAACATGAAAAATGAAGTATTTTGCTCATTTTAGAGAACTATTTTGGACTCTTTTAGAAAAAATGATAATTGATATTTTTGAAGGTGTTAGACTTCCGTTTTTGATTTTTTGCAAGAAATTGGAAAAATAGAAATTTGTATGTGTTAGTCATAAATCCCGGAATTTTTTGAGAAAATCATGAAAGATGAAGTATTTTGCTCATTTTAGAGAACTATTTTGGTCTTTTTCAGAAAAAATGATAATTGATATTTTTGAAGGTGTTAGACTTCATTTTTTGATTTTTTGCAAAAAATAGGAAAAATAGAAATTTGTATGTGTTAGTCTTAAATCACGAAGTGTTTTTAAGAAAAACATGAAAAATGAAGTATTTTGCTCATTTTAGAGAACTATTTTGGACTCTTTTAGAAAAAATGATAATTGATATTTTTAAAGGTGTTAGACTTCAGTTTTTGATTTTTTGCAAGAAATTTAAAAAATAGAAATTTGTATGTGTTAGTCTTAAATTCCGGAATTTTTTGAGAAAATCATGAAAAATGAAGTATTTTGCTCATTTTAGAGAACTATTTTGGTCTTTTTCAAAAAAAATGATAATTGATATTTTTGAAGGTGTTAGACTTCAGTTTTTGATTTTATGCAAAAAATAGGAAAAATAGAAATTTGTATGTGTTAGTCTTCAATCCCGGAGTATTTTGAGAAACACATGAAAAATGAAGTATTTTGCTCATTTTAGAGAACTATTTTGGACTCTTTTAGAAAAAATGATAATTGATATTTTTGAAGGTGTTAGACTTCAGTTTTTGATTTTTTGCAAAAAATTGGAAAAATTGAAATTTGTATGTGTTAGTCTTAAATCCCGGAGTTTTTTGAGATAATCATGAAAAATGAAGTATTTTGCTCATTTTAGAGAACTATTTTGGTCTTTTTTAGAAAAAATGATAATTGATATTTTTGAAGGTGTTAGACTTAATTTTTTGATTTTTTGCAAAAAATAGGAAAAATAGAAATTTGTATGTGTTAGTCTTCAATCACGAAGTTTTTTGAGAAAAACATGAAAAATGAAGTATTTTGCTCATTTTAGAGAACTATTTTGGACTCTTTTAGAAAAATTGATAATTGATATATTTGAAGGTGTTAGACTTCAGTTTTTGATTTTTTGCAAGAAATTGGAAAAATAGAAATTTGTATGTGTTAGTCTTAAATCCCGGAATTTTTTGAGAAAATCATGAAAAATGATGTATTTTGCTCATTATAGAGAACTATTTTGGTCTTTTTCAGAAAAAATGATAATTGATATTTTTGAAGGTGTTAGACTTCAGTTTTGGATTTTATGCAAAAAATAGGAAAAATAGAAATTTGTATGTGTTAGTCTTCAATCCCGGAGTTTTTTGAGAAACACATGAAAAATGAAGTATTTTGCTCATTTTAGAGAACTATTTTGGACTCTTTTAGAAAAAATGATAATTGATATTTTTGAAGGTGTTAGACTTCATTTTTTGATTTTTTGCAAAAAATAGGAAAAATAGAAATTTGTATGTGTTAGTCTTCAATCCCGGAGTTTTTTGAGAAAATCATGAAAAATGAAGTATTTTGCTCATTTTAGAGAACTATTTTTGTCTTTTTTAGAAAAAATGATAATTGATATTTTTGGAGGTGTCAAACTTCAGTTTTTGATTTTATGCTAAAAATAGGAAAAATTGAAATTTGTATGTGTTAGTCTTCAATCCCGGAGTTTTTTGAGAAAAACATGAAAAATGAAGTATTTTGCTCATTTTGGTGAACTATTTTGGACTCTTTTAGAAAAAATAATAATTGATATTTTTGAAGGTGTTAGACTTCAGTTTTTGATTTTTTGCAAAAAATTGGAAAAATTGAAATTTGTATGTGTTAGTCTTAAATCCCGGAGTTTTTTGAGATAATCATGAAAAATGAAGTATTTTGCTCATTTTAGAGAACTATTTTGGTCTTTTTTAGAAAAAATGATAATTGATATTTTTGAAGGTGTTAGACTTCATTTTTTGATTTTTTGCAAAAAATAGGAAAAATAGAAATTTGTATGTGTTAGTCTTCAATCACGAAGTTTTTTGAGAAAAACATGAAAAATGAAGTATTTTGCTCATTTTAGAGAACTATTTTGGACTCTTTTAAAAAAATGATAATTTATATTTTTGAAGGTGTTAGACTTCAGTTTTTGATTTTTTGCAAGAAATTGGAAAAATAGAAATTTGTATGTGTTAGTCTTAAATCCCGGAATTTTTTGAGAAAATCATGAAAAATGAAGTATTTTGCTCATTATAGAGAACTATTTTGGTCCTTTTCAGAAAAAATGATAATTGATATTTTTGAAGGTGTTAGACTTCAGTTTTTGATTTTATGCAAAAAATAGGAAAAATAGAAATTTGTATGTGTTAGTCTTCAATCCCTGAGTTTTTTGAGAAACACATGAAAAATGAAGTATTTTGCTCATTTTAGAGAACTATTTTGGACTCTTTTAGAAAAAATGATAATTGATATTTTTGAAGGTGTTAGACTTCATTTTTTGATTTTTTGCAAAAAATAGGAAAAATAGAAATTTGTATGTGTTAGTCTTCAATCCCGGAGTTTTTTGAGAAAATCATGAAAAATGAAGTATTTTGCTCATTTTAGAGAACTATTTTTGTCTTTTTTAGAAAAAATGATAATTGATATTTTTGGAGGTGTCAAACTTCAGTTTTTGATTTTATGCTAAAAATAGGAAAAATTGAAATTTGTATGTGTTAGTCTTCAATCCCGGAGTTTTTTGAGAAAAACATGAAAAATGAAGTATTTTGCTCATTTTAGTGAACTATTTTGGACTCTTTTAGAAAAAATAATAATTGATATTTTTGAAGGTGTTAGACTTCAGTTTTTGATTTTTTGCAAAAAATTGGAAAAATTGAAATTTGTATGTGTTAGTCTTAAATCCCGGAGTTTTTTGAGATAATAATGAAAAATGAAGTATTTTGCTCATTTTAGAGAACTATTTTGGTCTTTTTTAGAAAAAATGATAATTGATATTTTTGAAGGTGTTAGACTTCATTTTTTGATTTTTTGCAAAAAATAGGAAAAATAGAAATTTGTATGTGTTAGTCTTCAATCACGAAGTTTTTTGAGAAAAACATGAAAAATGAAGTATTTTGCTCATTTTAGAGAACTATTTTGGACTCTTTTAAAAAAATGATAATTGAAATTTTTGAAGGTGTTAGACTTCAGTTTTTGATTTTTTGCAAGAAATTGGAAAAATAGAAATTTGTATGTGTTAGTCTTAAATCCCGGAATTTTTTGAGAAAATCATGAAAAATGAAGTATTTTGCTCATTATAGAGAACTATTTTGGTCTTTTTCAGAAAAAATGATAATTGATATTTTTGAAGGTGTTAGACTTCAGTTTTTGATTTTATGCAAAAAATAGGAAAAATAGAAATTTGTATGTGTTAGTCTTCAATCCCGGAGTTTTTTGAGAAACACATGAAAAATGAAGTATTTTGCTCATTTTAGAGAACTATTTTGGACTCTTTTAGAAAAAATGATAATTGATATTTTTGAAGGTGTTAGACTTCAGTTTTTGATTTTTTGCAAAAAATTGGAAAAATAGAAATTTGTATGTGTTAGTCTTAAATCCCGGAATTTTTTGAGAAAATCATGAAAAATGAAGTATTTGGCTCATTTTAGAGAACTATTTTTGTCTTTTTTAGAAAAAATGATAATTGATATTTTTGGAGGTGTTAAACTTCAGTTTTTGATTTTATGCAAAAAATAGGAAAAATAGAAATTTGTATGTGTTAGTCTTCATTCCCAGAGTTTTTTGAGAAAAACATGAAAAATGAAGTATTTTGCTCATTTTAGAGAACTATTTTGGACTCTTTTAGAAAAAATGATAATTGATATTTTTGAAGGTGTTAGACTTCAGCTTTTGATTTTTTGCAAAAAAATGGAAAAATAAAAATTTGTATGTGTTAGTCTTAAATCACGGAGTTTTTTGAGAAAAACATGAAAAATGAAGTATTTTGCTCATTTTAGAGAACTATTTTGGTCTTTTTTAGAAAAATGATAATTGATATTTTTGAAGGTGTTAGACTTCATTTTTTGATTTTTTACAAAAAATAGGAAAAATAGAAATTTGTATGTGTTAGTCTTCAATCACGAAGTTTTTTTGAGAAAAACATGAAAAATTAAGTATTTTGCTCATTTTAGAGAACTATTTTGGTCTTTTTTAGAAAAAATGATAATTGATATTTTTGAAGGTGTTAGACTTCAGTTTTTGATTTTTTGCAAAAAATTGGGAAAATAGAAATTTGTATGTGTTAGTCTTCAATCACTGAATTTTTTGAGAAAAACATGAAAAATGAAGTATTTTGCTCATTGTAGAGAACTATTTTGGTCTTTTTTAGAAAAAATGATAATTGATATTTTTGAAGGTGTTAGACTTCATTTTTTGATTTTTTGCAAAAAATAGGAAAAATAGAAATTTGTATGTGTTATTCTTAAATCACGAAGTTTTTTGAGAAAAACATGAAAAATGAAGTATTTTGCTCATTTTAGAGAACTATTTTGGACTCTTTTAGAAAAAATGATAATTGATGTTTTTGAAGGTGTTAGACTTCAGTTTTTGATTTTTTGCAAGAAATTGGAAAAATAGAAATTTGTATGTGTTAGTCTTAAATCCCGGAATTTTTTGAGAAAATCATGAAAAATGAAGTATTTTGCTCCTTTTAGAGAACTATTTTGGTCTTTTTCAGAAAAAATGATAATTGATATTTTTGAAGGTGTTAGACTTCATTTTTTGATTTTTTGCAAAAAATAGGAAAAATATAAATTTGTTGAGAAAAACATGAGAAATGAAGTATTTTGCTCATTTTAGAGAACTATTTTGGACTCTTTTAGAAAAAATGATAATTGATATTTTTAAAGGTGTTAGACTTCAGTTTTTGATTTTTTGCAAGAAATTGGAAAAATAGAAATTTGTATGTGTTAGTCTTAAATTCCGGAATTTTTTGAGAAAATCATGAAAAATGAAGTATTTTGCTCATTTTAGAGAACTATTTTGGTCTTTTTCAGAAAAAATGATAATTGATATTTTTGAAGGTGTTAGACTTCAGTTTTTGATTTTATGCAAAAAATAGGAAAAATAGAAATTTGTATGTGTTAGTCTTCAATCCCAGAGTTTTTTGAGAATCACATGAAAAATGAAGTATTTTGCTCATTTTAGAGAACTATTTTGGACTCTTTTAGAAAAAATGATAATTGATATTTTTGAAGGTGTTAGACTTCAGTTTTTGATTTTTTGCAAAAAATTGGAAAAATTGAAATTTGTATGTGTTAGTCTTAAATCCCGGAGTTTTTTGAGATAATCATGAAAAATGAAGTATTTTGCTCATTTTAGAGAACTATTTTTGTCTTTTTCAGAAAAAATGATAATTGATATTTTTGAAGGTGTTAGACTTCATTTTTTGATTTTTTGCAAAAAATAGGAAAAATAGAAATTTGTATGTGTTAGTCTTAAATCACGAAGTTTTTTGAGAAAAACATGAAAAATGAAGTATTTTGCTCATTTTAGAGAACTATTTTGGACTCTTTTAGAAAAAATGATAATTGATATTTTTAAAGGTGTTAGACTTCCGTTTTTGATTTTTTGCAAGAAATTGGAAAAATAGAAATTTGTATGTGTTAGTCTTAAATCCCGGAATTTTTTGAGAAAATCCTGAAAAATGAAGTATTTTGCTCATTTTAGAGAACTATTTTGGTCTTTTTCAGAAAAAATGATAATTGATATTTTTGAAGGTGTTAGACTTCAGTTTTTGATTTTATGCAAAAAATAGGAAAAATAGAAATTTGTATGTGTTAGTCTTCAATCCCGGAGTTTTTTGAGAATCACATGAAAAATGAAGTATTTTGCTCATTTTAGAGAACTATTTTGGACTCTTTTAGAAAAAATGATAATTGATATTTTTAAAGGTGTTAGACTTCAGTTTTTGATTTTTTGCAAGAAATTGGAAAAATAGAAATTTGTATGTGTTAGTCTTAAATCCCGGAATTTTTTGAGAAAATCATGAAAAATGAAGTATTTTGCTCATTTTAGAGAACTATTTTGGTCTTTTTCAGAAAAAATGATAATTGATATTTTTGAAGGTGTTAGACTTCAGTTTTTGATTTTATGCAAAAAAATAGGAAAAATAGAAATTTGTATGTGTTAGTCTTCAATCCCGGAGTTTTTTGAGAATCACATGAAAAATGAAGTATTTTGCTCATTTTAGAGAACTATTTTGGACTCTTTTAGAAAAAATGATAATTGATATTTTTGAAGGTGTTAGACTTCAGTTTTTGAGTTTTTGCAAAAAATTGGAAAAATTGAAATTTGTATGTGTTAGTCTTAAATCCCGGAGTTTTTTGAGATAATCATGAAAAATGAAGTATTTTGCTCATTTTAGAGAACTATTTTGGTCTTTTTCCGAAAAAATGATAATTGATATTTTTGAAGGTGTTAGACTTCATTTTTTGATTTTTTGCAAAAAATAGGAAAAATAGAAATTTGTATGTGTTAGTCTTAAATCACGAAGTTTTTTGAGAAAAACATGAAAAATGAAGTATTTTGCTCATTTTAGAGAACTATTTTGGACTCTTTTAGAAAAAATGATAATTGATATTTTTGAAGGTGTTAGACTTCAGTTTTTGATTTTTTGCAAGAAATTGGAAAAATAGAAATTTGTATGTGTTAGTCTTAAATCCCGGAATTTTTTTGAGAAAATCATGAAAAATGAAGTATTTTGCTCATTATAGAGAACTATTTTGGTCTTTTTCAGAAAAAATGATAATTGATATTTTTGAAGGTGTTAGACTTCAGTTTTTGATTCTATGCAAAAAATAGGAAAAATAGAAATTTGTATGTGTTAGTCTTCAATCCCGGAGTTTTTTGAGAAACACATGAAAAATGAAGTATTTTGCTCATTTTAGAGAACTATTTTGGACTCTTTTAGAAAAAATGATAATTGATATTTTTGAAGGTGTTAGACTTCAGTTTTTGATTTTTTGCAAAAAATTGGAAAAATTGAAATTTGTATGTGTTAGTCTTAAATCCCGGAATTTTTTGAGAAAATCATGAAAAATGAAGTATTTTGCTCATTTTAGAGAACTATTTTTGTCTTTTTTAGAAAAAATGATAATTGATATTTTTGGAGGTGTTAAACTTCAGTTTTTGATTTTATGCAAAAAATAGGAAAAATAGAAATTTGTATGTGTTAGTCTTCAATCCCGGAGTTTTTTGAGAAAAACATGAAAAATGAAGTATTTTGCTCATTTTAGAGAACTATTTTGGACTCTTTTAGAAAAAATGATAATTGATATTTTTGAAGGTGTTAGACTTCAGTTTTTGATTTTTTGCAAAAAATTGGAAAAATTGAAATTTGTATGTGTTAGTCTTAAATCCCGGAGTTTTTTGAGATAATCATGAAAAATGAAGTATTTTGCTCATTTTAGAGAACTATTTTGGTCTTTTTCAGAAAAAAAGATAATTGATATTTTTGAAGGTGTTAGACTTCATTTTTTGATTTTTTGCAAAAAATAGGAAAAATAGAAATTTGTATGTGTTAGTCTTAAATCACGAAGTTTTTTGAGAAAAACATGAAAAATGAAGTATTTTGCTCATTTTAGAGAACTATTTTGGACTCTTTTAGAAAAAATGATAATTGATATTTTTGAAGGTGTTAGACTTCAGTTTTTGATTTTTTGCAAGAAATTGGAAAAATAGAAATTTGTATGTGTTAGTCTTAAATCCCGGAATTTTTTTGAGAAAATCATGAAAAATGAAGTATTTTGCTCATTATAGAGAACTATTTTGGTCTTTTTCAGAAAAAATGATAATTGATATTTTTGAAGGTGTTAGACTTCAGTTTTTGATTCTATGCAAAAAATAGGAAAAATAGAAATTTGTATGTGTTAGTCTTCAATCCCGGAGTTTTTTGAGAAACACATGAAAAATGAAGTATTTTGCTCATTTTAGAGAACTATTTTGGACTCTTTTAGAAAAAATGATAATTGATATTTTTGAAGGTGTTAGACTTCAGTTTTTGATTTTTTGCAAAAAATTGGAAAAATTGAAATTTGTATGTGTTAGTCTTAAATCCCGGAATTTTTTGAGAAAATCATGAAAAATGAAGTATTTTGCTCATTTTAGAGAACTATTTTTGTCTTTTTTAGAAAAAATGATAATTGATATTTTTGGAGGTGTTAAACTTCAGTTTTTGATTTTATGCAAAAAATAGGAAAAATAGAAATTTGTATGTGTTAGTCTTCAATCCCGGAGTTTTTTGAGAAAAACATGAAAAATGAAGTATTTTGCTCATTTTAGAGAACTTTTTTGGACTCTTTTAGAAAAAATGATAATTGATATTTTTGAAGGTGTTAGACTTCAGTTTTTGATTTTTTGCAAAAAATTGGAAAAATAGAAATTTGTATGTGTTAGTCTTAAATCACGGAGTTTTTTGAGAAAAACATGAAAAATGAAGTATTTTGCTCATTTTAGAGAACTATTTTGGTCTTTTTTAGAAAAATGATAATTGATATTTTTGAAGGTGTTAGACTTCATTTTTTGATTTTTTGCAAAAAATAGGAAAAATAGAAATTTGTATGTGTTAGTCTTCAATCACGAAGTTTTTTGAGAAAAACATGAAAAATTAAGTATTTTGCTCATTTTAGAGAACTATTTTTGTCTTTTTTAGAAAAAATGATAATTGATATTTTTGAAGGTGTTAGACTTCCGTTTTTGATTTTTTGCAAGAAATTGGAAAAATAGAAATTTGTATGTGTTAGTCTTAAATCCCGGAATTTTTTGAGAAAATCCTGAAAAATGAAGTATTTTGCTCATTTTAGAGAACTATTTTGGTCTTTTTCAAAAAAAATGATAATTGATATTTTTGAAGGTGTTAGACTTCAGTTTTTGATTTTATGCAAAAAATAGGAAAAATAGAAATTTGTATGTGTTAGTCTTCAATCCCGGAGTTTTTTGAGAATCACATGAAAAATGAAGTATTTTGCTCATTTTAGAGAACTATTTTGGACTCTTTTAGAAAAAATGATAATTGATATTTTTAAAGGTGTTAGACTTCAGTTTTTGATTTTTTGCAAGAAATTGGAAAAATAGAAATTTGTATGTGTTAGTCTTAAATCCCGGAATTTTTTGAGAAAATCATGAAAAATGAAGTATTTTGCTCATTTTAGAGAACTATTTTGGTCTTTTTCAGAAAAAATGATAATTGATATTTTTGAAGGTGTTAGACTTCAGTTTTTGATTTTATGCAAAAAAATAGGAAAAATAGAAATTTGTATGTGTTAGTCTTCAATCCCGGAGTTTTTTGAGAATCACATGAAAAATGAAGTATTTTGCTCATTTTAGAGAACTATTTTGGACTCTTTTAGAAAAAATGATAATTGATATTTTTGAAGGTGTTAGACTTCAGTTTTTGAGTTTTTGCAAAAAATTGGAAAAATTGAAATTTGTATGTGTTAGTCTTAAATCCCGGAGTTTTTTGAGATAATCATGAAAAATGAAGTATTTTGCTCATTTTAGAGAACTATTTTGGTCTTTTTCCGAAAAAATGATAATTGATATTTTTGAAGGTGTTAGACTTCGTTTTTTGATTTTTTGCAAAAAATAGGAAAAATAGAAATTTGTATGTGTTAGTCTTAAATCACGAAGTTTTTTGAGAAAAACATGAAAAATGAAGTATTTTGCTCATTTTAGAGAACTATTTTGGACTCTTTTAGAAAAAATGATAATTGATATTTTTGAAGGTGTTAGACTTCAGTTTTTGATTTTTTGCAAGAAATTGGAAAAATAGAAATTTGTATGTGTTAGTCTTAAATCCCGGAATTTTTTTGAGAAAATCATGAAAAATGAAGTATTTTGCTCATTATAGAGAGCTATTTTGGTCTTTTTCAGAAAAAATGATAATTGATATTTTTGAAGGTGTTAGACTTCAGTTTTTGATTCTATGCAAAAAATAGGAAAAATAGAAATTTGTATGTGTTAGTCTTCAATCCCGGAGTTTTTTGAGAAACACATGAAAAATGAAGTATTTTGCTCATTTTAGAGAACTATTTTGGACTCTTTTAGAAAAAATGATAATTGATATTTTTGAAGGTGTTAGACTTCAGTTTTTGATTTTTTGCAAAAAATTGGAAAAATTGAAATTTGTATGTGTTAGTCTTAAATCCCGGAATTTTTTGAGAAAATCATGAAAAATGAAGTATTTTGCTCATTTTAGAGAACTATTTTTGTCTTTTTTAGAAAAAATGATAATTGATATTTTTGGAGGTGTTAAACTTCAGTTTTTGATTTTATGCAAAAAATAGGAAAAATAGAAATTTGTATGTGTTAGTCTTCAATCCCGGAGTTTTTTGAGAAAAACATGAAAAATGAAGTATTTTGCTCATTTTAGAGAACTTTTTTGGACTCTTTTAGAAAAAATGATAATTAATATTTTTGAAGGTGTTAGACTTCAGTTTTTGATTTTTTGCAAAAAATTGGAAAAATAGAAATTTGTATGTGTTAGTCTTAAATCACGGAGTTTTTTGAGAAAAACATGAAAAATGAAGTATTTTGCTCATTTTAGAGAACTATTTTGGTCTTTTTTAGAAAAATGATAATTGATATTTTTGAAGGTGTTAGACTTCATTTTTTGATTTTTTGCAAAAAATAGGAAAAATAGAAATTTGTATGTGTTAGTCTTCAATCACGAAGTTTTTTGAGAAAAACATGAAAAATTAAGTATTTTGCTCATTTTAGAGAACTATTTTTGTCTTTTTTAGAAAAAATGATAATTGATATTTTTGAAGGTGTTAGACTTCAGTTTTTGATTTTTTGCAAAAAATTGGGAAAATATAAATTTGTATGTGTTAGTCTTCAATCACGGAATTTTTTGAGAAAAAGACGAAAAATGAAGTATTTTGCTCATTTTAGAGAACTATTTTGGTCTTTTTTAGAAAAAATGATAATTGATATTTTTGAAGGTGTTAGACTTCAGTTTTTGATTTTATGCAAAAAATTGGAAAAATAGAAATTTGTATGTGTTAGTCTTAAATCCCGGAGTTTTTTGAGATAAACATGAAAAATGAAGTATTTTGCTCATTTTAGAGAACTATTTTGGTCTTTTTTAGAAAAAATGATAATTGATATTTTTGAAGGTGTTAGACTTCATTTTTTGATTTTTTGCAAAAAATAGGAAAAATAGAAATTTGTATGTGTTAGTCTTAAATCACGAAGTTTTTTGAGAAAAACATGAAAAATGAAGTATTTTGCACATTTTAGAGAACTATTTTGGACTCTTTTAGAAATAATGATAATTGATATTTTTGAAGGTGTTAGACTTTAGTTTTTGATTTTTTGCTAGAAATTGGAAAAATAGAAATTTGTATGTGTTAGTCTTAAATCCCGGAATTTTTTGAGAAAATCATCAAAAATGAAGTATTTTGCTCATTTTAGAGAACTATTTTGGTCTTTTTCATAAAAAATGATAATTGATATTTTTCAAGGTGTTAGACTTCAGTTTTTGATTTTATGCAAAAAATAGGAAAAATAGAAATTTGTATGTGTTAGTCTTCAATCCCGGAGTTTTTTGAGAAAAACATGAAAAATGAAGTATTTTGCTCGTTTTAGAGAACTATTTTGGACTCTTTTAGAAAAAATGATAATTGATATTTTTGAAGGTGTGAGACTTCAGTTTTTGATGTTTTGCAAAAAATTGGAAAAATAGAAATTTGTATGTGTTAGTCTTAAATCACGGAATTTTTTGAGAAAATCATGAAAAATGAAGTATTTTGCTCGTTTTAGAGAACTATTTTGGTCTTTTTTAGAAAAAATGATAATTGATATTTTTGAAGGTGTTAGACTTCATTTTTTGATTTTTTGCAAAAAATAGGAAAAATAGAAATTTGTATGTGTTAGTCTTCAATCACGAAGTTTTTTGAGAAAAACATGAAAAATGAAATATTTTGCTCATTTTAGAGAACTATTTTGGTCTTTTTTAGAGAAAATTATAATTGATATTTTTGAAGGTGTTAGACTTCATTTTTTGATTTTTTGCAAAAAATAGGAAAAATAGAAATTTGTATGTGTTAGTCTTCAATCACGAAGTTTTTTGAGAAAAACATGAAAAATGAAGTATTTTGATCATTTTAGAGAACTATTTTGGACCCTTTTAAAAAAAAATGATAATTGATATTTTTGAAGGTGTTAGACTTGAATTTTTTATTTTTTGCAAAAAATTGGAAAAATAGAAATGTGTATGTGTTAGTCTTAAATCCCGGAGTTTTTTGAGAAAAACATGAAAAATGAAGTATTTTGCTCAGTTTAGAGAACTATTTTGGTCTTTTTTAGAAAAAATGATAATTGATATTTTTGAAGGTGTTAGTTAGACTCCATTTTTTGATTTTTTGCAAAAAATAGGAAAAATAGAACTTTGTATGTGTTAGTCTTCAATCCCGGAGTTTTTTGAGAAAAACATGAAAAATGAAGTATTTTGCTCATTTTAGAGAACTATTTTGGACTCTTTCAGAAAAAATGATAATTGATATTTTTCAAGGTGTTAGACTTCAGTTTTTGATTTTATGCAAAAAATTGGAAAAATAGAAATTTGTATGTGTTAGTCTTCAATCCAGGAGTTTTTTGAGATAAACGTGAAAAATGAAGTATTTTGCTCATTTTAGAGAACTATTTTGGTCTTTTTTAGAAAAAATTATAATTGATATTTTTGAAGGTGTTAGACTTCAGTTTTTGATTTGATGCAAAAAATTGGAAAAATAGAAATTTGTATGTGTTAGTCTTCAATCCCGGAGTTTTTTGAGAAAAACATGAAAAATGAAGTATTTTGCTCGTTTTAGAGAAATATTTTGGACTCTTTTAGAAAAAATGATAATTGATATTTTTGAAGGTGTTAGACTTCAGTTTTTGATTTTTTGCAAAGAATTGGAAAAATAGAAATTTATATGTGTTAGTCTTAAATCCCGGAGTTTTTTGAGAAAAACATGAAAAATGAAGTATTTTGCTCATTTTAGAGAACTATTTTGGTCTTTTTTAGAAAAAATAATAATTGATATATTTGAAGGTGTTAGACTTCATTTTTTGATTTTTTGCAAAAAATAGGAAAAATAGAAATTTGTATGTGTTAGTCTTCAATCACGAAGTTTTTTGAGAAAAACATGAAAAATGAAGTATTTTGCTCATTTTAGAGAACTATTTTGGACTCTTTTAGAAAAAATGATAATTGATATTTTTTAAGGTGTTAGACTTCAGTTTTTGATTTTTTGCAAAAAATTGGAAAAATAGAAATTTGTATGTGTTAGTCTTCAATCACGGAATTTTTTGAGAAAAACAAGAAAAATGAAGTATTTTGCTCGTTTTAGAGAACTATTTTGGACTCTTTTAGAAAAAATGATAATTGATATTTTTGTAGGTGTTAGACTTCAGTTTTTGATTTTTTGCAAAAAATTAGAAAAATAGAAATTTGTATGTGTTAGTCTTAAATCCCGGAGTTTTTTGAGAAAAAACATGAAAAATGAAGTATTTTGCTCATTTTAGAGCACTATTTTGGTCTTTTTTTAGAAAAAAATGATAATTGATATTTTTGAAGGTGTTAGACTTCAGTTTTTGATTTTTTGCAAGAAATTGGAAAAATAGAAATTTGTATGTGTTAGTCTTAAATCCCGGAATTTTTTGAGAAAATCATGAAAAATGAAGTATTTTGCTCATTTTAGAGAACTATTTTGGTCTTTTGCATAAAAAATGATAATTGATATTTTTGAAGGTGTTAGACTTCATTTTTTGATTTTTTGCAAAAAATAGGAAAAATAGAAATTTGTATGTGTTAGTCTTCAATCACGAAGTTTTTTGAGAAAAAACATGAAAAATGAAGTATTTTGCTCATTTTAGAGAACTATTTTGGTCTATTTTAGAAAAAATGATAATTGATATTTTTGAAGGTGTTAAGACTTCAGTTTTTGATCTTTTGCAAAAAATTGGGAAAATAGAAATTTGTATGTGTTAGTCTTCAATCACGGAATTTTTTGAGAAAAACATGAATAATGAAGTATTTTGCTCATTTTAGAGAACTATTTGTGTCTTTTTTAGAAAAAATGATAATTGATATTTTTGAAGGTGTTAGACTTCTGTTTTTGATTTTATGCAAAAAATTGGAAAAATAGAAATTTGTATGTGTTAGTCTTCAATTCCGGAGTTTTTTGAGATAAACATGAAAAATGAAGTATTTTGCTCATTTTAGAGAACTATTTTGGTCTTTTTTAGAAAAAATGATAATTGATATTTTTGAAGGTGTTAGACTTCATTTTTTGATTTTTTGCAAAAAATAGGAAAAATAGAAATTTGTATGTGTTAGTCTTCAATCACGAAGTTTTTTGAGAAAAACATGAAAATTGAAGTATTTTGCTCATTTTAGAGAACTATTTTGGACTCTTTTAGAAAAAATGATAATTGATATTTTTGAAGGTGTTAGACTTCAGTTTTTGATTTTTTGCAAAAAATTGGAAAAATAGAAATTTGTATGTGTTAGTCTTAAATCACGGAGTTTTTTGAGAAAAACATGAAAAATGAAGTATTTTGCTCATTTTAGAGAACTATTTTGGTCTTTTTTAGAAAAATGATAATTGATATTTTTGAAGGTGTTAGACTTCATTTTTTGATTTTTTTCAAAAAATAGGAAAAATATAAATTTGTATGTGTTAGTCTTCAATCACGAAGTTTTTTGAGAAAAACATGAAAAATTAAGTATTTTGCTCATTTTAGAGAACTATTTTGGCCTTTTTTTAGAAAAAATGATAATTGATATTTTTGAAGGTGTTAGACTTCAGTTTTTAATTTTTTGCAAAAAATTGGGAAAATAGAAATTTGTATGTGTTAGTATTGAATCACGGAATTTTTTGAGAAAAACATGAAAAATGAAGTATTTTGCTCATTTTAGAGAACTATTTTGGTCTTTTTTAGAAAAAATGATAATTGATATTTTTGAAGGTGTTAGACTTCAGTTTTTGATTTTATGCAAAAAATTGGAAAAATAGAAATTTGTATGTGTTAGTCTTAAATCACGGAGTTTTTTAAGAAAAACATGAAAAATGAAGTATTTTGCTCATTTTAGAGAACTATTTTGGTCTTTTTTAGAAAAAATGATAATTGATATTTTTGAAGGTGTTAGACTTCATTTTTTGATTTTTTGCAAAAAATAGGAAAAATAGAAATTTGTATGTGTCAGTCTTCAATCGCGAAGTTTTTTGAGAAAAACATGAAAAATGAAGTATTTTGCTCATTTTAGAGAACTATTTTGGTCTTTTTTAGAAAAAATGATAATTGATATTTTTGAAGGTGTTAGACTTCAGTTTTTAATTTTTTGCAAAAAATTGGGAAAATAGAAATTTGTATGTGTTAGTATTGAATCACGGAATTTTTTGAGAAAAACATGAAAAATGAAGTATTTTGCTCATTTTAGAGAACTATTTTGGTCTTTTTTAGAAAAAATGATAATTGATATTTTTGAAGGTGTTAGATTTCAGTTTTTGATTTTATGCAAAAAATAGGAATTTGTATGTGTTAGTCTTCAATCACGGAGTTTTTTGAGAAAAACATGAAAAATGAAGTATTTTGCTCATTTTAGAGAACTATTTTTGTCTTTTTTAGAAAAAATGATAATTGATATTTTTGAAGGTGTTAGACTTCAGTTTTTGATGTTTTGCAAAAAATTGGAAAAATAGAAATTTGTATGTGTTAGTCTTCAATCACGAAGTTTTTTGAGAAAAACATGAAAAATGAAGTATTTTGCTCATTTTAGAGAACTATTTTGGACTCTTTTAGAAAAAATGAAAATTGATATTTTTGAAGGTGTTAGACTTCAGTTTTTGATGTTTTGCAAAAAATTGGAAAAATAGAAATTTGTATGTGTTAGTCTTAAATCACGGAATTTTTTGAGAAAAACATGAAAAATAAAGTATTTTGCTCGTTTTAGAGAACTATTTTGGTCTTTTTTAGAAAAAATGATAATTGATATTTTTGAAGGCGTTAGACTTCAGTTTTTGATTTTTTGCAAAAAATTGGGAAAATAGAAATTTGTATGTGTTAGTCTTCAATCACGAAATTTTTTTAGAAAAACATGAATAATGAAGTATTTTGCTCATTTTAGAGAACTATTTTGGTCTTTTTTAGAAAAAATGATAATTGATATTTTTGAAGGTGTTAGACTTCATTTTTTGATTTTTTGCAAAAAATAGGAAAAATAGAAATTTGTATGTGTCAGTCTTCAATCGCGAAGTTTTTTGAGAAAAACATGAAAAATGAAGTATTTTGCTCATTTTAGAGAACTATTTTGGTCTTTTTTAGAAAAAATGATAATTGATATTTTTGAAGGTGTTAGACTTCAGTTTTTTATTTTTTGCAAAAAATTGGGAAAATAGAAATTTGTATGTGTTAGTCTTCAATCACGGAATTTTTTGAGAAAAACATGAAAAATGAAGTATTTTGCTCATTTTAGAGAACTATTTTGGACTCTTTTAGAAAAAATGAAAATTGATATTTTTGAAGGTGTTAGACTTCAGTTTTTGATGTTTTGCAAAAAATTGGAAAAATAGAAATTTGTGTGTGTTAGTCTTAAATCACGGAATTTTTTGAGAAAAACATGAAAAATGAAGTATTTTGCTCGTTTTAGAGAACTATTTTGGTCTTTTTTTGAAAAAATGATAATTGATATTTTTGAAGGTGTTAGACTTCAGTTTTTGATTTTTTGCAAGAAATTGGAAAAATAGAAATTTGTATGTGTTAGTCTTAAATCCCGGAATTTTTTGAGAAAATCATGAAAAATGAAGTATTTTGCTCATTTTAGAGAACTATTTTGGTCTTTTTCATAAAAAATGATAATTGATATTTTTGAAGGTGTTAGACTTCAGTTTTTGATTTTATGCAAAAAATAGGAAAAATAGAAATTTGTATGTGTTAGTCTTCAATCCCGGAGTTTTTTGAGAAAAACATGAAAAATGAAGTATTTTGCTCATTTTAGGGAACTATTTTGGACTCTTTTAGAAAAAATGATAATTGATATTTTTGAAGGTGTTAGACTTCAGTTTTTGATTTTTTGCAAAAAAATTGGAAAAATAGAAATTTGTATGTGTTAGTCTTAAATCACGGAGTTTTTTGAGAAAAACATGAAAAATGAAGTATTTTGCTCATTTTAGAGAACTATTTTGGTCTTTTTTAGAAAAAATGATAATTGATATTTTTGAAGGTGTGAGACTTCATTTTTTGATTTTTTGCAAAAAATAGGAAAAATAGAAATTTGTATGTGTTAGTCTTCAATCGCGAAGTTTTTTGAGAAAAACATGAAAAATGAAGTATTTTGCTCATTTTAGAGAACTATTTTGGTCTTTTTTAGAAAAAATGATAATTGATATTTTTGAAGGTGTTTGACTTCAGTTTTTGATTTTTTGCAAAAAATTGGGAAAATAGAAATTTGTATGTGTTAGTCTTCAATCACGGAATTTTTTGAGAAAAACATGAAAAATGAAGTATTTTGCTCATTTTAGAGAACTATTTTTGCCTTTTTTAGAAAAAATGATAATTGATATTTTTGAAGGTGTTAGACTTCAGTTTTTGATTTTATGCAAAAAATTGGAAAAATAGAAATTTGTATGTGTTAGTCTTAAATCCGGGAGTTTTTTGTGATAAACATGAAAAATGAAGTATTTTGCTCATTTAAGAGAACTATTTTGTTCTTTTTTAGAAAAAATGATAATTGATATTTTTGAAGGTGTTAGACTTCATTTTTTGATTTTTTGCAAAAAATAGGAAAAATAGAAATTTGTATGTGTTAGTCTTCAATCACGAAGTTTTTTGAGAAAAACATGAAAAATGAAGTATTTTGCTCATTTTAGAGAACTATTTTGGACTCTTTTAGAAAAAATGAAAATTGATATTTTTGAAGGTGTTAGACTTCAGTTTTTGATGTTTTGCAAAAAATTGGAAAAATAGAAATTTGTATGTGTTAGTCTTAAATCACGGAATTTTTTGAGAAAAACATGAAAAATGAAGTATTTTGCTCGTTTTAGAGAACTATTTTGGTCTTTTTTAGAAAAAATGATAATTGATATTTTTGAAGGTCTTAGACTTCATTTTTTGATTTTTTGCGAAAAATTGGAAAAATAGAAATTTGTATGTGTTAGTCTTCAATCACCAAGTTTTTTGAGAAAAACATGAAAAATGAAGTATTTTGCTCATTTTAGAGAACTATTTTGGACTCTTTTAGAAAAAATGATAATTGATATTTTTGAAGGTGTTAGACTTCAGTTTTTGATTTTTTGCACAAAATTGGAAAAATAGAAATTTGTATGTCTTTGTCTTCAATCACGGAATTTTTTGAGAAAAACATGAAAAATGAAGTATTTTGCTCGTTTTAGAGAACTATTTTGGTCTTTTTTAGAAAAAATGATAATTGATATTTTTGAAGGTGTTAGACTTCAGTTTTTGATTTTTTGCAAAAAATTGGAAAAATTGAAATTTGTATGTGTTAGTCTTCAATGACGGAATTTTTTGAGAAAATCATGAAAAATGAAGTATTTTGCTCATTTTAGGGAAGTATTTTGGTCTTTTTTAGAAAAAATGATAATTGATATTTTTGAAGGTGTTAGATTTCAGTTTTTGATTTTATGCAAAAAATAGGAATTTGTATGTGTTAGTCTTCAATCACGGAGTTTTTTGAGAAAAACATGAAAAATGAAGTATTTTGCTCATTTTAGAGAACTATTTTTGTCTTTTTTAGAAAAAATGATAATTGATATTTTTGAAGGTGTTAGACTTCAGTTTTTGATGTGTTGCAAAAAATTGGAAAAATAGAAATTTGTATGTGTTAGTCTTCAATCACGAAGTTTTTTGAGAAAAACATGAAAAACGAAGTATTTTGCTCATTTTAGAGAACTATTTTGGACTCTTTTAGAAAAAATGAAAATTGATATTTTTGAAGGTGTTAGACTTCAGTTTTTGATGTTTTGCAAAAAATTGGAAAAATAGAAATTTGTATGTGTTAGTCTTAAATCACGGAATTTTTTGAGAAAAACATGAAAAATGAAGTATTTTGCTCGTTTTAGAGAACTATTTTGGTCTTTTTTAGAAAAAATGATAATTGATATTTTTGAAGGCGTTAGACTTCAGTTTTTGATTTTTTGCAAAAAATTGGGAAAATAGAAATTTGTATGTGTTAGTCTTCAATCACGAAATTTTTTTAGAAAAACATGAATAATGAAGTATTTTGCTCATTTTAGAGAACTATTTTGTTCTTTTTTAGAAAAAATGATAATTGATATTTTTGAAGGTGTTAGACTTCATTTTTTTATTTTTTGCAAAAAATAGGAAAAATAGAAATTTGTATGTGTCAGTCTTCAATCGCGGAGTTTTTTGAGAAAAACATGAAAAATGAAGTATTTTGCTCATTTTAGAGAACTATTTTGGTCTTTTTTAGAAAAAATGATAATTGATATTTTTGAAGGTGTTAGACTTCAGTTTTTTATTTTTTGCAAAAAATTGGGAAAATAGAAATTTGTATGTGTTAGTCTTCAATCACGGAATTTTTTGAGAAAAACATGAAAAATGAAGTATTTTGCTCATTTTAGAGAACTATTTTGGACTCTTTTAGAAAAAATGAAAATTGATATTTTTGAAGGTGTTAGACTTCAGTTTTTGATGTTTTGCAAAAAATTGGAAAAATAGAAATTTGTATGTGTTAGTCTTAAATCACGGAATTTTTTGAGAAAAACATGAAAAATGAAGTATTTTGCTCGATTTAGAGAACTATTTTGGTCTTTTTTAGAAAAAATGATAATTGATATTTTTGAAGGTGTTAGACTTCAGTTTTTGATTTTTTGCAAGAAATTGGAAAAATAGAAATTTGTATGTGTTAGTCTTAATTCCCGGAATTTTTTGAGAAAATCATGAAAAATGAAGTATTTTGCTCATTTTAGAGAACTATTTTGGTCTTTTTCATAAAAAATGATAATTGATATTTTTGAAGGTGTTATACTTCAGTTTTTGATTTTATGCAAAAAATAGGAAAAATAGAAATTTGTATGTGTTAGTCTTCAATCCCGGAGTTTTTTGAGAAAAACATGAAAAATGAAGTATTTTGCTCATTTTAGAGAACTATTTTGGACTCTTTTAGAAAAAATGATAATTGATATTTTTGAAGGTGTTAGACTTCAGTTTTTGATTTTTTGCAAAAAAATTGGAAAAATAGAAATTTGTATGTGTTAGTCTTAAATCACGGAGTTTTTTGAGAAAAACATGAAAAATGAAGTATTTTGCTCATTTTAGAGGACTATTTTGGTCTTTTTTAGAAAAAATGATAATTGATATTTTTGAAGGTGTGAGACTTCATTTTTTGATTTTTTGCAAAAAATAGGAAAAATAGAAATTTGTATGTGTTAGTCTTCAATCGCGAAGTTTTTTGAGAAAAACATGAAAAATGAAGTATTTTGCTCATTTTAGAGAACTATTTTGGTCTTTTTTAGAAAAAATGATAATTGATATTTTTGAAGGTGTTTGACTTCAGTTTTTGATTTTTTGCAAAAAATTGGGAAAATAGAAATTTGTATGTGTTAGTCTTCAATCACGGAATTTTTTGAGAAAAACATGAAAAATGAAGTATTTTGCTCATTTTAGAGAACTATTTTTGCCTTTTTTAGAAAAAATGATAATTGATATTTTTGAAGGTGTTAGACTTCAGTTTTTGATTTTATGCAAAAAATTGGAAAAATAGAAATTTGTATGTGTTAGTCTTAAATCCGGGAGTTTTTTGTGATAAACATGAAAAATGAAGTATTTTGCTCATTTTAGAGAACTATTTTGGTCTTTTTTAGAAAAAATGATAATTGATATTTTTGAAGGTGTTAGACTTCATTTTTTGATTTTTTGCAAAAAATAGGAAAAATAGAAATTTGTATGTGTTAGTCTTCAATCATGAAGTTTTTTGAGAAAAACATGAAAAATGAAGTATTTTGCTCATTTTAGAGAACTATTTTGGACTCTTTTAGAAAAAATGAAAATTGATATTTTTGAAGGTGTTAGACTTCAGTTTTTGATGTTTTGCAAAAAATTGGAAAAATAGAAATTTGTATGTGTTAGTCTTAAATCACGGAATTTTTTGAGAAAAACATGAAAAATGAAGTATTTTGCTCGTTTTAGAGAACTATTTTGGTCTTTTTTAGAAAAAATGATAATTGATATTTTTGAAGGTGTTAGACTTCATTTTTTGATTTTTTGCAAAAAATAGGAAAAATAGAAATTTGTATGTGTTAGTCTTCAATCACGAAGTTTTTTGAGAAAAACATGAAAAATGAAGTATTTTGCTCATTTTAGAGAACTATTTTGGACTCTTTTAGAAAAAATGAAAATTGATATTTTTGAAGGTGTTAGACTTCAGTTTTTGATGTTTTGCAAAAAATTGGAAAAATAGAAATTTGTATGTGTTAGTCTTAAATCACGGAATTTTTTGAGAAAAACATGAAAAATGAAGTATTTTGCTCGTTTTAGAGAACTATTTTGGTCTTTTTTAGAAAAAATGATAATTGATATTTTTGAAGGTGTTAGACTTCAGTTTTTGATTTTTTGCAAGAAATTGGAAAAATAGAAATTTGTATGTGTTAGTCTTAAATCCCGGAATTTTTTGAGAAAATCATGAAAAATGAAGTATTTTGCTCATTTTAGAGAACTATTTTGGTCTTTTTCATAAAAAATGATAATTGATATTTTTGAAGGTGTTAGACTTCAGTTTTTGATTTTATGCAAAAAATAGGAAAAATAGAAATTTGTATGTGTTAGTCTTCAATCCCGGAGTTTTTTGAGAAAAACATGAAAAATGAAGTATTTTGCTCATTTTAGAGAACTATTTTGGACTCTTTTAGAAAAAATGATAATTGATATTTTTGAAGGTGTTAGACTTCAGTTTTTGATTTTATGCAAAAAATAGGAAAAATAGAAATTTGTATGTGTTAGTCTTCAATCCCGGAGTTTTTTGAGAAAAACATGAAAAATGAAGTATTTTGCTCATTTTAGAGAACTATTTTGGTCTTTTTTAGAAAAAATGATAATTGATATTTTTGAAGGTGTTAGATTTCAGTTTTTGATTTTATGCAAAAAATAGGAATTTGTATGTGTTAGTCTTCAATCACGGAGTTTTTTGAGAAAAACATGAAAAATGAAGTATTTTGCTCATTTTAGAGAACTATTTTTGTCTTTTTTAGAAAAAATGATAATTGATATTTTTGAAGGTGTTAGACTTCAGTTTTTTATTTTTTGCAAAAAATTGGGAAAATAGAAATTTGTATGTGTTAGTCTTCAATCACGGAATTTTTTGAGAAAAACATGAAAAATGAAGTATTTTGCTCATTTTAGAGAACTATTTTGGACTCTTTTAGAAAAAATGAAAATTGATATTTTTGAAGGTGTTAGACTTCAGTTTTTGATGTTTTGCAAAAAATTGGAAAAATAGAAATTTGTATGTGTTAGTCTTAAATCACGGAATTTTTTGAGAAAAACATGAAAAATGAAGTATTTTGCTCGTTTTAGAGAACTATTTTGGTCTTTTTTAGAAAAAATGATAATTGATATTTTTGAAGGTGTTAGACTTCAGTTTTTGATTTTTTGCAAGAAATTGGAAAAATAGAAATTTGTATGTGTTAGTCTTAATTCCCGGAATTTTTTGAGAAAATCATGAAAAATGAAGTATTTTGCTCATTTTAGAGAACTATTTTGGTCTTTTTCATAAAAAATGATAATTGATATTTTTGAAGGTGTTATACTTCAGTTTTTGATTTTATGCAAAAAATAGGAAAAATAGAAATTTGTATGTGTTAGTCTTCAATCCCGGAGTTTTTTGAGAAAAACATGAAAAATGAAGTATTTTGCTCATTTTAGAGAACTATTTTGGACTCTTTTAGAAAAAATGATAATTGATATTTTTGAAGGTGTTAGACTTCAGTTTTTGATTTTTTGCAAAAAAATTGGAAAAATAGAAATTTGTATGTGTTAGTCTTAAATCACGGAGTTTTTTGAGAAAAACATGAAAAATGAAGTATTTTGCTCATTTTAGAGGACTATTTTGGTCTTTTTTAGAAAAAATGATAATTGATATTTTTGAAGGTGTGAGACTTCATTTTTTGATTTTTTGCAAAAAATAGGAAAAATAGAAATTTGTATGTGTTAGTCTTCAATCGCGAAGTTTTTTGAGAAAAACATGAAAAATGAAGTATTTTGCTCATTTTAGAGAACTATTTTGGTCTTTTTTAGAAAAAATGATAATTGATATTTTTGAAGGTGTTTGACTTCAGTTTTTGATTTTTTGCAAAAAATTGGGAAAATAGAAATTTGTATGTGTTAGTATTCAATCACGGAATTTTTTGAGAAAAACATGAAAAATGAAGTATTTTGCTCATTTTAGAGAACTATTTTTGCCTTTTTTAGAAAAAATGATAATTGATATTTTTGAAGGTGTTAGACTTCAGTTTTTGATTTTATGCAAAAAATTGGAAAAATAGAAATTTGTATGTGTTAGTCTTAAATCCGGGAGTTTTTTGTGATAAACATGAAAAATGAAGTATTTTGCTCATTTTAGAGAACTATTTTGGTCTTTTTTAGAAAAAATGATAATTGATATTTTTGAAGGTGTTAGACTTCATTTTTTGATTTTTTGCAAAAAATAGGAAAAATAGAAATTTGTATGTGTTAGTCTTCAATCATGAAGTTTTTTGAGAAAAACATGAAAAATGAAGTATTTTGCTCATTTTAGAGAACTATTTTGGACTCTTTTAGAAAAAATGAAAATTGATATTTTTGAAGGTGTTAGACTTCAGTTTTTGATGTTTTGCAAAAAATTGGAAAAATAGAAATTTGTATGTGTTAGTCTTAAATCACGGAATTTTTTGAGAAAAACATGAAAAATGAAGTATTTTGCTCGTTTTAGAGAACTATTTTGGTCTTTTTTAGAAAAAATGATAATTGATATTTTTGAAGGTGTTAGACTTCATTTTTTGATTTTTTGCAAAAAATAGGAAAAATAGAAATTTGTATGTGTTAGTCTTCAATCACGAAGTTTTTTGAGAAAAACATGAAAAATGAAGTATTTTGCTCATTTTAGAGAACTATTTTGGACTCTTTTAGAAAAAATGAAAATTGATATTTTTGAAGGTGTTAGACTTCAGTTTTTGATGTTTTGCAAAAAATTGGAAAAATAGAAATTTGTATGTGTTAGTCTTAAATCACGGAATTTTTTGAGAAAAACATGAAAAATGAAGTATTTTGCTCGTTTTAGAGAACTATTTTGGTCTTTTTTAGAAAAAATGATAATTGATATTTTTGAAGGTGTTAGACTTCAGTTTTTGATTTTTTGCAAGAAATTGGAAAAATAGAAATTTGTATGTGTTAGTCTTAAATCCCGGAATTTTTTGAGAAAATCATGAAAAATGAAGTATTTTGCTCATTTTAGAGAACTATTTTGGTCTTTTTCATAAAAAATGATAATTGATATTTTTGAAGGTGTTAGACTTCAGTTTTTGATTTTATGCAAAAAATAGGAAAAATAGAAATTTGTATGTGTTAGTCTTCAATCCCGGAGTTTTTTGAGAAAAACATGAAAAATGAAGTATTTTGCTCATTTTAGAGAACTATTTTGGACTCTTTTAGAAAAAATGATAATTGATATTTTTGAAGGTGTTAGACTTCAGTTTTTGATTTTATGCAAAAAATAGGAAAAATAGAAATTTGTATGTGTTAGTCTTCAATCCCGGAGTTTTTTGAGAAAAACATGAAAAATGAAGTATTTTGCTCATTTTAGAGAACTATTTTGGTCTTTTTTAGAAAAAATGATAATTGATATTTTTGAAGGTGTTAGATTTCAGTTTTTGATTTTATGCAAAAAATAGGAATTTGTATGTGTTAGTCTTCAATCACGGAGTTTTTTGAGAAAAACATGAAAAATGAAGTATTTTGCTCATTTTAGAGAACTATTTTTGTCTTTTTTAGAAAAAATGATAATTGATATTTTTGAAGGTGTTAGACTTCAGTTTTTGATGTTTTGCAAAAAATTGGAAAAATAGAAATTTGTATGTGTTAGTCTTCAATCACGAAGTTTTTTGAGAAAAACATGAAAAATGAAGTATTTTGCTCATTTTAGAGAACTATTTTGGACTCTTTTAGAAAAAATGAAAATTGATATTTTTGAAGGTGTTAGACTTCAGTTTTTGATGTTTTGCAAAAAATTGGAAAAATAGAAATTTGTATGTGTTAGTCTTAAATCACGGAATTTTTTGAGAAAAACATGAAAAATAAAGTATTTTGCTCGTTTTAGAGAACTATTTTGGTCTTTTTTAGAAAAAATGATAATTGATATTTTTGAAGGCGTAAGACTTCAGTTTTTGATTTTTTGCAAAAAATTGGGAAAATAGAAATTTGTATGTGTTAGTCTTCAATCACGAAATTTTTTTAGAAAAACATGAATAATGAAGTATTTTGCTCATTTTAGAGAACTATTTTGGTCTTTTTTAGAAAAAATGATAATTGATATTTTTGAAGGTGTTAGACTTCATTTTTTGATTTTATGCAAAAAATAGGAAAAATAGAAATTTGTATGTGTCAGTCTTCAATCGCGAAGTTTTTTGAGAAAAACATGAAAAATGAAGTATTTTGCTCATTTTAGAGAACTATTTTGGTCTTTTTTAGAAAAAATGATAATTGATATTTTTGAAGGTGTTAGACTTCAGTTTTTTATTTTTTGCAAAAAATTGGGAAAATAGAAATTTGTATGTGTTAGTCTTCAATCACGGAGTTTTTTGAGAAAAACATGAAAAATGAAGTATTTTGCTCATTTTAGAGAACTATTTTGGACTCTTTTAGAAAAAATGAAAATTGATATTTTTGATGGTGTTAGACTTCAGTTTTTGATGTTTTGCAAAAAATTGGAAAAATAGAAATTTGTATGTGTTAGTCTTAAATCACGGAATTTTTTGAGAAAAACATGAAAAATGAAGTATTTTGCTCGTTTTAGAGAACTATTTTGGTCTTTTTTAGAAAAAATGATAATTGATATTTTTGAAGGTGTTAGACTTCAGTTTTTGATTTTTTGCAAGAAATTGGAAAAATAGAAATTTGTATGTGTTAGTCTTAAATCCCGGAATTTTTTGAGAAAATCATGAAAAATGAAGTATTTTGCTCATTTTAGAGAACTATTTTGGTCTTTTTCATAAAAAATGATAATTGATATTTTTGAAGGTGTTAGACTTCAGTTTTTGATTTTATGCAAAAAATAGGAAAAATAGAAATTTGTATGTGTTAGTCTTCAATCCCGGAGTTTTTTGAGAAAAACATGAAAAATGAAGTATTTTGCTCATTTTAGGGAACTATTTTGGACTCTTTTAGAAAAAATGATAATTGATATTTTTGAAGGTGTTAGACTTCAGTTTTTGATTTTTTGCAAAAAAATTGGAAAAATAGAAATTTGTATGTGTTAGTCTTAAATCACGGAGTTTTTTGAGAAAAACATGAAAAATGAAGTATTTTGCTCATTTTAGAGAACTATTTTGGTCTTTTTTAGAAAAAATGATAATTGATATTTTTGAAGGTGTGAGACTTCATTTTTTGATTTTTTGCAAAAAATAGGAAAAATAGAAATTTGTATGTGTTAGTCTTCAATCGCGAAGTTTTTTGAGAAAAACATGAAAAATGAAGTATTTTGCTCATTTTAGAGAACTATTTTGGTCTTTTTTAGAAAAAATGATAATTGATATTTTTGAAGGTGTTTGACTTCAGTTTTTGATTTTTTGCAAAAAATTGGGAAAATAGAAATTTGTATGTGTTAGTCTTCAATCACGGAATTTTTTGAGAAAAACATGAAAAATGAAGTATTTTGCTCATTTTAGAGAACTATTTTTGCCTTTTTTAGAAAAAATGATAATTGATATTTTTGAAGGTGTTAGACTTCAGTTTTTGATTTTATGCAAAAAATTGGAAAAATAGAAATTTGTATGTGTTAGTCTTAAATCCGGGAGTTTTTTGTGATAAACATGAAAAATGAAGTATTTTGCTCATTTAAGAGAACTATTTTGGTCTTTTTTAGAAAAAATGATAATTGATATTTTTGAAGGTGTTAGACTTCATTTTTTGATTTTTTGCAAAAAATAGGAAAAATAGAAATTTGTATGTGTTAGTCTTCAATCACGAAGTTTTTTGAGAAAAACATGAAAAATGAAGTATTTTGCTCATTTTAGAGAACAATTTTGGACTCTTTTAGAAAAAATGAAAATTGATATTTTTGAAGGTGTTAGACTTCAGTTTTTGATGTTTTGCAAAAAATTGGAAAAATAGAAATTTGTATGTGTTAGTCTTAAATCACGGAATTTTTTGAGAAAAACATGAAAAATGAAGTATTTTGCTCGTTTTAGAGAACTATTTTGGTCTTTTTTAGAAAAAATGATTATTGATATTTTTGAAGGTGTTAGACTTCAGTTTTTGATTTTATGCAAAAAATTGGAAAAATAGAAATTTGCATGTGTTAGTATTAAATCCCGGAGTTTCTTGAGAAAAACATGAAAAATGAAGTATTTTGCTCATTTTAGAGAACTATTTTGGTCTTTTTTAGAAAAAATGATAATTGATATTTTTGAAGGTGTTAGACTTCAGTTTTTTATTTTTTGCAAAAAATTAGAAAAATTGAAATTTGTATGTGTTAGTCTTCAATCCCGGAGTTTTTTGAGAAAAACATGAAAAATGAAGTATTTTGCTCATTTTAGAGAACTATTTTGGTCTTTTTTGGAAAAAATGATAATTGATATTTTTGAAGGTGTTAGACTTCTGTTTTTTATTTTTTGCAAAAAATTTGGAAAATAGAAATTTGTATGTGTTAGTCTTCAATAACGGAATTTTTTGAGAAAATCATGAAAAATGAAGTATTTTGCTCATTTTAGAGAACTATTTTGGTCTTTTTTAGGAAAAATGATAATTGATATTTTTGAAGGTGTTAGACTTCAGTTTTTGATTTTATGCAAAAAATAGGAAAAATAGAAATTTGTATGTGTTAGTCTTCAATCCCGGAGTTTTTTGAGAAAAACATGAAAAATGAAGTATTTTGCTCATTTTAGAGAACTATTTTGGTCTTTTTTAGAAAAAATGATAATTGATATTTTTGAAGGTGTTAGACTTCATTTTTTGATTTTTTGCAAAAAATAGGAAAAATAGAAATTTGTATGTGTTAGTCTTCAATCACGAAGTTTTTTTAGAAAAAACATGAAAAATGAAGTATTTTGCTCATTTTAGAGAACTATTTTGGACTCTTTTAGAAAAAATGATAATTGATATTTTTGAAGGTGTTAGATTTCAGTTTTTGATTTTTTGCAAAAAATTGGAAAAATAGAAATTTGTATGTGTTAGTCTTAAATACCGGAGTTTCTTGAGAAAAACATGAAAAATGAAGTATTTTGCTCATTTTAGAGATCTATTTTGGTCTTTTTTAGAAAAAATGATAATTGATATTTTTGAAGGTGTTAGACTTCATTTTTTGATTTTTTGCAAAAAATAGGAAAAATAGAAATTTGTATGTGTTACTCTTCAATCACGAAGTTTTTTGAGAAAAACATGAAAAATGAAGTATTTTGCTCATTTTAGAGAACTATTTTGGACTCTTTTAGAAAAAATGATAATTGATATTTTTGAAGGTGTTAGACTTCAGTTTTTTATTTTTTGCAAAAAAGTGGAAAAATAGAAATTTGTATGTGTTAGTTTTCAATCACGGAATTTTTTGAGAAAAACATGAAAAATAAGTATTTTGCTCGTTTTAGAGAACTATTTTGGTCTTTTTTAGAAAAAATGGTAATTCATATTTTTGAAGGTGTTAGACTTCAGTTTTTGATTTTTTGCAAAAAAATTAAAAAAATTGAAATTTGTATGTGTTAGTCTTCAATAACGGAATTTTTTGAGAAAATCATGAAAAATGAAGTATTTTGCTCATTTTAGAGAACTATTTTGGTCTTTTTTAGAAAAAATGATAATTGATATTTTTGAAGGTGTTAGAATTCAGTTTTTGATTTTATGCAAAAAATAGGAAAAATAGAAATTTGTATGTGTTAGTCTTCAATCCCAGAGTTTTTTGAGAAAAACATGAAAAATGAAGTATTTTGCTCATTTCAGAGAACTATTTTGGTCTTTTTTAGAAACAATGATAATTGATATTTTTGAAGGTGTTAGACTTCAGTTTCTTATTTTTTGCAAAAAATTGGGAAAATAGAAATTTGTATGTGTTAGTCTTCAATCTCGGAATTTTTTGAGTAAAACATGAATAATGAAGTATTTTGCTCATTTTAGAGAACTATTTTTGTCTTTTTTAGAAAAAATGATAATTGATATTTTTGAAGGTGTTAGACTTCAGTTTTTGATTTTATGCAAAAAATTGGAAAAATAGAAATTTGTATGTGTTAGTCTTCAATCCCGGAGTTTTTTGAGATAAACAAGAAAAATGAAGTATTTTGCCCATTTTAGAGAACTATTTTTGTCTTTTTTAGAAAAAATGATAACTGATATTTTTGAAAGTGTTAGACTTCATTTTTTGATTTTCTGCAAAAAATAGGAAAAATAGAAATTTGTATGTGTTAGTCTTCAATCCCGGAGTTTTTTGAGAAAAACATGAAAAATGAAGTATTTTGCTCATTTTAGAGAACTATTTTGGTCTTTTTTAGAAAAAATGATAATTGATATTTTTGAAGGTGTTAGACTTCAGTTTTTTATTTTTTGCAAACAAATTGGGAAAATAGAAATTTGTATGTGTTAGTCTTCAATAACGGAATTTTTTCAGAAAATCATGAAAAATGAAGTATTTTGCTCATTTTAAAGAACTATTTTGGTCTTTTTTAGAAAAAATGATAATTGATATTTTTGAAGGTGTTAGACTTCAGTTTTTGATTTTATGCAAAAAATAGGAAAAATAGAAATTTGTATGTGTTAGTCTTCAATCACGAAGTTTTTTGAGAAAAACATGAAAAATGAAGTATTTTGCTCATTTTAGAGAACTATTTTGGTCTTTTTTAGAAAAAATGATAATTGATATTTTTGAAGGTGTTAGACTTCAGTTTATGATTTTATTCAAAAAATAGGAAAAATAGAAATTTGTATGTGTTAGTCTTCAATCACGAAGTTTTTTGAGAAAATCATGAAAAATGAAGTATTTTGCTCATTATAGAGAACTATTTTGTTCTTTTTTAGAAAAAATGATAATTGATATTTTTGAAGGTGTTAGACTTCAGTTTTTGATTTTTTGCAAAAAATTGGAAAAATAGAAATTTGTATGTGTTAGTCTTCAATCCCGGAGATTTTCGAGAAAAACATGAAAAATGAAGTATTTTGCTCATTTTAGAGAACTATTTTGGCCACTTTTAGATAAAATGATAATTGATATTTTTGAAGGTGTTAGACTTCAGTTTTTGATTTTTTGCAAAAAATTGGAAAAATATCAATTTGTTTGTGTTAGTCTTCAATCACGGAGTTTTTTGAGAAAAACATGAATAATGAACTATTTTGGCCTCTTTTAGATAAAATGATAATTGATATTTTTGAAGGTGTTAGACTTCAGTTTTTGATTTTATGCAAAAAATAGGAAAAATAGAAATTTGTATGTGTTAGTCTTCAATCACGAAGTTTTTTGAGAAAAACATGAAAAATGAAGTATTTTGCTCATTTTAGAGAACTATTTTGGTCTTTTTTAGAAAAAATGATAATTGATATTTTTGAAGGTGTTAGACTTCAGTTTATGATTTTATTCAAAAAATAGGAAAAATAGAAATTTGTATGTGTTAGTCTTCAATCACGAAGTTTTTTGAGAAAATCATGAAAAATGAAGTATTTTGCTCATTATAGAGAACTATTTTGTTCTTTTTTAGAAAAAATGATAATTGATATTTTTGAAGGTGTTAGACTTCAGTTTTTGATTTTTTGCAAAAAATTGGAAAAATAGAAATTTGTATGTGTTAGTCTTCAATCCCGGAGTTTTTCGAGAAAAACATGAAAAATGAAGTATTTTGCTCATTTTAGAGAACTATTTTGGCCACTTTTAGATAAAATGATAATTGATATTTTTGAAGGTGTTAGACTTCAGTTTTTGATTTTTTGCAAAAAATTGGAAAAATATCAATTTGTTTGTGTTAGTCTTCAATCACGGAGTTTTTTGAGAAAAACATGAATAATGAACTATTTTGGCCTCTTTTAGATAAAATGATAATTGATATTTTTGAAGGTGTTAGACTTCAGTTTTTGATTTTTTGCAAAAAAATTGGGAAAATAGAAATTTGTATGTGTTAGTCTTCAATCACGGAATTTTTTGAGAAAAACATGAATAATGAAGTATTTTGCTCATTTTAGAGAACTATTTTTGTCTTTTTTAGAAAAAATGATAATTGGTATTTTTGAAGGTGTTAGACTTCAGTTTTTGATTTTATGCAAAAAATTGGAAAAATAGAAATTTGTATGTGTTAGTCTTCAATCCCGGAGTTTTTTGAGATAAACATGAAAAATGAAGTATTTTGCTCATTTTAGAGAACTATTTTGGTCTTTTTTAGAAAAAATGATAATTGATATTTTTGAAGGTGTTAGACTTCATTTTTTGATTTTTTGCAAAAAATAGGAAAAATAGAAATTTGTATGTGTTAGTCTTCAATCACGAAGTTTTTTGAGAAAAACATGAAAAATGAAGTATTTTCCTCATTTTAGAGAACTATTTTGGACTATTTTAGAAAAAATGATAATTGATATTTTTGAAGGTGTTAGACTTCAGTTTTTTATTTTTTGCAAAAAATTAGAAAAATTGAAATTTGTATGTGTTAGTCTTCAATCCCGGAGTTTTTTGAGAAAAACATGAAAAATGAAGTATTTTGCTCATTTTAGAGAACTATTTTGGTCTTTTTTAGAAAAAATGATAATTGATATTTTTGAAGGTGCTAGACTTCAGTTTTTGATTTTATGCAAAAAATTGGAAAAATAAAAATTTGCATGTGTTAGTATTAAATCCCGGAGTTTCTTGAGAAAAACATGAAAAATGAAGTATTTTGCTCATTTTAGAGAACTATTTTGGTCTTTTTTAGAAAAAATGATAATTGATATTTTTGAAGGTGTTAGACTTCAGTTTTTTATTTTTTGCAAAAAATTAGAAAAATTGAAATTTGTATGTGTTAGTCTTCAATCCCGGAGTTTTTTGAGAAAAACAAGAAAAATGAAGTATTTTGCTCATTTTAGAGAACTATTTTGGTCTTTTTTGGAAAAAATGATAATTGATATTTTTGAAGGTGTTAGACTTCTGTTTTTTATTTTTTGCAAAAAATTGGGAAAATAGAAATTTGTATGTGTTAGTCTTCAATAACGGAATTTTTTGAGAAAATCATGAAAAATGAAGTATTTTGCTCATTTTAGAGAACTATTTTGGTCTTTTTTAGGAAAAATTATAATTGATATTTTTGAAGGTGTTAGACTTCAGTTTTTGATTTTATGCACAAAATAGGAAAAATAGAAATTTGTATGTGTTAGTCTTCAATCCCGGAGTTTTTTGAGAAAAACATGAAAAATGAAGTATTTTGCTCATTTTAGAGAACTATTTTGGTCTTTTTTAGAAAAAATGATAATTGATATTTTTTAAGGTGTTAGACTTCATTTTTTGATTTTTTGCAAAAAATAGGAAAAATAGAAATTTGTATGTGTTAGTCTTCAATCACGAAGTTTTTTTAGAAAAAACATGAAAAATGAAGTATTTTGCTCATTTTAGAGAACTATTTTGGACTCTTTTAGAAAAAATGATAATTGATATTTTTGAAGGTGTTAGACTTCAGTTTTTGATTTTTTGCAAAAAATTGGAAAAATAGAAATTTGTATGTGTTAGTCTTAAATACCGGAGTTTCTTGAGAAAAACATGAAAAATGAAGTATTTTGCTCATTTTAGAGATCTATTTTGGTCTTTTTTAGAAAAAATGATAATTGATATTTTTGAAGGTGTTAGACTTCATTTTTTGATTTTTTGCAAAAAATAGGAAAAATAGAAATTTGTATGTGTTACTCTTCAATCACGAAGTTTTTTGAGAAAAACATGAAAAATGAAGTATTTTGCTTATTTTAGAGAACTATTTTGGACTCTTTTAGAAAAAATGATAATTGATATTTTTGAAGGTGTTAGACTTCAGTTTTTTATTTTTTGCAAAAAAGTGGAAAAATAGAAATTTGTATGTGTTAGTTTTCAATCACGGAATTTTTTGAGAAAAACATGAAAAATAAGTATTTTGCTCGTTTTAGAGAACTATTTTGGTCTTTTTTAGAAAAAATGGTAATTCATATTTTTGAAGGTGTTAGACTTCAGTTTTTGATTTTTTGCAAAAAAATTAAAAAAATTGAAATTTGTATGTGTTAGTCTTCAATAACGGAATTTTTTGAGAAAATCATGAAAAATGAAGTATTTTGCTCATTTTAGAGAACTATTTTGGTCTTTTTTAGAAAAAATGATAATTGATATTTTGAAGGTGTTAGAATTCAGTTTTTGATTTTATGCAAAAAATAGGAAAAATAGAAATTTGTATGTGTTAGTCTTCAATCCCAGAGTTTTTTGAGAAAAACATGAAAAATGAAGTATTTTGCTCATTTCAGAGAACTATTTTGGTCTTTTTTAGAAACAATGATAATTGATATTTTTGAAGGTGTTAGACTTCAGTTTCTTATTTTTTGCAAAAAATTGGGAAAATAGAAATTTGTATGTGTTAGTCTTCAATCTCGGAATTTTTTGAGTAAAACATGAATAATGAAGTATTTTGCTCATTTTAGAGAACTATTTTTGTCTTTTTTAGAAAAAATGATAATTGATATTTTTGAAGGTGTTAGACTTCAGTTTTTGATTTTATGAAAAAAATTGGAAAAATAGAAATTTGTATGTGTTAGTCTTCAATCCCGGAGTTTTTTGAGATAAACAAGAAAAATGAAGTATTTTGCCCATTTTAGAGAACTATTTTTGTCTTTTTTAGAAAAAATGATAACTGATATTTTTGAAAGTGTTAGACTTCATTTTTTGATTTTCTGCAAAAAATAGGAAAAATAGAAATTTGTATGTGTTAGTCTTCAATCCCGGAGTTTTTTGAGAAAAACATGAAAAATGAAGTATTTTGCTCATTTTAGAGAACTATTTTGGCCTTTTTTAGAAAAAATGATAATTGATATTTTTGAAGGTGTTAGACTTCAGTTTTTTATTTTTTGCAAACAAATTGGGAAAATAGAAATTTGTATGTGTTAGTCTTCAATAACGGAATTTTTTCAGAAAATCATGAAAAATGAAGTATTTTGCTCATTTTAAAGAACTATTTTGGTCTTTTTTAGAAAAAATGATAATTGATATTTTTGAAGGTGTTAGACTTCAGTTTTTGATTTTATGCAAAAAATAGGAAAAATAGAAATTTGTATGTGTTAGTCTTCAATCACGAAGTTTTTTGAGAAAAACATGAAAAATGAAGTATTTTGCTCATTTTAGAGAACTATTTTGGTCTTTTTTAGAAAAAATGATAATTGATATTTTTGAAGGTGTTAGACTTCAGTTTATGATTTTATTCAAAAAATAGGAAAAATAGAAATTTGTATGTGTTAGTCTTCAATCACGAAGTTTTTTGAGAAAATCATGAAAAATGAAGTATTTTGCTCATTATAGAGAACTATTTTGTTCTTTTTTAGAAAAAATGATAATTGATATTTTTGAAGGTGTTAGACTTCAGTTTTTGATTTTTTGCAAAAAATTGGAAAAATAGAAATTTGTATGTGTTAGTCTTCAATCCCGGAGTTTTTCGAGAAAAACATGAAAAATGAAGTATTTTGCTCATTTTAGAGAACTATTTTGGCCACTTTTAGATAAAATGATAATTGATATTTTTGAAGGTGTTAGACTTCAGTTTTGATTTTTTGCAAAAAATTGGAAAAATATCAATTTGTTTGTGTTAGTCTTCAATCACGGAGTTTTTTGAGAAAAACATGAATAATGAACTATTTTGGCCTCTTTTAGATAAAATGATAATTGATATTTTTGAAGGTGTTAGACTTCAGTTTTTGATTTTTTGCAAAAAAATTGGGAAAATAGAAATTTGTATGTGTTAGTCTTCAATCACGGAATTTTTTGAGAAAAACATGAATAATGAAGTATTTTGCTCATTTTAGAGAACTATTTTTGTCTTTTTTAGAAAAAATGATAATTGATATTTTTGAAGGTGTTAGACTTCAGTTTTTGATTTTATGCAAAAATTTGGAAAAATAGAAATTTGTATGTGTTAGTCTTCAATCCCGGAGTTTTTTGAGATAAACATGAAAAATGAAGTATTTTGCTCATTTTAGAGAACTATTTTGGTCTTTTTTAGAAAAAATGATAATTGATATTTTTGAAGGTGTTAGACTTCATTTTTTGATTTTTTGCAAAAAATAGGAAAAATAGAAATTTGTATGTGTTAGTCTTCAATCACGAAGTTTTTTGAGAAAAACATGAAAAATGAAGTATTTTCCTCATTTTAGAGAACTATTTTGGACTCTTTTAGAAAAAATGATAATTGATATTTTTGAAGGTGTTAGACTTCAGTTTTTTATTTTTTGCAAAAAATTGGAAAAATACAAATTTGTATGTGTTAGTATTAAATCCCGGAGTTTCTTAAGAAAAACATGAAAAATTAAGTATTTGGCTCATTTTAGAGAACTATTTTGGTCTTTTTTAGAAAAAATGATAATTGATATTTTTGAAGGTGTTAGACTTCATTTTTTGATTTTTTGCAAAAAATAGGAAAAATACAAATTTGTATGTGTTAGTCTTCAATCACGAAGTTTTTTGAGAAAAACATGAAAAATGAAGTATTTTGCTCATTTTAGAGAACTATTTTGGACTCTTTTAGAAAAAATGATAATTGATATTTTTGAATGTGTTAGACTTCAGTTTTAGATTTTTTGCAAACAATTGGAAAAATAGAAATTTGTATGTGTTAGTTTTCAATCACGAAATTTTTTGAGAAAAAGATGAAAAATGAATTATTTTGCTCGTTTTAGAGAACTATTTTGGTCTTTTTTAGAAAAAATGATAATTGATATATTTGAAGGTGTTAGACTTGAGTTTTTGATTGTTTGCAAAAAAATTAGAAAAATTGAAATTTGTATGTGTTAGTCTTCAATAACGGAATTTTTTGAGAAAATCATGAAAAATGAAGTATTTTGCTCATTTTAGAGAACTATTTTGGACTCTTTTAGAAAAAATGATAATTGATATTTTTGAATGTGTTAGACTTCAGTTTTAGATTTTTTGCAAACAATTGGAAAAATAGAAATTTGTATGTGTTAGTTTTCAATCACGAAATTTTTTGAGAAAAAGATGAAAAATGAATTATTTTGCTCGTTTTAGAGAACTATTTTGGTCTTTTTTAGAAAAAATGATAATTGATATTTTTGAAGGTGTTAGAATACAGTTTTTGATTTGATGCAAAAAAAAGGAAAAATAGAAATTTGTATGTGTTAGTCTTCAATCCCGGAGTTTTTTGAGAAAAACATGAAAAATGAAGTATTTTGCTCATTTTAGAGAACTATTTTGGTCTTTTTTAGAAAAAATGATAATTGATATTTTTGATGGTGTTAGACTTCAGTTTTTGATTTTATGCAAAAAATTGGAAAAATAGAAATTTGTATGTGTTAGTCTTCAATCCCGGAGTTTTTTTGAGATAAACATGAAAAATGAAGTATTTTGCTCATTTTAGAGAACTATTTTTGTCTTTTTTAGAAAAAATGATAATTGATATTTTTGAAGGTGTTAGACTTCAGTTTTTTATTTTTTGCAAAAAATTGGAAAAATTGAAATTTGTATGTGTTAGTCTTCAATCCCGGAGTTTTTTGAGAAAAACATGAAAAATGAAGTATTTTGCTCATTTTAGAGAACTATTTTGGTCTTTTTTAGAAAAAATGATAATTGATATTTTTGAAGGTGTTAGACTTCAGTTTTTGATTTTATGCAAAAAATAGGAAAAATAGAAATTTGTATGTGTTAGTCTTCAATCCCGGAGTTTTTTGAGAAAAACATGAAAAATTAAGTATTTTGCTCATTTTAGAGAACTATTTTGGTCTTTTTTAGAAAAAATGATAATTGATATTTTTGAAGGTGTTAGACTTAATTTTTTGATTTTTTGCAAAAAATAGGAAAAATAGAAATTTGTATGTGTTTGTCTTCAATCACGAAGTTTTTTTAGAAAAACATGAAAAATGAAGTATTTTGCTCATTTTAGAGAACTATTTTGGTCTTTTTTAGGAAAAATGATAATTGATATTTTTGAAGGTGTTAGACTTCAGTTTTTGATTTTATGCAAAAAATAGGAAAAATTTAAATTTGTATGTGTTAGTCTTCAATACCGGAGTTTTTTGAGAAAAACATGAAAAATGAAGTATTTTGCTCATTTTAGAGAACTATTTTGGTCTTTTTTAGAAAAAATGATAATTGATATTTTTGAAGGTGTTAGACTTCATTTTTTGATTTTTTGCAAAAAATAGGAAAAATACAAATTTGTATGTGTTAGTCTTCAATCACGAAGTTTTTTAAGAAAAACATGAAAAATGAAGTATTTTGCTCATTTTAGAGAACTATTTTGGACTCTTTTAGAAAAAATGATAATTGATATTTTTGAATGTGTTAGACTTCAGTTTTAGATTTTTTGCAAACAATTGGAAAAATAGAAATTTGTATGTGTTAGTTTTCAATCACGAAATTTTTTGAGAAAAAGATGAAAAATGAATTATTTTGCTCGTTTTAGAGAACTATTTTGGTCTTTTTTAGAAAAAATGATAATTGATATATTTGAAGGTGTTAGACTTCAGTTTTTGATTGTTTGCAAAAAAATTAGAAAAATTGAAATTTGTATGTGTTAGTCTTCAATAACGGAATTTTTTGAGAAAATCATGAAAAATGAAGTATTTTGCTCATTTTAGAGAACTATTTTGGTCTTTTTTAGAAAAAATGATAATTGATATTTTTGAAGGTGTTAGAATACAGTTTTTGATTTGATGCAAAAAAAAGGAAAAATAGAAATTTGTATGTGTTAGTCTTCAATCCCGTAGTTTTTTGAGAAAAACATGAAAAATGAAGTATTTTGCTCATTTTAGAGAACTATTTTGGTCTTTTTTAGAAAAAATGATAATTGATATTTTTGATGGTGTTAGACTTCAGTTTTTGATTTTATGCAAAAAATAGGAAAAATAGAAATTTGTATGTGTTAGTCTTCAATCCCGGAGTTTTTTGAGAAAAACATGAAAAATGAAGTATTTTGCTCATTTTAGAGAACTATTTTGGTCTTTTTTAGGAAAAATGATAATTGATATTTTTGAAGGTGTTAGACTTCAGTTTTTGATTTTATGCAAAAAATAGGAAAAATAGAAATTTGTATGTGTTAGTCTTCAATCCCGGAGTTTTTTGAGAAAAACATGAAAAATTAAGTATTTTGCTCATTTTAGAGAACTATTTTGGTCTTTTTTAGAAAAAATGATAATTGATATTTTTGAAGGTGTTAGACTTAATTTTTTGATTTTTTGCAAAAAATAGGAAAAATTGAAATTTGTATGTGTTAGTCTTCAATCACGAAGTTTTTTTAGAAAAACATGAAAAATGAAGTATTTTGCTCATTTTAGAGAACTATTTTGGTCTTTTTTAGGAAAAATGATAATTGATATTTTTGAAGGTGTTAGACTTCAGTTTTTGATTTTATGCAAAAAATAGGAAAAATAGAAATTTGTATGTGTTAGTCTTCAATCCCGGAGTTTTTTGAGAAAAACATGAAAAATGAAGTATTTTGCTCATTTTAGAGAACTATTTTGGTCTTTTTTAGGAAAAATGATAATTGATATTTTTGAAGGTGTTAGACTTCAGTTTTTGATTTTATGCAAAAAATAGGAAAAATAGAAATTTGTATGTGTTAGTCTTCAACCCCGGAGTTTTTTGAGAAAAACATGAAAAATGAAGTATTTTGCTCATTTTAGAGAACTATTTTGGTCTTTTTTAGAAAAAATGATAATTGATATTTTTGAAGGTGTTAGACTTCTGGTTTTTATTTTTTGCAAAAAATTGGGAAAATAGAAATTTGTATGTGTTAGTCTTCAATAACGGAATTTTTTGAGAAAATCATGAAAAATGAAGTATTTTGCTCATTTTAGAGAACTATTTTGGTCTTTTTTAGGAAAAATGATAATTGATATTTTTGAAGGTGTTAGACTTCATTTTTTGATTTTTTGCAAAAAATAGGAAAAATAGAAATTTGTATGTGTTAGTCTTCAATCACGAAGTTTTTTTAGAAAAACATGAAAAATGAAGTATTTTGCTCATTTTAGAGAACTATTTTGGTCTTTTTTAGGAAAAATGATAATTGATATTTTTGAAGGTGTTAGACTTCAGTTTTTGATTTTATGCAAAAAATAGGAAAAATAGAAATTTGTATGTGTTAGTCTTCAATCCCGGAGTTTTTTGAGAAAAACATGAAAAATGAAGTATTTTGCTCATTTTAGAGAACTATTTTGGTCTTTTTTAGAAAAAATGATAATTGATATTTTTGAAGGTGTTAGACTTCTGTGTTTTATTTTTTGCAAAAAATTGGGAAAATAGAAATTTGTATGTGTTAGTCTTCAATAACGGAATTTTTTGAGAAAATCATGAAAAATTAAGTATTTTGCTCATTTTAGAGAACTATTTTGGTCTTTTTTAGGAAAAATGATAATTGATATTTTTGAAGGTGTTAGACTTCAGTTTTTAATTTTAAGCAAAAAATAGGAAAAATAGAAATTTGTATGTGTTAGTCTTCAATCCCGTAGTTTTTTGAGAAAAACATGAAAAATGAAGTATTTTGCTCATTTTAGAGAACTATTTTGGTCTTTTTTAGAAAAAATGATAATTGATATTTTTGAAGGTGTTAGACTTCATTTTTTGATTTTTTGCAAAAAATAGGAAAAATAGAAATTTGTATGTGTGAGTCTTCAATCACGAAGTTTTTTTAGAAAAACATGAAAAATGAAGTATTTTGCTCATTTTAGAGAACTATTTTGGTCTTTTTTAGAAAAAATGATAATTGATATTTTTGAAGGTGTTAGACTTCAGTTTTTCATTTTTTGCAAAAAAATTGGGAAAATAGAAATTTGTATGTGTTAGTCTTCAATCACGGAATTTTTTGAGAAAAACATGAATAATGAAGTATTTTGCTCATTTTAGAGAACTATTTTTGTCTTTTTTAGAAAAAATGATAATTGATATTTTTGAAGGTGTTAGACTTCAGTTTTTGATTTTATGCAAAAAATTGGAAAAATAGAAATTTGTATGTGTTAGTCTTCAATCCCGGAGTTTTTTGAGATAAACATGAAAAATGAAGTATTTTGCTCATTTTAGAGAACTATTTTGGTCTTTTTTAGAAAAAATGATAATTGATATTTTTGAAGGTTAGACTTCATTTTTTGATTTTTAGCAAAAAATAGGAAAAATAGAAATTTGTATGTGTTAGTCTTCAATCACGAAGTTTTTTGAGAAAAACATGAAAAATGTAGTATTTTCCTCATTTTAGAGAACTATTTTGGACTCTTTTAGAAAAAATGATAATTGATATTTTTGAAGGTGTTAGACTTCAGTTTTTTATTTTTTGCAAAAAATTGGAAAAATAGAAATTTGTATGTGTTAGTATTAAATCCCGGAGTTTCTTGAGAAAAACATGAAAAATGAAGTATTTTGCTCATTTTAGAGAACTATTTTGGTCTTTTTTAGAAAAAATGATAATTGATATTTTTGAAGGTGTTAGACTTCAGTTTTTTATTTTTTGCAAAAAATTGCAAAAATATAAATTTGTATGTGTTAGTTTTCAATCACGGAATTTTTTGAGAAAAACATGAAAAATAAGTATTTTGCTCGTTTTAGAGAACTATTTTGGTCTTTTTTAGAAAAAATGGTAATTGATATTTTTGAAGGTGTTAGACTTCAGTTTTTGATTTTTTGCAAAAAAATTAGAAAAATTGAAATTTGTATGTGTTAGTCTTCAATAACGGAATTTTTTGATTAAATCATGAAAAATGAAATATTTTGCTCATTTCAGAGAACTATTTTGGTTTTTTTTAGAAAAAATGATAATTGATATTTTTGAAGGTGTTAGAATTCAGTTTTTGATTTTATGAAAAAAATAGGAAAAATAGAAATTTGTATGTGTTAGTCTTCAATCCCAGAGTTTTTTGAGAAAAACATGAAAAATGAAGTATTTTGCTCATTTTAGAGAACTATTTTGGTCTTTTTTAGAAAAAATGATAATTGATATTTTTTAAGGTGTTAGACTTCAGTTTTTTATTTTTTTAAAAAAATTGGGAAAATAGAAATTTGTATGTGTTAGTCTTCAATCTCGGAATTTTTTGAGAAAAACATGAATAATGAAGTATTTTGCTCATTTTAGAGAACTATTTTTGTCTTTTTTCGAAAAAATGATACTTGATATTTTTGAAGGTGTTAGACTTCAGTTTTTGATTTTATGCAAAAAATTGGAAAAATAGAAATTTGTATGTGTTAGTCTTCAATCCCGGAGTTTTTTGAGATAAACAAGAAAAATGAAGTATTTTCCCCATTTTAGAGAACTATTTTTGCCTTTTTTAGAAAACATGATAATTGATATTTTTGAAGGTGTTAGACTTCAGTTTTTGATTTTATGCAAAAAATTGGAAAAATAGAAATTTGTATGTGTCAGTCTTCAATCCCGGAGTTTTTTGAGATAAAAATGAAAAATGAAGTATTTTGCTCATTTTAGAGAACTATTTTGGTCTTTTTTAGAAAAAATGATAATTCATATTTTTGAAGGTGTTAGACTTCGGTTTTTAATTTTTTGCAAAAAATTGGGAAAATAGAAATTTGTATGTGTTAGTCTTCAATCTCGGAATTTTTTGAGAAAAACATGAATAATGAAGTATTTTGCTCATTTTAGAGAACTATTTTTGTCTTTTTTAGAAAAAATGATAATTGATATTTTTGAAGTTGTTAGACTTCAGTTATTGATTTTATGCAAAAAATTGGAAAAATAGAAATTTGTATGTGTTAGTCTTCAATCCCGGAGTTTTTTGAGATAAACAAGAAAAATGAAGTATTTTGCCCATTTTAGAGAACTATTTTTGCCTTTTTTAGAAAACATGATAATTGATATTTTTGAAGGTGTTAGACTTCAGTTTTTGATTTTATGCAAAAAATTGGAAAAATAGAAATTTGTATGTGTCAGTCTTCAATCCCGGAGTTTTTTGAGATAAAAATGAAAAATGAAGTATTTTGCTCATTTTAGAGAACTATTTTGGTCTTTTTTAGAAAAAATGATAATTCATATTTTTGAAGGTGTTAGACTTCGGTTTTTAATTTTTTGCAAAAAATTGGGAAAATAGAAATTTGTATGTGTTAGTCTTCAATCTCGGAATTTTTTGAGAAAAACATGAATAATGAAGTATTTTGCTCATTTTAGAGAACTATTTTTGTCTTTTTTAGAAAAAATGATAATTGATATTTTTGAAGTTGTTAGACCTCAGTTATTGATTTTATGCAAAAAATTGGAAAAATAGAAATTTGTATGTGTTAGTCTTCAATCCCGGAGTTTTTTGAGATAAACATGAAAAATGAAGTATTTTGCTCATTTTAGAGAACTATTTTGGTTTTTTTTAGAAAAAATGATAATTGATATTTTTGAAGGTGTTAGACTTCAGTTTATGATTTTATGCAAAAAATAGGAAAAATAGAAATTTGTATGTGTTAGTCTTCAATCCCGGAGTTTTTTGAGAAAAACATGAAAAATTAAGTATTTTGCTCATTTTAGAGAACTATTTTGGTCTTTTTTAGAAAAAATGATAATTGATATTTTTGAAGGTGTTAGACTTAATTTTTTGATTTTTTGCAAAAAATAGGAAAAATAGAAATTTGTATGTGTTAGTCTTCAATCACGAAGTTTTTTTAGAAAAACATGAAAAATGAAGTATTTTGCTCATTTTAGAGAACTATTTTGGTCTTTTTTAGGAAAAATGATAATTGATATTTTTTAAGGTGTTAGACTTCAGTTTTTGATTTTATGCAAAAAATAGGAAAAATAGAAATTTGTATGTGTTAGTCTTCAATCCCGGAGTTTTTTGAGAAAAACATGAAAAATGAAGTATTTTGCTCATTTTAGAGAACTATTTTGGTCTTTTTTAGGAAAAATGATAATTGATATTTTTGAAGGTGTTAGACTTCAGTTTTTGATTTTATGCAAAAAATAGGAAAAATAGAAATTTGTATGTGTTAGTCTTCAATCCCGGAGTTTTTTGAGAAAAACATGAAAAATTAAGTATTTTGCTCATTTTAGAGAACTATTTTGGTCTTTTTTAGAAAAAATGATAATTGATATTTTTGAAGGTGTTAGACTTAATTTTTTGATTTTTTGCAAAAAATAGGAAAAATAGAAATTTGTATGTGTTAGTCTTCAATCACGAAGTTTTTTTAGAAAAACATGAAAAATGAAGTATTTTGCTCATTTTAGAGAACTATTTTGGTCTTTTTTAGGAAAAATGATAATTGATATTTTTGAAGGTGTTAGACTTCAGTTTTTGATTTTATGCAAAAAATAGGAAAAATAGAAATTTGTATGTGTTAGTCTTCAATCCCGGAGTTTTTTGAGAAAAACATGAAAAATGAAGTATTTTGCTCATTTTAGAGAACTATTTTGGTCTTTTTTAGGAAAAATGATAATTGATATTTTTGAAGGTGTTAGACTTCAGTTTTTGATTTTATGCAAAAAATAGGAAAAATAGAAATTTGTATGTGTTAGTCTTCAATCCCGGAGTTTTTTGAGAAAAACATGAAAAATGAAGTATTTTGCTCATTTTAGAGAACTATTTTGGTCTTTTTTAGAAAAAATGATAATTGATATTTTTGAAGGTGTTAGACTTCTGGTTTTTATTTTTTGCAAAAAATTGGGAAAATAGAAATTTGTATGTGTTAGTCTTCAATAACGGAATTTTTTGAGAAAATCATGAAAAATGAAGTATTTTGCTCATTTTAGAGAACTATTTGGGTCTTTTTTAGGAAAAATGATAATTGATATTTTTGAAGGTGTTAGACTTCATTTTTTGATTTTTTGCAAAAAATAGGAAAAATAGAAATTTGTATGTGTTAGTCTTCAATCACGAAGTTTTTTTAGAAAAACATGAAAAATGAAGTATTTTGCTCATTTTAGAGAACTATTTTGGTCTTTTTTAGGAAAAATGATAATTGATATTTTTGAAGGTGTTAGACTTCAGTTTTTGATTTTATGCAAAAAATAGGAAAAATAGAAATTTGTATGTGTTAGTCTTCAATCCCGGAGTTTTTTGAGAAAAACATGAAAAATGAAGTATTTTGCTCATTTTAGAGAACTATTTTGGTCTTTTTTAGAAAAAATGATAATTGATATTTTTGAAGGTGTTAGACTTCTGTGTTTTATTTTTTGCAAAAAATTGGGAAAATAGAAATTTGTATGTGTTAGTCTTCAATAACGGAATTTTTTGAGAAAATCATGAAAAATTAAGTATTTTGCTCATTTTAGAGAACTATTTTGGTCTTTTTTAGGAAAAATGATAATTGATATTTTTGAAGGTGTTAGACTTCAGTTTTTAATTTTAAGCAAAAAATAGGAAAAATAGAAATTTGTATGTGTTAGTCTTCAATCCCGTAGTTTTTTGAGAAAAACATGAAAAATGAAGTATTTTGCTCATTTTAGAGAACTATTTTGGTCTTTTTTAGAAAAAATGATAATTGATATTTTTGAAGGTGTTAGACTTCATTTTTTGATTTTTTGCAAAAAATAGGAAAAATAGAAATTTGTATGTGTGAGTCTTCAATCACGAAGTTTTTTTAGAAAAACATGAAAAATGAAGTATTTTGCTCATTTTAGAGAACTATTTTGGTCTTTTTTAGAAAAAATGATAATTGATATTTTTGAAGGTGTTAGACTTCAGTTTTTCATTTTTTGCAAAAAAATTGGGAAAATAGAAATTTGTATGTGTTAGTCTTCAATCACGGAATTTTTTGAGAAAAACATGAATAATGAAGTATTTTGCTCATTTTAGAGGACTATTTTTGTCTTTTTTAGAAATAATGATAATTGATATTTTTGAAGGTGTTAGACTTCAGTTTTTGATTTTATGCAAAAAATTGGAAAAATAGAAATTTGTATGTGTTAGTCTTCAATCCCGGAGTTTTTTGAGATAAACATGAAAAATGAAGTATTTTGCTCATTTTAGAGAACTATTTTGGTCTTTTTTAGAAAAAATGATAATTGATATTTTTGAAGGTTAGACTTCATTTTTTGATTTTTTGCAAAAAATAGGAAAAATAGAAATTTGTATGTGTTAGTCTTCAATCACGAAGTTTTTTGAGAAAAACATGAAAAATGTAGTATTTTCCTCATTTTAGAGAACTATTTTGGACTCTTTTAGAAAAAATGATAATTGATATTTTTGAAGGTGTTAGACTTCAGTTTTTTATTTTTTGCAAAAAATTGGAAAAATAGAAATTTGTATGTGTTAGTATTAAATCCCGGAGTTTCTTGAGAAAAACATGAAAAATGAAGTATTTTGCTCATTTTAGAGAACTATTTTGGTCTTTTTTAGAAAAAATGATAATTGATATTTTTGAAGGTGTTAGACTTCAGTTTTTTATTTTTTGCAAAAAATTGCAAAAATATAAATTTGTATGTGTTAGTTTTCAATCACGGAATTTTTTGAGAAAAACATGAAAAATAAGTATTTTGCTCGTTTTAGAGAACTATTTTGGTCTTTTTTAGAAAAAATGGTAATTGATATTTTTGAAGGTGTTAGACTTCAGTTTTTGATTTTTTGCAAAAAAATTAGAAAAATTGAAATTTGTATGTGTTAGTCTTCAATAACGGAATTTTTTGATTAAATCATGAAAAATGAAATATTTTGCTCATTTTAGAGAACTATTTTGGTTTTTTTTAGAAAAAATGATAATTGATATTTTTGAAGGTGTTAGAATTCAGTTTTTGATTTTATGAAAAAAATAGGAAAAATAGAAATTTGTATGTGTTAGTCTTCAATCCCAGAGTTTTTTGAGAAAAACATGAAAAATGAAGTATTTTGCTCATTTTAGAGAACTATTTTGGTCTTTTTTAGAAAAAATGATAATTGATATTTTTTAAGGTGTTAGACTTCAGTTTTTTATTTTTTTAAAAAAATTGGGAAAATAGAAATTTGTATGTGTTAGTCTTCAATCTCGGAATTTTTTGAGAAAAACATGAATAATGAAGTATTTTGCTCATTTTAGAGAACTATTTTTGTCTTTTTTCGAAAAAATGATACTTGATATTTTTGAAGGTGTTAGACTTCAGTTTTTGATTTTATGCAAAAAATTGGAAAAATAGAAATTTGTATGTGTTAGTCTTCAATCCCGGAGTTTTTTGAGATAAACAAGAAAAATGAAGTATTTTGCCCATTTTAGAGAACTATTTTTGCCTTTTTTAGAAAACATGATAATTGATATTTTTGAAGGTGTTAGACTTCAGTTTTTGATTTTATGCAAAAAATTGGAAAAATAGAAATTTGTATGTGTCAGTCTTCAATCCCGGAGTTTTTTGAGATAAAAATGAAAAATGAAGTATTTTGCTCATTTTAGAGAACTATTTTGGTCTTTTTTAGAAAAAATGATAATTCATATTTTTGAAGGTGTTAGACTTCGGTTTTTAATTTTTTGCAAAAAATTGGGAAAATAGAAATTTGTATGTGTTAGTCTTCAATCTCGGAATTTTTTGAGAAAAACATGAATAATGAAGTATTTTGCTCATTTTAGAGAACTATTTTTGTCTTTTTTAGAAAAAATGATAATTGATATTTTTGAAGTTGTTAGACTTCAGTTATTGATTTTATGCAAAAAATTGGAAAAATAGAAATTTGTATGTGTTATTCTTCAATCCCGGAGTTTTTTGAGATAAACATGAAAAATGAAGTATTTTGCTCATTTTAGAGAACTATTTTGGTTTTTTTTAGAAAAAATGATAATTGATATTTTTGAAGGTGTTAGACTTCATTTTTTGATTTTTTGCAAAAAATAGGAAAAATAGAAATTTGTATGTGTTAGTCTTCAATCACGGAATTTTTTGAGAAAAACTTGAAAAATGAAGTATTTTGCTCATTTTAGAGACTATTTTGGACTCTTTTAGAAAAAATGATAATTGATATTTTTGAAGGTGTTAGACTTCAGTATTTGATTTTTTGCAAAAAATTTAAAAAATAGAAATTTGTATGTGTTAGTCTTCAATCACGGAATTTTTTGAGAAAAACATGAAAAATAAGTATTTTGCTCGTTTTAGAGAACTATTTTGGTCTTTTTTAGAAAAAATGATAATTAATATTTTTTAATGTGTTAGACTTCAGTTTTTGATTTTTTGCAAAAAATTGGAAAAATTGAAATTTGTATGTGTTAGTCTTCAATAACGGAATTTATTGAGAAAATCATGAAAAATGAAGTATTGTGCTCATTTTAGAGAACTATTTTGGTCTTTTTTAGAAAATATGATAATTGATATTTTTGAAGGTGTTAGACTTCAGTTTTTGATTTTATGCAAAAAATAGGAAAAATAGAAATTTGTATGTGTTAGTCTTCAATCCCGTAGTTTTTTTGAGAAAAACATGAAAAATGAAGTATTTTGCTCATTTTAGGGAACTATTTTGGTCTTTTTTAGAAAAAATGATAATTGATATTTTTGAAGGTGTTAGACTTCTGTTTTTTATTTTTTGCAAAAAATTGGGAAAATAGAAATTTGTATGTGTTAGTCTTCAATCACGGAGTTTTTCGAGAAAAACATGAAAAATGAAGTATTTTGCTCATTTTAGAGATCTATTTTGGTCTTTTTTAGAAAAAATGATAATTGATTTTTTTGAAGGTGTTAGACTTCAGTTTTTGATTTTTTGCAAAAAAATTGGGAAAATAGAAATTTGTATGTGTTAGTCTTCAATCTCGGAATTTTTTGAGAAAATCATGAAAAATGAAGTATTTTGCTCATTTTAGAGAACTATTTTGGTCTTTTTTAGGAAAAATGATAATTGATATTTTTGAAGGTGTTAGACTTCAGTTTTTGATTTTATACAATAAATAGGAAAAATAGAAATTTGTATGTGTTAGTCTTCAATCCCGGAGTTTTTTGAGAAAAACATGAAAAATGAAGTATTTTGCTCATTTTAGAGAACTATTTTGGTTTTTTTTAGAAAAAATGATAATTGATATTTTTGAAGGTGTTAGACTTCATTTTTTGATTTTTTGCAAAAAATAGGAAAAATAGAAATTTGTATGTGATAGTCTTCAATCACGAAGTTTTTTGAGAAAAACATGAAAAATGAAGTATTTTGCTCATTTTAGAGAACTATTTTGGACTCTTTTAGAAAAAATGATAATTGATATTTTGGAAGGTGTTAGACTTCAGTTTTTGATTTTTTGCAATAAATTGGAAAAATAGAAATTTGTATGTGTTAGTCTTAAATCCCGGAAATTTCTTGAGAAAAACATGAAAAATGAAGTATTTTGCTCATTTTAGAGATCTATTTTGGTCTTTTTTAGAAAAAATGATAATTGATATTTTTGAAGGTGTTAGACTTCAGTTTTTGATTTTATGCAAAAAATAGGAAAAATAGAAATTTGTATGTGTTAGTCTTCAATCCCGGAGTTTTTTGAGAAAAACATGAAAAATGAAGTATTGTGCTCATTTTAGAGAACTATTTTGGTCTTTTTTAGAAAAAATGATAATTGATATTTTTGAAGGTGTTAGACTTCAGTTTTTGATTTTATGCACAAAATAGGAAAAATAGAAATTTGTATGTGTTAGTCTTCAATCCCGGAGTTTTTTTGAGAAAAACATGAAAAATGAAGTATTTTGCTCATTTTAGGGAACTATTTTGGTCTTTTTTAGAAAAAATGATAATTGATATTTTTGAAGGTGTTAGACTTCAGTTTTTTATTTTTTGCAAAAAATTGGGAAAATAGAAATTTGTATGTGTTAGTCTTCAATCACGGAGTTTTTCGAGAAAAACATGAAAAATGAAGTATTTTGCTCATTTTAGAGATCTATTTTGGTCTTTTTTAGAAAAAATGATAATTGATATTTTTGAAGGTGTTAGACTTCAGTTTTTGATTTTTTGCAAAAAAATTGGGAAAATAGAAATTTGTATGTGTTAGTCTTCAATCACGGAATTTTTTGAGAAAAACATGAATAATGAAGTATTTTGCTCATTTTAGAGAACTATTTTTGTCTTTTTTAAAAAAAATGATAATTGATATTTTTGAAGGTGTTAGACTTCAGTTTTTGATTTTATGCAAAAAATTGGAAAAATAGAAATTTGTATGTGTTAGTCTTCAATCCCGGAGTTTTTTGAGATAAACATGAAAAATGAAGTATTTTGCTCATTCTAGAGAACTATTTTGGTATTTTTTAGAAAAAATGATAATTGATATTTTTGAAGGTGTTAGACTTCATTTTTTTATTTTTTGGAAAAAATAGGAAAAATACAAATTTGTATGTGTTAGTCTTCAATCACGAAGTTTTTTGAGAAAAACATGAAAAATGAAGTATTTTGCTCATTTTAGAGAACTATTTTGGACTCTTTTAGAAAAAATGATAATTGATATTTTTGAAGGTGTTAGACTTCAGTTTTTGATTTTTTGCAAAAAATTGGAAAAATAGAAATTTGTATGTGTTAGTATTAAATCCCGGAGTTTCTTGAGAAAAACATGAAAAATGAAGTATTTTGCTCATTTTAGAGAACTATTTTGGTCTTTTTTAGAAAAAATGACAATTGATATTTTGGAAGGTGTTAGACTTCATTTTTTGATTTTTTGCAAAAAATAGGAAAAATACAAATTTGTATGTGTTAGTCTTCAATCACGAAGTTTTTTGAGAAAAACATGAAAAATGAAGTATCTTGCTCATTTTAGAGAACTATTTTGGACTCTTTTAGAAAAAATGATAATTGATATTTTTGAATGTGTTAGACTTCAGTTTTAGATTTTTTGCAAAAAAATGGAAAAATAGAAATTTGTATGTGTTAGTTTTCAAGCACGAAATTTTTTGAGAAAAATATGAAAAATGAAGTATTTTGCTCGTTTTAGAGAACTATTTTGGTCTTTTTTAGAAAAAATGATAATTGATATTTTTTAAGGTGTTAGACTTCAGTTTTTTATTTTTTGCAAAAAAATTAGAAAAATTGAAATTTGCATGTGTTAGTCTTCAATAACGGAATTTTTTGAGAAAATCATGAAAAATGAAGTATTTTGCTCATTTTAGAGAACTATTTTGGTCTTTTTTAGGAAAAATGATAATTGATATTTTTGAAGGTGTTGGACTTCAGTTTTTTATTTTATGCAAAAAATAGGAAAAATAGAAATTTGTATGTGTTAGTCTTCAATAACTGAATTTTTTGAGAAAATCATGAAAAATGAAGTATTTTGCTCATTTTAGAGAACTATTTTGGTCTTTTTTAGGAAAAATGATAATTGATATTTTTGAAGGTGTTAGACTTCAGTTTTTGATTTTATGCAAAAAATAGGAAAAATAGAAATTTGTATGTGTTAGTCTTCAATCCCGGAGTTTTTTGAGAAAATCATGAAAAATGAAGTATTTTGCTCATTTTAGAGAACTATTTTGGTCTTTTTTAGAAAAAATGATAATTGATAATTTTGAAGGTGTTAGATTTCAGTTTTTGATTTTATGCAAATAATTGGAAAAATAGAAATTTGTATGTGTTAGTCTTCAATCCCGGAGTTTTTTGAGATAAACATGAAAAATGAAGTATTTTGCTCATTTTAGAGAACTATTATTGTCTTTTTTTGAAAAAATGATAATTGATATTTTTGAAGGTGTTAGACTTAATTTTTGGATTTTTTGCAAAAAATAGGAAAAATAGAAATTTGTATGTGTTAGTCTTCAATCACGGAATTTTTTGAGAAAAACATGAAAAATGAAGAATTTTGCTCATTTTAGAGAACTATTTTGGACTCTTTTTGAAAAAATGATAATTGATATTTTTGAATGTGTTAGACTTCAGTTTTAGATTTTTTGCAAAAAAATGGAAAAATAGAAATTTGTATGTGTTAGTTTTCAAGCACGAAATTTTTTGAGAAAAATATGAAAAATGAAGTATTTTGCTCGTTTTAGAGAACTATTTTGGTCTTTTTTAGAAAAAATGATAATTGATATTTTTGAAGGTGTTAGACTTCAGTTTTTGATTTTTTGAAAAAAAATTAGAAAAATTGAAATTTGTATGTGTTAGTCTTCAATACCGGAGTTTCTTGAGAAAAACATGAAAAATGAATTATTTTGCTCATTTTAGAGATCTATTTTGGTCTTTTTTAGAAAAAATGATAATTGATATTTTTGAAGGTGTTAGACTTCATTTTTTGATTTTTTGCAAAAAATAGGAAAAATGGAAATTTGTATGTGTTAGTCTTCAATCACGAAGTTTTTTGAGAAAAACATGAAAAATGAAGTATTTTGCTTATTTTAGAGAACTAATTTGGACTCTTTTAGAAAAAATGATAATTGATATTTTTTAAGGTGTTAGACTTCAGTTTTTTATTTTTTGCAAAAAATTGGAAAAATAGAAATTTGTATGTGTTAGTTTTCAATCACGGAATTTTTTTAGAAAAACATGAAAAATAAGTATTTTGCTCGTTTTAGAGAACTATTTTGGTCTTTTTTAGAAAAAATGGTAATTGATATTTTTGAAGGTGTTAGACTTCAGATTTTGATTTTTGGCAAAAAAATTAGAAAAATTGAAATTTGTATGTGTTAGTCTTCAATAACGGAATTTTTTGAGAAAATCATGAAAAATGAAGTATTTTGCTCATTTTAAAGAACTATTTTGTTCTTTTTTAGAAAAAATTGTAATTGATATTTTTGAAGGTGTTAGAATTCAGTTTTTGATTTTATGCAAAAAATAGGAAAAATAGAAATTTGTATGTGTTAGTCTTCAATCCCGGAGTTTTTTGAGAAAAACATGAAAAATGAAGTATTGTGCTCATTTTAGAGAACTATTTTGGTCTTTTTTAGAAAAAATGATAATTGATATTTTTGAAGGTGTTAGACTTCAGTTTTTGATTTTATGCACAAAATAGGAAAAATAGAAATTTGTATGTGTTAGTCTTCAATCCCGGAGTTTTTTTGAGAAAAACATGAAAAATGAAGTATTTTGCTCATTTTAGGGAACTATTTTGGTCTTTTTTAGAAAAAATGATAATTGATATTTTTGAAGGTGTTAGACTTCAGTTTTTTATTTTTTGCAAAAAATTGGGAAAATAGAAATTTGTATGTGTTAGTCTTCAATCACGGAGTTTTTCGAGAAAAACATGAAAAATGAAGTATTTTGCTCATTTTAGAGATCTATTTTGGTCTTTTTTAGAAAAAATGATAATTGATATTTTTGAAGGTGTTAGACTTCAGTTTTTGATTTTTTGCAAAAAAATTGGGAAAATAGAAATTTGTATGTGTTAGTCTTCAATCACGGAATTTTTTGAGAAAAACATGAATAATGAAGTATTTTGCTCATTTTAGAGAACTATTTTTGTCTTTTTTAAAAAAAATGATAATTGATATTTTTGAAGGTGTTAGACTTCAGTTTTTGATTTTATGCAAAAAATTGGAAAAATAGAAATTTGTATGTGTTAGTCTTCAATCCCGGAGTTTTTTGAGATAAACATGAAAAATGAAGTATTTTGCTCATTCTAGAGAACTATTTTGGTATTTTTTAGAAAAAATGATAATTGATATTTTTGAAGGTGTTAGACTTCATTTTTTTATTTTTTGGAAAAAATAGGAAAAATACAAATTTGTATGTGTTAGTCTTCAATCACGAAGTTTTTTGAGAAAAACATGAAAAATGAAGTATTTTGCTCATTTTAGAGAACTATTTTGGACTCTTTTAGAAAAAATGATAATTGATATTTTTGAAGGTGTTAGACTTCAGTTTTTGATTTTTTGCAAAAAATTGGAAAAATAGAAATTTGTATGTGTTAGTATTAAATCCCGGAGTTTCTTGAGAAAAACATGAAAAATGAAGTATTTTGCTCATTTTAGAGAACTATTTTGGTCTTTTTTAGAAAAAATGACAATTGATATTTTGGAAGGTGTTAGACTTCATTTTTTGATTTTTTGCAAAAAATAGGAAAAATACAAATTTGTATGTGTTAGTCTTCAATCACGAAGTTTTTTGAGAAAAACATGAAAAATGAAGTATTTTGCTCATTTTAGAGAACTATTTTGGACTCTTTTAGAAAAAATGATAATTGATATTTTTGAATGTGTTAGACTTCAGTTTTAGATTTTTTGCAAAAAAATGGAAAAATAGAAATTTGTATGTGTTAGTTTTCAAGCACGAAATTTTTTGAGAAAAATATGAAAAATGAAGTATTTTGCTCGTTTTAGAGAACTATTTTGGTCTTTTTTAGAAAAAATGATAATTGATATTTTTGAAGGTGTTAGACTTCAGTTTTTGATTTTTTGCAAAAAAATTAGAAAAATTGAAATTTGCATGTGTTAGTCTTCAATAACGGAATTTTTTGAGAAAATCATGAAAAATGAAGTATTTTGCTCATTTTAGAGAACTATTTTGGTCTTTTTTAGGAAAAATGATAATTGATATTTTTGAAGGTGTTGGACTTCAGTTTTTTATTTTATGCAAAAAATAGGAAAAATAGAAATTTGTATGTGTTAGTCTTCAATAACGGAATTTTTTGAGAAAATCATGAAAAATGAAGTATTTTGCTCATTTTAGAGAACTATTTTGGTCTTTTTTAGGAAAAATGATAATTGATATTTTTGAAGGTGTTAGACTTCAGTTTTTGATTTTATGCAAAAAATAGGAAAAATAGAAATTTGTATGTGTTAGTCTTCAATCCCGGAGTTTTTTGAGAAAATCATGAAAAATGAAGTATTTTGCTCATTTTAGAGAACTATTTTGGTCTTTTTTAGAAAAAATGATAATTGATAATTTTGAAGGTGTTAGATTTCAGTTTTTGATTTTATGCAAATAATTGGAAAAATAGAAATTTGTATGTGTTAGTCTTCAATCCCGGAGTTTTTTGAGATAAACATGAAAAATGAAGTATTTTGCTCATTTTAGAGAACTATTATTGTCTTTTTTTGAAAAAATGATAATTGATATTTTTGAAGGTGTTACACTTAATTTTTGGATTTTTTGCAAAAAATAGGAAAAATAGAAATTTGTATGTGTTAGTCTTCAATCACGGAATTTTTTGAGAAAAACATGAAAAATGAAGAATTTTGCTCATTTTAGAGAACTATTTTGGACTCTTTTTGAAAAAATGATAATTGATATTTTTGAATGTGTTAGACTTCAGTTTTAGATTTTTTGCAAAAAAATGGAAAAATAGAAATTTGTATGTGTTAGTTTTCAAGCACGAAATTTTTTGAGAAAAATATGAAAAATGAAGTATTTTGCTCGTTTTAGAGAACTATTTTGGTCTTTTTTAGAAAAAATGATAATTGATATTTTTGAAGGTGTTAGACTTCAGTTTTTGATTTTTTGAAAAAAAATTAGAAAAATTGAAATTTGTATGTGTTAGTCTTCAATACCGGAGTTTCTTGAGAAAAACATGAAAAATGAATTAGTTTGCTCATTTTAGAGATCTATTTTGGTCTTTTTTAGAAAAAATGATAATTGATATTTTTGAAGGTGTTAGACTTCATTTTTTGATTTTTTGCAAAAAATAGGAAAAATGGAAATTTGTATGTGTTAGTCTTCAATCACGAAGTTTTTTGAGAAAAACATGAAAAATGAAGTATTTTGCTTATTTTAGAGAACTAATTTGGACTCTTTTAGAAAAAATGATAATTGATATTTTTTAAGGTGTTAGACTTCAGTTTTTTATTTCTTGCAAAAAATTGGAAAAATAGAAATTTGTATGTGTTAGTTTTCAATCACGGAATTTTTTTAGAAAAACATGAAAAATAAGTATTTTGCTCGTTTTAGAGAACTATTTTGGTCTTTTTTAGAAAAAATGGTAATTGATATTTTTGAAGGTGTTAGACTTCAGATTTTGATTTTTGGCAAAAAAATTAGAAAAATTGAAATTTGTATGTGTTAGTCTTCAATAACGGAATTTTTTGAGAAAATCATGAAAAATGAAGTATTTTGCTCATTTTAAAGAACTATTTTGTTCTTTTTTAGAAAAAATTATAATTGATATTTTTGAAGGTGTTAGAATTCAGTTTTTGATTTTATGCAAAAAATAGGAAAAATAGAAATTTGTATGTGTTAATCTTCAATCCCAGAGTTTTTTGAGAAAAACATGAAAAATGAAGTATTTTGCTCATTTTTGACAACTATTTTGGTCTTTTTTAGAAAAAATGATAATTGATATTTTTGAAGGTGTTAGACTTCAGTTTTTTATTTTTTGCAAAAAATTGGGAAAATAGAAATTTGTATGTGTTAGTCTTCAATCTCGGAATTTTTTGAGAAAAACATGAATAATGAAGTATTTTGCTCATTTTAGAGAACTATTTTTGTCTTTTTTAGAAAAAATGATAATTGATATTTTTGAAGGTGTTAGACTTCAGTTTTTGATTTTATGCAAAAAATTGGAAAAATAGAAATTTGTATGTGTTAGTCTTCAATCCCGGAGTTTTTTGAGATAAACAAGAAAAATGAAGTATTTTACCCATTTTAGAGAACTATTTTTGTCTTTTTTAGAAAACATGACAATTGATATTTTTGAAGGTGTTAGACTTCAGTTTTTGATTTTATGCAAAAAATTGGAAAAATAGAAATTTGTATGTGTTAGTCTTCAATCACGAAGTTTTTTTAGAAAAACATGAAAAATGAAGTATTTTGCTCCTTTTAGAGAACTATTTTGGACTCTTTTAGAAAAAATGATAATTGATATTTTTGAAGGTGTTAGACTTCAGTTTTTGATTTGTTTCAAAAAATTGGAAAAATAGAAATTTGTATGTGTTAGTCTTAAATACCGGAGTTTCTTGAGAAAAACATGAAAAATGAATTATTTTGCTCATTTTAGAGATCTATTTTGGTCTTTTTTAGAAAAAATGATAATTGATATTTTTGAAGGTGTTAGACTTCAGATTTTGATTTTTGGCAAAAAAATTAGAAAAATTGAAATTTGTATGTGTTAGTCTTCAATAACGGAATTTTTTGAGAAAATCATGAAAAATGAAGTATTTTGCTCATTTTAAAGAACTATTTTGTTCTTTTTTAGAAAAAATTATAATTGATATTTTTGAAGGTGTTAGAATTCAGTTTTTGATTTTATGCAAAAAATAGGAAAAATAGAAATTTGTATGTGTTAGTCTTCAATCCCGGAGTTTTTTGAGAAAAACATGAAAAATGAAGTATTGTGCTCATTTTAGAGAACTATTTTGGTCTTTTTTAGAAAAAATGATAATTGATATTTTTGAAGGTGTTAGACTTCAGTTTTTGATTTTATGCACAAAATAGGAAAAATAGAAATTTGTATGTGTTAGTCTTCAATCCCGGAGTTTTTTTGAGAAAAACATGAAAAATGAAGTATTTTGCTCATTTTAGGGAACTATTTTGGTCTTTTTTAGAAAAAATGATAATTGATATTTTTGAAGGTGTTAGACTTCAGTTTTTTATTTTTTGCAAAAAATTGGGAAAATAGAAATTTGTATGTGTTAGTCTTCAATCACGGAGTTTTTCGAGAAAAACATGAAAAATGAAGTATTTTGCTCATTTTAGAGATCTATTTTGGTCTTTTTTAGAAAAAATGATAATTGATATTTTTGAAGGTGTTAGACTTCAGTTTTTGATTTTTTGCAAAAAAATTGGGAAAATAGAAATTTGTATGTGTTAGTCTTCAATCACGGAATTTTTTGAGAAAAACATGAATAATGAAGTATTTTGCTCATTTTAGAGAACTATTTTTGTCTTTTTTAAAAAAAATGATAATTGATATTTTTGAAGGTGTTAGACTTCAGTTTTTGATTTTATGCAAAAAATTGGAAAAATAGAAATTTGTATGTGTTAGTCTTCAATCCCGGAGTTTTTTGAGATAAACATGAAAAATGAAGTATTTTGCTCATTCTAGAGAACTATTTTGGTATTTTTTAGAAAAAATGATAATTGATATTTTTGAAGGTGTTAGACTTCATTTTTTTATTTTTTGGAAAAAATAGGAAAAATACAAATTTGTATGTGTTAGTCTTCAATCACGAAGTTTTTTGAGAAAAACATGAAAAATGAAGTATTTTGCTCATTTTAGAGAACTATTTTGGACTCTTTTAGAAAAAATGATAATTGATATTTTTGAAGGTGTTAGACTTCAGTTTTTGATTTTTTGCAAAAAATTGGAAAAATAGAAATTTGTATGTGTTAGTATTAAATCCCGGAGTTTCTTGAGAAAAACATGAAAAATGAAGTATTTTGCTCATTTTAGAGAACTATTTTGGTCTTTTTTAGAAAAAATGACAATTGATATTTTGGAAGGTGTTAGACTTCATTTTTTGATTTTTTGCAAAAAATAGGAAAAATACAAATTTGTATGTGTTAGTCTTCAATCACGAAGTTTTTTGAGAAAAACATGAAAAATGAAGTATTTTGCTCATTTTAGAGAACTATTTTGGACTCTTTTAGAAAAAATGATAATTGATATTTTTGAATGTGTTAGACTTCAGTTTTAGATTTTTTGCAAAAAAATGGAAAAATAGAAATTTGTATGTGTTAGTTTTCAAGCACGAAATTTTTTGAGAAAAATATGAAAAATGAAGTATTTTGCTCGTTTTAGAGAACTATTTTGGTCTTTTTTAGAAAAAATGATAATTGATATTTTTGAAGGTGTTAGACTTCAGTTTTTGATTTTTTGCAAAAAAATTAGAAAAATTGAAATTTGCATGTGTTAGTCTTCAATAACGGAATTTTTTGAGAAAATCATGAAAAATGAAGTATTTTGCTCATTTTAGAGAACTATTTTGGTCTTTTTTAGGAAAAATGATAATTGATATTTTTGAAGGTGTTGGACTTCAGTTTTTTATTTTATGCAAAAAATAGGAAAAATAGAAATTTGTATGTGTTAGTCTTCAATAACGGAATTTTTTGAGAAAATCATGAAAAATGAAGTATTTTGCTCATTTTAGAGAACTATTTTGGTCTTTTTTAGGAAAAATGATAATTGATATTTTTGAAGGTGTTAGACTTCAGTTTTTGATTTTATGCAAAAAATAGGAAAAATAGAAATTTGTATGTGTTAGTCTTCAATCCCGGAGTTTTTTGAGAAAATCATGAAAAATGAAGTATTTTGCTCATTTTAGAGAACTATTTTGGTCTTTTTTAGAAAAAATGATAATTGATAATTTTGAAGGTGTTAGATTTCAGTTTTTGATTTTATGCAAATAATTGGAAAAATAGAAATTTGTATGTGTTAGTCTTCAATCCCGGAGTTTTTTGAGATAAACATGAAAAATGAAGTATTTTGCTCATTTTAGAGAACTATTATTGTCTTTTTTTGAAAAAATGATAATTGATATTTTTGAAGGTGTTACACTTAATTTTTGGATTTTTTGCAAAAAATAGGAAAAATAGAAATTTGTATGTGTTAGTCTTCAATCACGGAATTTTTTGAGAAAAACATGAAAAATGAAGAATTTTGCTCATTTTAGAGAACTATTTTGGACTCTTTTTGAAAAAATGATAATTGATATTTTTGAATGTGTTAGACTTCAGTTTTAGATTTTTTGCAAAAAAATGGAAAAATAGAAATTTGTATGTGTTAGTTTTCAAGCACGAAATTTTTTGAGAAAAATATGAAAAATGAAGTATTTTGCTCGTTTTAGAGAACTATTTTGGTCTTTTTTAGAAAAAATGATAATTGATATTTTTGAAGGTGTTAGACTTCAGTTTTTGATTTTTTGAAAAAAAATTAGAAAAATTGAAATTTGTATGTGTTAGTCTTCAATACCGGAGTTTCTTGAGAAAAACATGAAAAATGAATTAGTTTGCTCATTTTAGAGATCTATTTTGGTCTTTTTTAGAAAAAATGATAATTGATATTTTTGAAGGTGTTAGACTTCATTTTTTGATTTTTTGCAAAAAATAGGAAAAATGGAAATTTGTATGTGTTAGTCTTCAATCACGAAGTTTTTTGAGAAAAACATGAAAAATGAAGTATTTTGCTTATTTTAGAGAACTAATTTGGACTCTTTTAGAAAAAATGATAATTGATATTTTTTAAGGTGTTAGACTTCAGTTTTTTATTTCTTGCAAAAAATTGGAAAAATAGAAATTTGTATGTGTTAGTTTTCAATCACGGAATTTTTTTAGAAAAACATGAAAAATAAGTATTTTGCTCGTTTTAGAGAACTATTTTGGTCTTTTTTAGAAAAAATGGTAATTGATATTTTTGAAGGTGTTAGACTTCAGATTTTGATTTTTGGCAAAAAAATTAGAAAAATTGAAATTTGTATGTGTTAGTCTTCAATAACGGAATTTTTTGAGAAAATCATGAAAAATGAAGTATTTTGCTCATTTTAAAGAACTATTTTGTTCTTTTTTAGAAAAAATTATAATTGATATTTTTGAAGGTGTTAGAATTCAGTTTTTGATTTTATGCAAAAAATAGGAAAAATAGAAATTTGTATGTGTTAATCTTCAATCCCAGAGTTTTTTGAGAAAAACATGAAAAATGAAGTATTTTGCTCATTTTTGACAACTATTTTGGTCTTTTTTAGAAAAAATGATAATTGATATTTTTGAAGGTGTTAGACTTCAGTTTTTTATTTTTTGCAAAAAATTGGGAAAATAGAAATTTGTATGTGTTAGTCTTCAATCTCGGAATTTTTTGAGAAAAACATGAATAATGAAGTATTTTGCTCATTTTAGAGAACTATTTTTGTCTTTTTTAGAAAAAATGATAATTGATATTTTTGAAGGTGTTAGACTTCAGTTTTTGATTTTATGCAAAAAATTGGAAAAATAGAAATTTGTATGTGTTAGTCTTCAATCCCGAAGTTTTTTGAGATAAACAAGAAAAATGAAGTATTTTACCCATTTTAGAGAACTATTTTTGTCTTTTTTAGAAAACATGACAATTGATATTTTTGAAGGTGTTAGACTTCAGTTTTTGATTTTATGCAAAAAATTGGAAAAATAGAAATTTGTATGTGTTAGTCTTCAATCACGAAGTTTTTTTAGAAAAACATGAAAAATGAAGTATTTTGCTCCTTTTAGAGAACTATTTTGGACTCTTTTAGAAAAAATGATAATTGATATTTTTGAAGGTGTTAGACTTCAGTTTTTGATTTGTTTCAAAAAATTGGAAAAATAGAAATTTGTATGTGTTAGTCTTAAATACCGGAGTTTCTTGAGAAAAACATGAAAAATGAATTATTTTGCTCATTTTAGAGATCTATTTTGGTCTTTTTTAGAAAAAATGATAATTGATATTTTTGAAGGTGTTAGACTTCATTTTTTGATTTTTTGCAAAAAATAGGAAAAATGGAAATTTGTATGTGTTAGTCTTCAATCACGAAGTTTTTTGAGAAAAACATGAAAAATGAAGTATTTTGCTCATTTTAGAGAACTAATTTGGACTCTTTTAGAAAAAATGATAATTGATATTTTTTAAGGTGTTAGACTTCAGTTTTTTATTTTTTGCAAAAAATTGGAAAAATAGAAATTTGTATGTGTTAGTTTTCAATCACGGAATTTTTTGAGAAAAACACGAAAAATAAGTATTTTGCTCGTTTTAGAGAACTATTTTGGTCTTTTTTAGAAAAAATGGTAATTGATATTTTTGAAGGTGTTAGACTTCAGATTTTGATTTTTGGCAAAAAAATTAGAAAAATTGAAATTTGTATGTGTTAGTCTTCAATAACGGAATTTTTTGAGAAAATCATGAAAAATGAAGTATTTTGCTCATTTTAAAGAACTATTTTGGTCTTTTTTAGAAAAAATTATAATTGATATTTTTGAAGGTGTTAGAATTCAGTTTTTGATTTTATGCAAAAAATAGGAAAAATAGAAATTTGTATGTGTTAATCTTCAATCCCAGAGTTTTTTGAGAAAAACATGAAAAATGAAGTATTTTGCTCATTTTAGACAACTATTTTGGTCTTTTTTAGAAAAAATGATAATTGATATTTTTGAAGGTGTTAGACTTCAGTTTTTTATTTTTTGCAAAAAATTGGGAAAATAGAAATTTGTATGTGTTAGTCTTCAATCTCGGAATTTTTTGAGAAAAACATGAATAATGAAGTATTTTGCTCATTTTACAGAACTATTTTTGTCTTTTTTAGAAAAAATGATAATTGATATTTTTGAAGGTGTTAGACTTCAGTTTTTGATTTTATGCAAAAAATTGGAAAAATAGAAATTTGTATGTGTTAGTCTTCAATCCCGGAGTTTTTTGAGATAAACAAGAAAAATGAAGTATTTTACCCATTTTAGAGAACTATTTTTGTCTTTTTTAGAAAACATGACAATTGATATTTTTGAAGGTGTTAGACTTCAGTTTTTGATTTTATGCAAAAAATTGGAAAAATAGAAATTTGTATGTGTTAATCTTCAATCCCAGAGTTTTTTGAGAAAAACATGAAAAATTAAGTATTTTGCTCATTTTAGAGAACTATTTTGGTCTTTTTTAGAAAATTTGATAATTGATATTTTTGAAGGTGTTAGACTTCGGTTTTTTATTTTTTGCAAAAAATTTGGAAAATAGAAATTTGAATGTGTTAGTCTTCAATCTCGGAATTTTTTGAGAAAAACATGAATAATGAAGTATTTTGCTCATTTTAGAGAACTATTTTTGTCTTTTTTAGAAAAAATGATAATTGATATTTTTGAAGGTGTTAGACTTCAGTTTTTGATTTTATGCAAAAAATTGGAAAAATAGAAATTTGTATGTGTTAGTCTTCAATCCCGGAGTTTTTTGAGATTAACAAGAAAAATGAAGTATTTTGCTCATTTTAGAGAACTATTTTTGTCTTTTTTAGAAAAAATGATAATTGATATTTTTGAAGGTGTTAGACTTCAGTTTTTGATTTTATGCAAAAAATTGGAAAAATAGAAATTTGTATGTGTTAGTCTTCAATCCCGGAGTTTTTTGCGATAAACATGAAAAATGAAGTATGGTGCTCATTTTAGAGAACTATTTTGGTCTTTTTTAGAAAAAATGATAATTGATATTTTTGAAGGTGTTAGACTTCATTTTTTGATTTTTTGCAAAAAATAGGAAAAATAGAAATTTGTATGTGTTAGTCTTCAATCATGGAATTTTTTGAGAAAAACTTGAAAAATGAAGTATTTTGCTCATTTTACAGACTATTTTGGACTCTTTTAGAAAAAATAAAAATTGATATTTTTGAACGTGTTAGACTTCAGTATTTGATTTTTTGCAAAAAATTGGAAAATTAGAAATTTGTATGTGTTAGTCTTCAATCACGGAATTTTTTGAGAAAAACATGAAAAATGAAGTATTTTGCTCGTTTTAGAGAACTATTTTGGTCATTTTTAGAAAAAATGATAGTTGATATTTTTGAATGTGTTAGACTTCAGTTTTTGATTTTTTGCAAAAAATTGGAAAAATTGAAATTTGTATGTGTTAGTCTTCAATAACGGAATTTATTGAGAAAATCATGAAAAATGAAGTATTGTGCTCATTTTAGAGAACTATTTTGGTCTTTTTTAGAAAAAATGATAATTGATATTTTTGAAGGTGTTAGACTTCAGTTTTTGATTTTATGCAAAAAATAGGAAAAATAGAAATTTGTATGTGTTAGTCTTCAATCCCGGAGTTTTTTGAGAAAAACAAGAAAAATGAAGTATTTTGCTCATTTTAGAGAACTATTTTGGACTCTTTTAGAAAAAATGATAATTGATATTTTTGAATGTGTTAGACTTCAGTTTTAGATTTTTTGCAAAAAAATGGAAAAATAGAAATTTGTATGTGTTAGTTTTCAAGCACGAAATTTTTTGAGAAAAATATGAAAAATGAAGTATTTTGCTCGTTTTAGAGAACTATTTTGGTCTTTTTTAGAAAAAATGATAATTGATATTTTTGAAGGTGTTAGACTTCAGTTTTTGATTTTTTGCAAAAAAATTAGAAAAATTGAAATTTGTATGTGTTAGTCTTCAATAACGGAATTTTTTGAGAAAAACATGAATAATGAAGTATTTTGCTCATTTTACAGAACTATTTTTGTCTTTTTTAGAAAAAATGATAATTGATATTTTTGAAGGTGTTAGACTTCAGTTTTTGATTTTATGCAAAAAATTGGAAAAATAGAAATTTGTATGTGTTAGTCTTCAATCCCGGAGTTTTTTGAGATAAACAAGAAAAATGAAGTATTTTACCCATTTTAGAGAACTATTTTTGTCTTTTTTAGAAAACATGACAATTGATATTTTTGAAGGTGTTAGACTTCAGTTTTTGATTTTATGCAAAAAATTGGAAAAATAGAAATTTGTATGTGTTAATCTTCAATCCCAGAGTTTTTTGAGAAAAACATGAAAAATTAAGTATTTTGCTCATTTTAGAGAACTATTTTGGTCTTTTTTAGAAAATTTGATAATTGATATTTTTGAAGGTGTTAGACTTCGGTTTTTTATTTTTTGCAAAAAATTTGGAAAATAGAAATTTGAATGTGTTAGTCTTCAATCTCGGAATTTTTTGAGAAAAACATGAATAATGAAGTATTTTGCTCATTTTAGAGAACTATTTTTGTCTTTTTTAGAAAAAATGATAATTGATATTTTTGAAGGTGTTAGACTTCAGTTTTTGATTTTATGCAAAAAATTGGAAAAATAGAAATTTGTATGTGTTAGTCTTCAATCCCGGAGTTTTTTGAGATTAACAAGAAAAATGAAGTATTTTGCTCATTTTAGAGAACTATTTTTGTCTTTTTTAGAAAAAATGATAATTGATATTTTTGAAGGTGTTAGACTTCAGTTTTTGATTTTATGCAAAAAATTGGAAAAATAGAAATTTGTATGTGTTAGTCTTCAATCCCGGAGTTTTTTGCGATAAACATGAAAAATGAAGTATGGTGCTCATTTTAGAGAACTATTTTGGTCTTTTTTAGAAAAAATGATAATTGATATTTTTGAAGGTGTTAGACTTCATTTTTTGATTTTTTGCAAAAAATAGGAAAAATAGAAATTTGTATGTGTTAGTCTTCAATCATGGAATTTTTTGAGAAAAACTTGAAAAATGAAGTATTTTGCTCATTTTACAGACTATTTTGGACTCTTTTAGAAAAAATAAAAATTGATATTTTTGAACGTGTTAGACTTCAGTATTTGATTTTTTGCAAAAAATTGGAAAATTAGAAATTTGTATGTGTTAGTCTTCAATCACGGAATTTTTTGAGAAAAACATGAAAAATGAAGTATTTTGCTCGTTTTAGAGAACTATTTTGGTCATTTTTAGAAAAAATGATAGTTGATATTTTTGAATGTGTTAGACTTCAGTTTTTGATTTTTTGCAAAAAATTGGAAAAATTGAAATTTGTATGTGTTAGTCTTCAATAACGGAATTTATTGAGAAAATCATGAAAAATGAAGTATTGTGCTCATTTTAGAGAACTATTTTGGTCTTTTTTAGAAAAAATGATAATTGATATTTTTGAAGGTGTTAGACTTCAGTTTTTGATTTTATGCAAAAAATAGGAAAAATAGAAATTTGTATGTGTTAGTCTTCAATCCCGGAGTTTTTTGAGAAAAACAAGAAAAATGAAGTATTTTGCTCATTTTAGAGAACTATTTTGGACTCTTTTAGAAAAAATGATAATTGATATTTTTGAATGTGTTAGACTTCAGTTTTAGATTTTTTGCAAAAAAATGGAAAAATAGAAATTTGTATGTGTTAGTTTTCAAGCACGAAATTTTTTGAGAAAAATATGAAAAATGAAGTATTTTGCTCGTTTTAGAGAACTATTTTGGTCTTTTTTAGAAAAAATGATAATTGATATTTTTGAAGGTGTTAGACTTCAGTTTTTGATTTTTTGCAAAAAAATTAGAAAAATTGAAATTTGTATGTGTTAGTCTTCAATAACGGAATTTTTTGAGAAAAACATGAATAATGAAGTATTTTGCTCATTTTACAGAACTATTTTTGTCTTTTTTAGAAAAAATGATAATTGATATTTTTGAAGGTGTTAGACTTCAGTTTTTGATTTTATGCAAAAAATTGGAAAAATAGAAATTTGTATGTGTTAGTCTTCAATCCCGGAGTTTTTTGAGATAAACAAGAAAAATGAAGTATTTTACCCATTTTAGAGAACTATTTTTGTCTTTTTTAGAAAACATGACAATTGATATTTTTGAAGGTGTTAGACTTCAGTTTTTGATTTTATGCAAAAAATTGGAAAAATAGAAATTTGTATGTGTTAATCTTCAATCCCAGAGTTTTTTGAGAAAAACATGAAAAATTAAGTATTTTGCTCATTTTAGAGAACTATTTTGGTCTTTTTTAGAAAATTTGATAATTGATATTTTTGAAGGTGTTAGACTTCGGTTTTTTATTTTTTGCAAAAAATTTGGAAAATAGAAATTTGAATGTGTTAGTCTTCAATCTCGGAATTTTTTGAGAAAAACATGAATAATGAAGTATTTTGCTCATTTTAGAGAACTATTTTTGTCTTTTTTAGAAAAAATGATAATTGATATTTTTGAAGGTGTTAGACTTCAGTTTTTGATTTTATGCAAAAAATTGGAAAAATAGAAATTTGTATGTGTTAGTCTTCAATCCCGGAGTTTTTTGAGATTAACAAGAAAAATGAAGTATTTTGCTCATTTTAGAGAACTATTTTTGTCTTTTTTAGAAAAAATGATAATTGATATTTTTGAAGGTGTTAGACTTCAGTTTTTGATTTTATGCAAAAAATTGGAAAAATAGAAATTTGTATGTGTTAGTCTTCAATCCCGGAGTTTTTTGCGATAAACATGAAAAATGAAGTATGGTGCTCATTTTAGAGAACTATTTTGGTCTTTTTTAGAAAAAATGATAATTGATATTTTTGAAGGTGTTAGACTTCATTTTTTGATTTTTTGCAAAAAATAGGAAAAATAGAAATTTGTATGTGTTAGTCTTCAATCATGGAATTTTTTGAGAAAAACTTGAAAAATGAAGTATTTTGCTCATTTTACAGACTATTTTGGACTCTTTTAGAAAAAATAAAAATTGATATTTTTGAACGTGTTAGACTTCAGTATTTGATTTTTTGCAAAAAATTGGAAAATTAGAAATTTGTATGTGTTAGTCTTCAATCACGGAATTTTTTGAGAAAAACATGAAAAATGAAGTATTTTGCTCGTTTTAGAGAACTATTTTGGTCATTTTTAGAAAAAATGATAGTTGATATTTTTGAATGTGTTAGACTTCAGTTTTTGATTTTTTGCAAAAAATTGGAAAAATTGAAATTTGTATGTGTTAGTCTTCAATAACGGAATTTATTGAGAAAATCATGAAAAATGAAGTATTGTGCTCATTTTAGAGAACTATTTTGGTCTTTTTTAGAAAAAATGATAATTGATATTTTTGAAGGTGTTAGACTTCAGTTTTTGATTTTATGCAAAAAATAGGAAAAATAGAAATTTGTATGTGTTAGTCTTCAATCCCGGAGTTTTTTGAGAAAAACAAGAAAAATGAAGTATTTTGCTCATTTTAGAGAACTATTTTGGACTCTTTTAGAAAAAATGATAATTGATATTTTTGAATGTGTTAGACTTCAGTTTTAGATTTTTTGCAAAAAAATGGAAAAATAGAAATTTGTATGTGTTAGTTTTCAAGCACGAAATTTTTTGAGAAAAATATGAAAAATGAAGTATTTTGCTCGTTTTAGAGAACTATTTTGGTCTTTTTTAGAAAAAATGATAATTGATATTTTTGAAGGTGTTAGACTTCAGTTTTTGATTTTTTGCAAAAAAATTAGAAAAATTGAAATTTGTATGTGTTAGTCTTCAATAACGGAATTTTTTGAGAAAATCATGAAAAATGAAGTATTTTGCTCATTTTAGAGAACTATTTTGGTCTTTTTTAGGAAAAATGATAATTGATATTTTTGAAGGTGTTGGACTTCAGTTTTTTATTTTATGCAAAAAATAGGAAAAATAGAAATTTGTATGTGTTAGTCTTCAATAACGGAATTTTTTGAGAAAATCATGAAAAATGAAGTATTTTGCTCATTTTAGAGAACTATTTTGGTCTTTTTTAGGAAAAATGATAATTGATATTTTTGAAGGTGTTAGACTTCAGTTTTTGATTTTATGCAAAAAATAGGAAAAATAGAAATTTGTATGTGTTAGTCTTCAATCCCGGAGTTTTTTGAGAAAAACATGAAAAATGAAGTATTTTGCTCATTTTAGAGAACTATTTCGGTCTTTTTTAGAAAAAATGATAATTGATAATTTTGAAGGTGTTAGACTTCAGTTTTTGATTTTATGCAAAAAATTGGAAAAATAGAAATTTGTATGTGTTAGTCTTCAATCCCGGAGTTTTTTGAGATAAACATGAAAAATGAAGTATTTTGCTCATTTTAGAGAACTATTATTGTCTTTTTTTGAAAAAATGATAATTCATATTTTTGAAGGTGTTAGACTTAATTTTTGGATTTTTTGCAAAAAATAGGAAAAATTGAAATTTGTATGTGTTAGTCTTCAATCACGGAATTTTTTGAGAAAAACATGAAAAATGAAGAATTTTGCTCATTTTAGAGAACTATTTTGGACTCTTTTTGAAAAAATGATAATTGATATTTTTCAAGGTGTTAGACTTCAGTTTTTGATTTTTTGCAAAAAATTGGAAAAATAGAAATTTGTATGTGTTAGTCTTCAATCACGGAATTTTTTGAGAAAAACATGAAAAATGAAGTATTTTGCTCGTTTTAGAGAACTATTTTTGCCTTTTTTAGAAAAAATGATAATTGATATTTTTGAAGGTGTTAGACTTCTATTTTTATTTTTTGCAAAAAATTGGGAAAATAGAAATTTGTATGTGTTAGTCTTCAATAACGGAATTTTTTGAGAAAATCATGAAAAATGAAGTATTTTGCTCATTTTAGAGAACTATTTTGGTCTTTTTTAGAAAAAATGATAATTGATATTTTTGAAGGTGTTAGACTTCGGTTTTTTTTTTTTTTTTTTTTTTTTTTTTTTTGAGTAAATTCGGAGAGGGCTCAAAGTCCCCCTTCCAAACACAATCTCTTTTTTTTTTTCTTTTTTTTTATTATAAACCCGTAGGCCACACACTCTATTCACTCATTTAACATTTAGTCTATAATCCAGTGTCCCCGCCGGGAATCGAACCCCACACCTCTCGCTCCCTAGCCAAGAGGTGTGACCAACTAGGCTAACTCTAGTTGGCAGACTTCGGTTTTTGATTTTATGCAAAAAATAGGAAAAATAGAAATTTGAATGTGTTAGTCTTCAATCCCGGAGTTTTTTGAGAAAAACATGAAAAATGAAGTATTTTGCTCATTTTAGAGAACTATTTTGGTTTTTTTTAGAAAAAATGATAATTGATATTTTTGAAGGTGTTAGACTTCATTTTTTGATTTTTTGCAAAAAATAGGAAAAATAGAAATTTGTATGTGTTAGTCTTCAATCACGAAGTTTTTTGAGAAAAACATGAAAAATGAAGTATTTTGCTCATTTTAGAGAACTATTTTGGTCTTTTCTAGAAAAAATGATAATTGATATTTTTGAAGGTGTTAGACTTCTGTTTTTTATTTTTTGCAAAAAATTGGGAAAATAGAAATTTGTATGTGTTAGTCTTCAATAACGGAATTTTTTGAGAAAATCATGAAAAATGAAGTATTTTGCTCATTTCAGAGAACTATTTTGGTCTTTTTTAGGAAAAATGATAGTTGATATTTTTGAAGGTGTTAGACTTCAGTTTTTGATTTTATGCAAAAAATAGGAAAAATAGAAATTTGTATGTGTTAGTCTTCAATCCCGGAGTTTTTTGAGAAAAACATGAAAAATGAAGTATTTTGCTCATTTTAGAGAACTATTTTGGTCTTTTTTAGAAAAAATGATAATTGATATTTTTGAAGGTGTTAGACTTCATTTTTTGATTTTTTGCAAAAAATAGGAAAAATAGAAATTTGTATGTGTTAGTCTTCAATCACGAAGTTTTTTTAGAAAAACATGAAAAATGAAGTATTTTGCTCATTTTAGAGAACTATTTTGGACTCTTTTAGAAAAAATGATAATTGATATTTTTCAAGGTGTTAGACTTCAGTTTTTGATTTGTTGCAAAAAATTGGAAAAATAGAAATTTGTATGTGTTAGTCTTAAATACCGGAGTTTCTTGAGAAAAACATGAAAAATGAAGTATTTTGCTCATTTTAGAGATCTATTTTGGTCTTTTTTAGAAAAAATGATAATTGATATTTTTGAAGGTGTTAGACTTCATTTTTTGATTTTTTGCAAAAAATAGGAAAAATGGAAATTTGTATGTGTTAGTCTTCAATCACGAAGTTTTTTGAGAAAAACATGAAAAATGAAGTATTTTGCTCATTTTAGAGAACTATTTTGGACACTTTTAGAAAAAATGATAATTGATATTTTTTAAGGTGTTAGACTTCAGTTTTTTATTTTTTGCAAAAAATTGGAAAAATAGAAATTTGTATGTGTTAGTTTTCAATCACGGAATTTTTTGAGAAAAACATGAAAAATAAGTATTTTGCTCGTTTTAGAGAACTATTTTGGTCTTTTTTAGAAAAAATGGTAATTGATATTTTTGAAGGTGTTAGACTTCAGATTTTGATTTTTGGCAAAAAAATTAGAAAAATTGAAATTTGTATGTGTTAGACTTCAATAACGGAATTTTTTGAGAAAATCATGAAAAATGAAGTATTTTGCTCATTTTAAAGAACTATTTTGGTCTTTTTTAGAAAAAATTATAATTGATATTTTTGAAGGTGTTAGAATTCAGTTTTTGATTTTATGCAAAAAATAGGAAAAATAGAAATTTGTATGTGTTAATCTTCAATCCCAGAGTTTTTTGAGAAAAACATGAAAAATGAAGTATTTTGCTCATTTTAGACAACTATTTTGGTCTTTTTTAGAAAAAATGATAATTGATATTTTTGAAGGTGTTAGACTTCAGTTTTTTATTTTTTGCAAAAAATTGGGAAAATAGAAATTTTTATGTGTTAGTCTTCAATCTCGGAATTTTTTGAGAAAAACATGAATAATGAAGTATTTTGCTCATTTTAGAGAACTATTTTTGTCTTTTTTAGAAAAAATGATAATTGATATTTTTGAAGGTGTTAGACTTCAGTTTTTGATTTTATGCAAAAAATTGGAAAAATAGAAATTTGTATGTGTTAGTCTTCAATCCCGGAGTTTTTTGAGATAAACAAGAAAAATGAAGTATTTTACCCATTTTAGAGAACTATTTTTGTCTTTTTTAGAAAACATGACAATTGATATTTTTGAAGGTGTTAGACTTCAGTTTTTGATTTTATGCAAAAAATTGGAAAAATAGAAATTTGTATGTGTTAATCTTCAATCCCAGAGTTTTTTGAGAAAAACATGAAAAATTAAGTATTTTGCTCATTTTAGAGAACTATTTTGGTCTTTTTTAGAAAAAATGATAATTGATATTTTTGAAGGTGTTAGACTTCGGTTTTTTATTTTTTGCAAAAAATTTGGAAAATAGAAATTTGAATGTGTTAGTCTTCAATCTCGGAATTTTTTGAGAAAAACATGAATAATGAAGTATTTTGCTCATTTTAGAGAACTATTTTTGTCTTTTTTAGAAAAAATGATAATTGATATTTTTGAAGGTGTTAGACTTCAGTTTTTGATTTTATGCAAAAAATTGGAAAAATAGAAATTTGTATGTGTTAGTCTTCAATCCCGGAGTTTTTTGAGATTAACAAGAAAAAAGAAGTATTTTGCTCATTTTAGAGAACTATTTTTGTCTTTTTTAGAACAAATGATAATTGATATTTTTGAAGGTGTTAGACTTCAGTTTTTGATTTTATGCAAAAAATTGGAAAAATAGAAATTTGTATGTGTTAGTCTTCAATCCCGGAGTTTTTTGCGATAAA